>CM030848.1:11382698-11887698 GCA_018105865.1 Metaphire vulgaris | reverse complement strand
ACCAGGAGGACAGGCCTCTGGACAACCACCTGCCGGACCGCCTTCTCCGGTAATAACTATGTCTCCGTCACCATCGCGCTCTCCAAATCCTTTGCTTCTGTCGCCGTCTTCACCATCGCCACCATCCTGTTCACGTTCAAGAAAGAACGGAAGGCATCAACGCAAAGGATATGGAAAAATCTCAGTTGATTAGGAAAAAATCTCAGCTAATCAGTTTTTCTAAAACAATATTGAATATTATTATTTAGACCATTTACGACGCCTCATGCAGAAATCAAACCGAGAAGAAAGTAGTGCAATGTTCAACATTGAAAATAATAATTAAATACAGCAACAACAACAATTACTACTACTACTACTACTACTACTACTACTACTACTACTACTACTACTACTACTACTATTATTATTATTATTATTATTATTATTATTATTATTATTATTATTATTATTACTATTACTACTACTACTACTACTACTACTACTATTATTATTATTATTATTATTATTATTATTATTGTTATTATTATTATTATTATTATTATTATTATTATTATTATTATTGTTATTACTACTACTACTACTACTACTACTACTACTACTAATAATAATAATAATAATAATAATAATAATAACAATATTGATAATCACATTCATAAAAATGAAACAAATGAGGATGGCATTGATAGCTGATATTAAAAGTTGGACCAAGCAAATGATGCAAAGCGCCAAAGTAGCCGCAAATTATATAGCGCTCTGATTCGGTTGATTTTCTAGCGCTCGTTTGGTAGTTCTTATTAAGAAAGCAAGAATCTCTATTGAAAAGTGAATGCGCCTACGACTTCGACTCCTGTTCCAGCGCCAGGACGTCGCGTGACGCCAGGACCTACTGACAGTACTGTAGCGCCTCCTGAAACGCCGGGCTGAAAACAGAAGAAATACAGAACTTTTCAATGGCGCAGGACGACTGCTGTTAGAGCTTAGAGTAACGTCGTAAACTGGTGTGCCTAGAATTAGCTCTCATGGTGTGCCTAGAATTAGCTCTCGATCACAGTTGTTATATACTGTAAATTTACAGAATACAATCTGTCTTCTTCACTCTGCGTGTACATCTTGTAATACGTTACATCATAGGCGTCAATCCCGTGAGGGTCCTGGGGTTCGGACCCTCACAAAAATTTGGCTGGGAGGGTCCATAAGACATTGGACCCTCACAAAAATCTGAATGAATCTATATTGTATATCGTTGTACGATTTTTAAATAAATTGTTGTGCTGGACAGATAATAAACGTAGATATTATCACCAAATGGTATTTTGGAACATTAATTATAAGCAATATGAAGTATGCTAAAAGGGTTAGTGTTAGGGCTAGGGCTAGGCACAACAACAGGTGGACCCTCACAGCTTTTACTACAGATTGACGCCTCTGCGCTACATAAGAGTAGAATAAAGTAGACACTTACAGGACCTCCAGGTCTGGATGCGCCAGGAGATCCAATACTTCCGTCTCCAGTACCATCACCACCACCGCCACCGACACCACCACCACCACCAACACCACCACCAACACCAACACCACCACCACCACCAACATCAATACCACCACCAACACCAACACCAACATCAATACCACCAACACCAACACCAACACCAACATCAGTACCACCACCAACACCAACACCAACATCAGTTCCACCACCAACACCAACACCAACATCAATACCACCACCAACACCAACACCAACATCAATACCACCACCAACACCAACACCAACATCAATACCACCACCACCAACACCAACACCAACATCAATACCACCACCACCACCAACACCAACACCAACACCAACATCAATACCACCATCACCATCATCATCACCATCATCGTCTTCATTATCATCAACACCACCTTCTACTCCTGATCCAACTCCAGTACGTCGCGTGACGGATGGACCTCCAGGCGTTATTCTCGGAATAGCGGTCTGAAAAATACGGAATTACTTTTCAAGTGTGCTGGATTGCTGTTAGGCCAACGTCATACATCGACATGCACAGAATTAGAATGAAAAAATAGAATGAGATTAATTAAACCGAATGAGGTATATCTTCTGCTGCGCGTGTTTTTTGTCGCGACACGCTTAAGTAGCCCACAACAGGTCCACCAGGATCGCCTGGCCCACCCGATCCACCTGGCCCTCCGGGTTTACCAGGAGGACAAATGCCATCTGGACACTGGAATGCGCCCATCTATTTTGTCGTTTTTTCCTATTCATGCTCAAAACACGAACTGGAAAAGTCGAGAAATGTAGGCCCACACATGAAGTGTAATGCAACAAAACGTTAATCATTGTAAAAATGATAAGCAATTAAGAAGGCAACATGTTTTACCAAGGTGATTTATGTAGCGCCTAAAGCCACTAGACTGAAATGAACGTGTAAGTTATACGTGAAATATTGCAAATAATAATAATAATAATAATAATAATAATAATAATAATAATAATAATACAGGTATTAATAATGAACGAATGAATGATGATGATGACGATGATGATGATGATTATGATGATGATGATGACGATAATGAAGATGATGGTGATGGTGAATCGACCGGTCCCGATCCGAATAGATGTGCCCCCGGGGGTCCTTCCGTAGTTTCACCTTATGCTTGCAGTATAGTAGAGGCATTGCAAATAGTAAGTTAAGTCAACGGAATTACATGTACATCTTCGTAATTATATGGTTTAGTCATGTATTGCTGAGATGAAGTTTCTAGGCTTATACACTGTAGATATAAATGTACAGTGGCGGTTCCAAGAACTCTCGGTAGGGGGACGCAATGAATTTCTAGGAAATTGATGGGGGATGCAATGAATTTCTCGGAAGATACGCCAATTGTCAAAAGGAATTATTTGTAAACGTTTTAGAAGAAATCTGTAGATTTGATTTATAAAATATAATGTTCAGAATTGACAATGTATAAACGCCATTTTAGTCTGGCTGTACAAAGTCATAGCGCAAAATCGAGTTTTATAATTTGCTGGAAGCGAATTTGTCGATGACACTGTCTATGGATGTGTCCATATCTTTGTGGATATGCATCAAGACCTGTTTAGACGATCTGTTTAGACGATCATCTTCCATTGAAGAGACCATTTTTGGTGGGCTGGTGGGGGCATGCATCCCCAGTCATTCCCAACGTAGAACCGCCCCTGTAAATGTATACAGTCTACCAATCTCCTGTTACCTGAGGCGCTGGAGTTAAGATAACACCCCCTCCGACGATCAAAGTTCCGCGGAAGGTTGACCTTCCGACGGTCGTTCTTCTCGCCGTGCCTCCCGGTCGCACCGGCCTGGTTCTTGACGTGGTTCTGGCGAAGCGCTTTGAAATAATTTCAGAACAGAATCAGTTCAATAGTAGGCCTATCAAAGTCAGAACCAAAGATCATTGATACTACAATTTAACATCGGAAAGAAAACTGCAAAGACAAATGTTAAAATATTTCATATTTCGATATTAGATATATTAGGCCTAATATATAGTTTATTATACTTGTTTAACATATCAAGCGCTTTTGACTTAGGCCCTTTTAGCTTTGTTTACGGCGCTCCAGAAATCGTCCTGTATAATAATAATAATAATAATAATAATAATAATAATAATAATAATAATAATAATAATAATAATAATAATAATAATAATAATAATAATAATATATTTGATATATTACAATTGACGCTAAAGGATTTTGAAAGGCCAAATAAAAGGGAGAAGCAGGAGAAGAGAAGCAATCTCTTTCGACAACAGCTTTTCTGTAACAATTTATCGATGCTACAGTTCGAAAGCTGCAACTAAATTGCTAGCACCATCGTAATCGATGGATAAGAAGAGCCCATGACTACCCTACTTGAAGCGATATGACCTGAATTATGAGGAGACAGAGACACAAGTCCATGTATGCGATACATGTTGTGAGACGTCCTCTCTGCTTTACTGATTACTATCTTACTTGTTTGTAGTTGTGTTGCTTCGCTAGATGGCGGCATGGTTGCAGGAAGCAATTGGCAGGCGTATTTCCGGTTTTGGAGCCTAGTCTAATGGCTGTTTCTTATATTAAAAACTTTATTAAATCTTATCTCCGTTTTGTTTTACAACATCATCGACACACGCCTATAGCATACAATACAGCAACACAGCGAACAAGCGTATAACGCTATATACATATACATACTGCAGCTTAGATTGCTCTCCCGCCGTTTCGGACCGATCTTCTGGCTTGACCTGGCTCTAATTCCATTTGGAATTGGTGCGCCATCGGCTGATGCCCTGGGCATTATGACAGTGGCGCTATAGAAGTTGATTGATTGATGGATTGATTGATTGCAGCTTATATATATATATATATTATATTATATTATATTATATTATATATATATATATATATATATATATATATATATATAGACATCTAGACATATAGGTGCATAATTATGATTATTAAAGACTCGAATTGATTTGAAGACATATGCCTCTTAGTGCATGTGGATATGCGCTTAACATATAACAATGTAAATGGCAATGTAAAATCTACTCAGTCATACTTCGATGTCATCGCATCTGTCTCTCTCCGGTTTTGTCGGATCGCAGTGCAGCGTTAGCCATTGCAGGTCAAACTGAAATCAGAAAGTCGAATAATAATTATATTTTTATTGTTATTATTGCCTACGTGCATGTAATCGTATTCGAACTAAGAAACCGCGCGTTGCAAAGGGGCCATCCATATATGACGCAACGCGATTTTGGCAGTTTTGACCCACCGCCCCTTCGTCACACGTCGTAACAAAAAGTCAGACTCCTCAAATATGACGTCACAACGCGTTAGCCTCCCCCTCTTCTCGTCTTTCGGAAAATCATGACAAGCAAAAAAGGTCGCCACCAAAAAATTTAGTATTACGTGACGTCACGTTTCCGGAAGCCCCCGTCGTCACACATCGTCACAAATGTTTGAACATCCCCCTAAATGCGTTACGTCATTTGTGGATAGCCCCAAAATATCATAATAAACATGGCGACGATAATATATATATATATATATACAGTGTATATATATATCACAACGTGATTATCACGAGAACTATTCTAAGAAAGACGATGTCGTCACGGTGATATGATTGATGACGTCACGGTGACGTCATTGACGACGTCACGATGACGTGAACGATGACGACGCGTACGCTTGCTGATGTTCCGTCTTCTTTGACGCCGATGCGAATCTCTCCTTCCGGGTCGATTTCTCCCATCAGTTCGATCCTCTCCTGGGCTACGGATTGGCAGTCGATAAAGATTTGCACTTCGTCGTAGGCGACGCTGAATTCCAGCTTGTGCCACTGACCGTCGAACAACTAAAGTCACAGACAGGACAAGAATATATTGACCGCGGTAGGCGATAGACGAAACCTCAGAAGGGCTTGGCTCCAGTCAAAGACGTCTATAGAACACACTGTTAACTTTTTTTTACAACAACAACAACAACAACAACAACAATAATAATAATAATAATAATAATAATAATAATAATAATAATAGGTATAATAATATGGTCTAATAATAACAAGGTCTAATTAATAATAGGGTCTAATAATAATAAGGTCTAAAAATAATGTCTAATAATAATATTATTAATATTAATAACACTGGTCTACGTCAATTTTGCTGACTTGAAAACAACATGTGATCTTTATGATTTTGAATGTGCTCCAAAAATCACACCCATTTTCTCCTATCACGTCCAGTTTTTCCTCGCTGTTTACTGATTTACTGTTTACTGTAATAATGTAGCATTATGTATTATAATTCTTTAGCTATATTGAATATGCAAAAGATAAGAATGGCAAAAAGATATGTATGCGATAAATAACACAACAGTTTAATAGCAAACTGCAGACGTCAACATTTTATGGATATAGACCTATATATAAGCAGCGTGAAACCGACGGCAGCATTCAGTCGTTCATGAGGCTTACAAGTCGCAGCAAATGTAACTCTTCTATATATCTTTCTGTGGACACCCAGCACTCGAAATGATCCAAATTTTGCTACATTTGTGCTGTTTTACAATACCTAAAAAGAAGGGATGTGTCTGAATTTGTGCATAAAGCGTCGAACAACACCAGGAAAATCTTGGGCACCACATAAAGTGTGCAGGACAGTTGAAAGCCTCAGACAGTTCATAATTTGACTGAAGGTCAGAGAAAAGACTAAAGGTCAGAGAAAAAGTCTTAGCTTTGGAGCTCCAATGGTGTGGCGAGAGCCTCGAAACCATGTTGATGACTGCTACTTCTGCCTGGTAAATATTTCAGGCATGTCCACAAAGACAAAATCTTCCATCCAGCACCCAAATCTCCCCTCTGCTCTGAGACCGGTTGCTCATTGTGACGAAGTTCCTGGGGAGTTTCTGACGACGATGAATTTTGTCAACCAACAGTACCGATGGTGAAGATTTCGTATAGAACTGGAATGCACAAACGCTCAACCAAGCTGAGTTGAACCTTGTTTCTAGATCTGCCAAAGTCGTCAGCAGAGTTACTGGGTTCAAGACTGAAGGAAAAGAATCTGTTCAGTGTTGGCTCCAGGAACCAACATGTATCATGGCAGAGAGAATTAATCTTTTGAAATATTTCCATATGGAGGAGAAGTTTGTATACTGCATCAACATCAAAGGACTTATTGAATCAATGGGATGTTATAGTTGTAGACAAGATGCTTTTTGCGAATAATAATAATAATAAATTATGACCTTTCAGTTCAAAAATTCGAAGATTGCTTTCGAAGACTGGGAGCAAACATAATAATAGCTACCTGAACTTCAAATCTTGGAGCTAATAAGAACAAGGTATCAAGACATCAAGACCATGGAACGTAGATATCAAGGCAGATGGAGCTCAAACATTATAGATACTACTGCTGGTGTTTACAGCGTAAACTACCATAACTATACCGGTCCAAAAAGAGAAGAATAAAACTTAATAATAACTAGCTATTGCTCTTATTGCTCTCTTGGTTAGAAGACAGACTCATTTTTGGCTGAATAAAAAATATAATCGGTTCTTCAGAATTTCCTAAATGTTTGTCTTTAAAATTCCTCAAAAAAAATTTGACGTATGTCTTCATATCTGGAATCAGCACCTCTCAATTATTCAAAAAATATTTTTTTAAAAATGTAGACCAGTGTAATAAATAGTAATAATAATAGGGTCTTATTATTATTATTATTATTATTATTATTATAAAAGTGTAGAATTTGATAATAATAATATAATAATTAATAATAATAATAATAATAATAATAATAATAATAACAGGTTTTAGAATGGTTTAGTAGGGTCTGTCCTGATTGAGAACTACTATGTTTCACCCATTTTATGCTTACCGTATAACCTCATTATTTGTCCTCACGTCGTCAAGTAGACTTGTTTCTGTATTGCTCTCTCTCTCTCTCTCTCTCTCTCTCTCTCTCTCTCTCTCTCTCTCTCCGCTTGAAATCGTGAAAATTCATTCAGAAGTCATTGTCCTTGACTTCTTCTCGTTTGAAAAAACATTTCAATTTCCAATCCTCACAAACGCTCTGGTCCTAAGACGTGCAACAAAGCGACAGCCCCCGTCCGACCCCTTAGGTAGCCTATATTCCCACTGGCAAACACACCAACTCATCAGTTCTCGTGTGAAACAAATGACCTTTACCTTTAATTTTACCTTAGCCTTTATTTCTCTCCAAAAACCAATTACCAGTCGGGTGTCTGTTTGTTTTTAGACGTCCCTGTAAGATTAACCGAGTGGTTTCTATTAATTGCCCGATGGCAGTTTGGCAGACTAATTTCGTTTTGGTCTAAATCTAGGTCGGCTCCTATGAGGGGCGTTTCCTTTGCAACGGGGTTAAGTCTACAGTGAACCTCTCTGTACCAATAGTCAAATTACAAGGACCTTTGCTGCAATGTACCTAACTTCGAACACCCAAAAGTCACCTTCGCCTGCTTATTTACTTATAAGGCAGTCGTTTACTAGATATTACAAGTATTTAGTAGTTAAAACAATCTCTTTCGCTGCACGGCTGCATCTCGACCCATCGAATATTGGTGACCTATTTTTGACCCATGTTCCTTCCATTAACCCAGAGATGTCCATGGGGTTGGTTAACCCATGGATTGGGTTGGGTCTGTCTTTTCCATATTAGCGGTGGGCTGGGTTGGGTCAGAAAATACGTTACGGTTTAAGGAAATGGTAACGCATTACGGTGGACTGGGCAAGAAAATAAGCCGTGGTTTAAAAAAATTGTAATTTATTACGGTGGGTTGGGTTGGATCAAGTAGCCCTATTGCAGGCATTGGTTGGATTGAGTTGAAGATATGATGGGTTGGGTTCTAGAAAATGGACCCATGCATGGACATCTCTACATTAATTAACCTCCATTGCCATCTCTGTTAATTCATGCATGCGTCCATGGAGTGATAGCGGTGATGATGATGATGATGATGATGATGATGATGATGATGATGATGATGATGATGATGATGATGATGATGATGATGATGATAATGACCTGATTGATTGCCTCCGATTCGCCAAAGGTGACGCTCTGGATGTCTTGGTTGAAGTCGGGCATGAATATCTCGATCTCTTTCGTCGAACCGTCCAGCGCTATTCCGAGCTCCTGTTCGCCGTAGAAATTCTCGATCCTGTAGAGATCCCACCGGTCCTGGTACGACTCTTCTCTCACTCGAAGCGTCGAGGCGACGGAGAACTTCTGCGGAACGCCCACCGGAAACAGATCCCTTGACGAGAAAAGTTGGAAAGAAAGAAAACACTGACAAGTGCCGCTATTCTGAACAGTTCCTGTCGAGAAACTCAAAACATTCTTCTCTCAGAAATCATTTGGACTGTAAAGCGCTCTTGATTTTTAACTTTCTTCATGTGTACTGCGCTATATAAGTTGGCTTGAATACTACTACTACTATTACTACTACTACTACTACTACTACTACTACTACTACTACTACTACTACTACTACTACTACTACTACTACTACTACTACTACTACTACTACTACTACTACTACTACTACTACTACTACTACTACTACTACTACTACTACTACTACTACTACTACTACTACTACTACTACTAATAATAATAATAATAATCAGTTATCTGCTAAATTCGGTTGTTTTCGATTATATGATTTGTTATAGGTTTTAATAATTATTTCCATTGGATTTTCTGGAGCAGCTGAGAAAATAGCCAAGTCATAAAGAGATCGTTCAACTCAGTAGTAGTTAGGTTATTTGGAAGTCCAATGCTAAATGACTTCAGGGGACCATTGGCTTACGAAGTGATGAGACCCGCAGGACCTAAGTCTGGTCGAGCTGTTGTTTCCAGCAACGGATCCAATATGCACCAGACTCCCTCTAGGTCTATATTTCCAACAGCCAACAGATTAAGTACATGTAAGTATATTTGTACAGGTGTTACTGCTTAGGCAGTATAACAAGCAGACACGTCTCAGCGACTTCTAAAATTCAATCAATAGTGTGGATAGATAGCGGTATCTTATATATATATAATGGGTATTTCTATACCTCGTCTTCATCCTGATATCTGCTTCGGGACCGATGCTGAACGCAGATGCGTACTTATTGCTTCCGGTTATTTTCGAGATGCCGGGCAGCGCTCCGTTCTTATCCAGCCCGGATCTCAGGAGAAAATCAAAACCTTAAAAGGAAATAGAAGCATACCAGAGGAGATTTATCCCCCTCGACAACAGTGGCGGCTCTAGGATTTGGCAAGTGGGGGGCCGCTGGGGGGCAACTTCTAATCATGGGGGACCAACCATTTGTTGTTTAATGTATGTAGCATTAAGTATAGGGTCCCAGCTGGGGGGGCCACTGGGGGGCCAGGCTCTCAATAGGGGGGGCACGGGCCCTCCTGACCCCCCGGTGGAGCCGCCACTGCTCGACAACGACCGCAGAGTACTCGACAGATTAAAAGTACTCGATATTCACGAATAATACTCGATTTCGTCTTCCACGGAGTTGATTTTTGGAGAAAAAAAATTAAATTGCCATAAGAATCATTGTCTTGATTTGGCTTGCCATCGACGGATGCTTCTGTGCTTTATGAAGTGGCGCTATAGAAGTTCAAGATTAGGCCAATATTAGATATTTTTATCAGATTTCAGACACTCTTGCTGATTTGTTTCGCGTCATAAAGAATCGCAAATGCTGGACAAACCATGGCGAACAATTTGCTCAAGGCCGTTCAAGTAAGATTCGAACCCTATGCCTTCCGATTATATGACAAAAATTCATTCTACTAGCGCCTTTCAGTTAATTAAATTAAGTCCCTAGAACCAATACCAACGGACAGTATTTAATCATTAGGATTATAGCCTAGGGCTATGATCAGAATCGGATGAGGTTAAGATTTTAAGGAATCAATGTACAGAAGACTAGATATACTATACGGAATGAGTTGTGCTAAAGCCTCGCGTGTGATCTCCAGATTCCTTAGCTTAATTATTGTTTTCGTCTAAATATTTAACTTCTCACTCTACTAATACACTGTTGCAGGGTGCGATTTGTGACCTGGAGCAATAGCTTTATGTAGTTGTTGGACAGTGGGGGACGTCAGTAGGGGATGCAGTTGGGCAGTGGAGGAACATCCCGCATTCCCTAATACAAATCGCGCCCTGACTATGCCCCCTATCTTATCTATAACTACTGTACTTACCTATGACTGATATCTACTGATATATCTTGGTACTTCCGATATCGACTACTTTACCTATGATATCTACTGTACTTACCTATGATATCATCGTCCAGTTCGTCTGGACACGGTTTAGGCACGTCATGCTCCTCTGCAAAACAGCAAAAGAAATTTAATTAGAGCAACGCTAACCTAAACCTGCACATGTCCACTGCTGCTTGTCGACAAAATTCAATAAAATTTCTGAATGAAAATGACAATTAACAGCCATTGATTCCGACAAAGAATCTAGGATTCGATGCAATGGAAGGTACTGGAAAAAAGGACGGGAAAACGGAAAATGGATGGATGACATCCGAGACTGGACCCAGTTGGACATTCAACACACACACACACACACACTCCACGTGACCACAGGACAGACAACTATATATAGGAGCGACATAATAATAATAATAAATAAAATAATAATAATAATAATATTAATAATAACAAGGTTTAAAGTGGTTCAGTATGGCCTGCTCTGTGTAAGAACTATTGTTGTACTCATCCAAATCTAGTATCCTATAGAAAGGCATTGGATAAATACGGGCAATGTACCCAAGATGGATGATGATGATGATGGTGACGACGACGACGATGATGATAATGTTGATGATGATGGTGGCGATGATGATGGTGGTGATGGCGATGGTGATGGTGGTGATGATGATGATGATGATGGTGATGATGATGATGATGATGATGATGATGATGATGATGATGAATTCTGACACAATTTAGCGTAAAATATAACGCAACAATGGACGACTTTAACGAAAGTTAAATTTAAGCTCGATCTCGACTTTGTATAGCTATTTCAGTAAAAGCCAACTCGTTCGCACTTATTTCCAGTAAAGGCTTTAGACGTTATTGCAATGTAAACAGCAAAGAATTTATATAGCGCGTCTCTCTCGGACCTCGGTAAGATTTTTATCTTCGTCGCCCGTTTTATTAGCTGTCGAAGAGGAAAACGGATAGAGATTTTTGGGAAACAGCCACAAATTGTTACTCTTGTGATCTGGTCTGAAAATTGCCTTCACGTGTTACCAGTTATGCAAGAAAGTCGAGATGTTGACGTCAAACGAATTTACCGGAGATGAGCACACCGCGAGCGAAGAAAGGAGGAGAATAGTTGGTAATTTGGCGTTTCATAATGCTGTTGAAATGACGTGTTAATAGAGAAGACACTAATGGATGAATTATCAGGCACAGGTGGTTGCAGTAGATCTGGTGTTGATAACGGAAAACAACTGGCGTGGAAATAGGGATTTCTCTAAAAACAACGCGTAAGTTCAATTCGGGAAAGCGAGAAAAATTAAAGAAAATGTGGACTTAAATTTAACACTATCCTCTTGGTGCAAATTTTCATGAAAAAACTCGCTTTTTCAGTAATTTATTTTGTACTAAAATCTAAAAATAAAATGAAATTGTCTGAAAGTTAGTGAAGAGGGAAATAATAATCAGAAAGAAATTAAACTAATATTTCTCGACGCGTAGTCAAGAGTTATTCTTCCCCCGTTTATCGCTTCAACCCATCATTGAAGAAATATTCACTGGACTCGGGGAACTTAAGCGGAAACAGGGTTATTTCTAGGATTATCAAATTGGGGCTTGTCGGTCTCAAATTGGGGCACATGGTGTTGGAGGGTGTTATGGGTGCGGATTGGGGAAATTTTGGAGGGTGTCGGTCTCAAATTGGGGGTGTTGGAGGGTGTTATGGGTGCGGATTGGGGAAATTTTGGAGGGTGTCGGTCTCAAATTTGGGGTGTTGGGGTGTTGGGGGGCGTTAGGGGGTGTAAAAATATCCCTGAGCGGAAACCTTTGTAGACTAGACATACAAGCAGCTGGACTTCGAAGCGGTGACGATTTTAAAAGGTTTCGGAAACGGCGCAAAGAGATAATAAACAACAGACAACGTCAACATCCTAATGTGCAACACGCCAACAACCTTACATAACGAACAGTCTCTATTACAGGTAACGCCTAGAAGAAAATAAGCACCGGATTTGTTGCATCGTATATTTCAGACGACTAGTTACAGGTATGAATGTTTTCCGGGGGCGAACAATGAATTTATGGACACCGCCAGACGTTCGACCGTCGACAGGCGAGGAGTAATTATTCTGCTCAGCAGATGATTTAGGTCTAGGTCCGCCCTTGTTTTTTATGAGACTGCCTGGACGGGAGAAGCCGGCATCCGTCTGGTCGCCGGCTGTTGGAACGCAGAGAAAACCACAACAACAAAAGTTCGCCCTTCTCCAAATCCCAGCACCGACACAAGTTTTTGCATTGAAGCGTGCCTCTTCTCTTCTCCAGCCAAGTCAATTTTTCTCCCCCTCCCCCACCCCCAAAGGCCTGGAGTCTGGATAAAACATTGAAAAACTTTGAAATATACAGGACAGTGGCGTAGCCAGGATTTCGGAATAGGGGACACATCGACATTTTCGGGTTAGAAAGTATCTGACGATCAAAAAACCTCGTCAGGGAGTTCTGGAGTTCTTCGCACATTCGCGTAATCTTTTCGATTATGCCACCTACCTTCCCTCCCTTCTCCCACCCCAATTTCTCAACGGTTTTGCGCAAATTCCGCGACCGATCCCCAGCCAAAATAGGTGTCCAGTGATCCAGAACAAGAAACTAGGACCACAGCAGAGACGCGATCACTTCTTGCTTCGATGTTCGCATCAATCGCCGTTTTGCACGTAACATCATCGTTGATGCTTTGCAATACGCTTCTAACTAAAGTAAGTAAGTAAAATCTCGTTAATTTCTACAGCGCTTTCAAAGCCAGCAGCGAAGTGACCTCTTATTCCCTGCAATGCAGATAAGTTAAAATAGTTTAAAATTAACTATAAAGGTTATGTTGATTGTCAAAAATCATCTTCGGAAGCGACTATAGAGCGCAGACGGTTTTTCTCCAGTTGCACTTTAACTGAACAACTAGAGGCCACTGAAATGTGCATGCCTTGTCTATGAACGGTCATTTGTTAAACGTCTCCCGAGCAGCGTGCATAGACTAACAGTGAAAAAATTACCCCTCCCCAATTTTGAATCCCCTTAAACTAGTTTAAAAGAATACTGTTTAATAAACGTTACAGATTCAAATTTCTGACATATCCTAAATAAGTTTATTGCGTTAACGAAATGTGGAGATAAGCAAAACAGGTTATACTGTAGATAATTAATTATCAGTCAATTCCTGAATTTATCCTTGATTTTCCGCTGTGCCTTCTATGGTAAGGATCAATTTTCGATAGTCAACAAATCCTCAGACAAAACCATGGATGGATGGCAATGTTCCCTCTAAGCTGTGCGCGTGTGCGCGCGCACAGAGGTCGCAAGGCAAGCGCACAAATGAAAAAATGGAGCGCACACAATTTTTGAACATTGTTTCAATTGCTTTCATATCATACACGTACTTACTGCACAGAAGTTGACTTTCCATGTACAATTTTGCACACAAGATATTTCATGCGTACACGTACTACAAAAAATTAGAGGGAACATTGATGGATGGATGTATCATACTGGATTTTTGGCACCAAAATGAGCAAATCTTGTATGGAAATGCCAACGTTATGCTCACAAATCAATCTTCGTATTGTAATATAAGAAGTCCATTTGCAAATAACGTCGAACTGACCAAGCAGTTGAACTTAATACTGCCAGATATGTCCATGGGTCCATTGTTTAGAACCCAATCCAACCCAACCCATCAAATCTCCAACCCAACACACCCATGCCGATAATAGGTTTACTTGACCCAACCCAACCCACTATAATATATTACAGTTTCTTAAACCATGACTTATTTTCTTACCCAATCCAACCCAACCCACCGATAATATGGAAAAGTCTGACCCAACCCAACCCAATCCCACCCATGGGTTAACCCAACCCATGGGTTAATCCAACCCATGGACATCTCTGAATACTACATTTCAGTGTTGAAATGATTTTTTAAAGTTATCAATTTTACTCGTTTCGCAGGGCTGTTGAAATGACGTGTTAATTGGGAAGTCACCGTGGTGGATGACTAATCAGCTACACCCTCGTTCAGCCGATGACGTGAAATGCGAAAGCGCCAACCACACAAACGACCAGGCTTTAGGGAACGACCTTCAACCTTTGACGTTTCATTTTTTTCTAGCAACACGTTGTTCTGTCGAGAGATTGAGCTGGCTGGCTCCGGAGAAGCGATTGCAAAAATTCACAGAAATCATCGGAGCACAAAATACACAAACACGCACACACAGCCTGCCTTTCAAAGGGGATGACGCTTAGACTGACATACATGCTCAGGAGTTAATTGACAAGTCTTAACTACCAACATAATTAACACCATTTGTAGTTAGTCAACACTTAGAAAAACACCTGCCTCTGGTTTTCCCAACGTCCGACTGTATAATATATCAAAGCCCTTTTCCCTCCCCCCCCCTCTCTCTCTATTCAACTATCTATCTATCTATCTATCTATCTATCTATCTATCTATCTATCTATCTATCTATCTATCTATCTATCTATCTATCTATCTATCTATCTATCTATCTATCTATCTATCTATCTATCTATCTATCTATCTATCTATCTATCTATCTATTCATAGGTGAAAATTTGCACTTTCAGTACAGAATTGCGTAAACGTATGCACGAATACATGAGACAGAATATATATAGTGTCTACGCACTTCAGAAATGGTTTTAAACCTTTTCATCCAGGACAACCTTCAGACAACTATAGCTACCACCCATATACTGTAGTCGTAAGCCATACTAATAGCATACATCTGGACGCGACGGAATACGGCAAGACATATGCAGCAAAGTGCGCGCACTAGTAAAACGGTTGTTCGCTTGCTTCTGCTAACAGAAATATCGATTCGAGAGAAGTGTCAGTTTGCCGGCATTTTCAAAGCTTAAAAAGTGAATTACTGAGTAAAGCCACAGCCAGTCTGTTTTGGTTGGTAGGTCCTAGGTTTCAGACGGAATTTCAGCCACCGTCTCCCTCTCTCTTTCGAAGACAAAGCAAAAGGCCGCTGCGCGTAATTCGGCGTTTAACATCATACAGAGAAGTTCTGTTGTTGATTGTCGCTAAGAAATTGCAAAACGGAAACTACATTCAGACAGAAAACGATTACTGATATTGACAACAGTCTTTTGTCATAATAATAATAATAATAATAATAATAATAATAATAATAATAATAATAATAATAATAATAATAATAATAATAATAATAATAATAATAATAAATAATATCAATAAACAAATAAATAAATAAATAAATAATAAATAATAAATAATAAATAATAATAATAATAATAATAATAATAATAATAATAACAATTGCTCTCTGCCAACTATGATGATGATAAAATGCTGTTGCCGTCAGTAATCGACAACAGTCTTCAACAACGACAAAATATGGTTCTCAAGGCATGAGTCCAGTTGCGCGACTCTGTTTGTTTCGCGCGCTCCCATGCGCAATAAGCGAGCTGTTCCCAATTTTTCTGTCTCCCATGTGTTGCTGTGCAATTTCTGACAAAAGAACTTTGAACCGTGCGCTTGTTTCGATGTTTCGATGAACAGGGTGGTTAAGAATACAAAAGTTACACATAATGCTTCGACTAGTAATCTCTTGCTCATAGGATTATTACTCACAGGACGTACTATTATCAACAGTCCTGTGAGAAAGAGTCCTATAGATCGAGTGATCGCAGATGATTCGGATTGCGCAGACTTGTCGCAGTAATTGCAGACTTTTCACTAATAATAATATTCAAAGGATAAACGTTACATAGCTGCAGCCATTTACATTTTAGACAAATTTTGTGATAAACAGGGAAAACCTAATAGGAATGCCAAGAGGAAAGGGGTAACCAGAAGACCAGAAGGAGAGTAGATTTCCATTGAAGTGGTGACCCGATTAATTATTCCGAAGATGAGATTGATACGGAGACGACATAATGATTTCAAGAGTTAATATATTAACGCAGAAGAAAGAAAACGCTTTGAATACATAACGGAAGCTGCAATAATATACGTTTAAAACTTTGGAAAAAAAGATAGGAAAACCAGTAGCGTACAGAGGGGTGCCGTTGGGGCGGTGGCCCCGGGCGCCGAACAGTTGGGGGGGGGAGCAAAATTAATTCGGCGACTTTTTTTGCTCGTCAAACATTTTTAAAAATCGACTTGACCCCCCTGGCGCCACCAATCTCTGCACGCCACAGAGGCAAACACCGGTGCCTAATTAACTCGACGTCAAAGATAATTTCACTCCGCGGAAAGAAAAATAGGTTACCCGAATGCATTTTCTCCTCTCAAATTATCCGATATCTGCTGTCTAGGAAGTTATACCTACTCACCCCACGGGCTGTTCGTAATTTCCAACCTGTCACTGACTTGGTCATATCGAGTTGACGAATGACTGTGCTAAATGGCGAGCTTTTTAATATCGTATATACCGTTGACGTAAATGGATCATTTCAAACATTCCGAAATGTTCTGCCTTCTGTTTTCTCTGGCAGAATATAACATTTCTGCTTTGCAGAATAGTTCTCGAAACTCCCAGCCTATTATGACTGTGGCTGTTTTAGGCCAGTTTTCAGAGCAACTCTTCCAGTTACAGCAAAGCATAATACTGATAATTTGTTAGAAGATGGGGGGTGCTTAGTTTGGTCGAGAGATAACTTTGGTTAACAACTCTCTTTTCACCTGTAAATTCGCTCTTAGACGCGTACAGTTTTGGACTTTTGCGGTTACCTTAGTTCGTTGGAAAATCTGGCACCAACCAATACTGATCGATTGCTCGTTTTTAGACAGCCATCGATTTCTTTGAAATCCAGCAATGACAATATACATTGACGAAACTGGCATGTGACGATATTGACTATAATGACGACGACGATGATGATGATGATGATGACAATGATGACAATGATGATGATGATGATGATGATGATGATGATGATGATGATGATGATGATGATGATGACGATGACAATGATGATGATGATGAAAAAACTTACGAGCTAAAATCGTCGACCAATAGGTGATCAACAGAAGAGACCAACAGTTGAGCAAATTAAACAATTTCTTTCGCATTTCTGACCTGAAACACATAATCAAAGACAATAATAATTAATTTGCCTGCATAGGAAATAATTATTGCAATCTGTTCTATTATTAATATTATTATTATTATTATTATTATTATTATTATTATTATTATTATTATTATTATTATTATTATTATTATTATTATTATTATTATTATTATTATTATTATTATTATTATTATTATCATCATCATCATCATTAACTAGACTATTTATATAGCGCAATAAGCATGGCAAAAATGACCAAAGACAAGAGCGCTTTACAATAAATACTACGTATATATTTTAAAAAGCTTGGGAACCACTGCATATAGAATATACATTTTATTATGGAACATTAGCGTAACCGCAGGGGTCAAGGGGGGGCACGACCCCTCGAGATCTATTCGGATCGGAACCGGTCATGAGATTCGTCCAAAACCGGTGAGTATTTTGGCGGGTGGGTGTAGGGGTAGTATTAGATCGAGGAAAGCGCACTGGGCTGAAAGATGCCGACGCCCTCCTCTCCCCAATTCCGGATTCCTGGCTACGCCACTGTTATGGAATTGACATTTCGTTTGATTGACCTAATCGTAGAAACAAGATCTGCGGACAATTAGAATCATCCGTGGAAGTATTCCATCGCAGGTCAAGCATCGCCTTGGTCCGAGGGTTGACCCGTCCCCTTTAACGGGTTCGTCGACCAATAATTACCGTCTGTGTTGTGCGATCGGTCCTGCGTTTCGAAGCCTGCGGTGCCCCACCACCCCCTCCCCCGCCGGCCGCAGGTAATTTGCCGCCTCGGCCTCGAATATAGAAGTATTTTAATGAAGACTGTATTTAGTGCGAATCATCTTGGCAATAATAATATAATTGTCGCAACAGAATTATTAGAGCTATAATAATTGTCTTCAAATGACCCAACAATCGTGAAAACTCCGTGTGATAGAAGAAGAAGAAAAGAAGAAGAAGAAGAAGAAGAAGAAGAAGAAGAAGAAGAAGAAGAAGAAGAAAAAGCGACAGCCGATCGTTTGCGCCAATTTCTGTGTCGACCTTTAGATGGCACGCAACTTATGCTTTTTATAGATCAGTTTTTTCCCTTGTCGCTGCTTTGATTAATTGCCGATTTAGCTTCCGTCACTGAAGACCCAGTTATAAAAACAAAAAATGTCGGAAATATATTCGAGAAATAGGCGAAATATTCTGTCTCCGGCTGCAATGATAGATTGATATATATATATATATATATATATATATATATTATATATATATATATATATATATATATATATATATATATATATATATATATATGACGATGCGCATTATATTATATAGCGCATGTTGTAGATTAATTGATGTAATTAACGTAAAATTAACGTCTAGAACTTATGTCGTTCTTTGGGCTTCCACCGACATAATATATTCCGTCTCCATTTCTGAGTATGCGTTGTTTTCGCGCCAAGTGCAGTGCAGTGGGGAGCGGCGTGTGTGTGTGTGTGTGGGGTAACTGGCGTTTGAAGTCTTCGGTTGGTATTTGAAGCCCATAACAACAGACGTCAGAAGAGACCGCGCCCGGGTTCAAATTGCTGCGCTTGTTTAAGACGAGCAAAAGGCCAAGGTCTGTACACGACAGACGTCGGTCATTAGGACGACTTGAGCTCTCTCTCTCTCTCTCTCTCTCTCTCTCTCTCTCTCTCTCCGAACATCCAAGTCCACCCACGAAAGGAAGGATCGCATGCTCCGAAAAAAATGCTGCAGTTTTTTCGGAGTTTTCAACTCCAATAATAATGCCGACCGCAAAAATTGTTCTATATCTCTACCCTCTCTTCTATCCTGACCCTACTAGGACATCAACTGCTCGAGAAATTGTTCGCGATGGGACTACGGACCCCTCGCCCTTAGTTTACCATCGAATTTATCTTTGAAACTCTCAGCGTTGTTGGGTTTTCAGTGTTTTTTTAAAAGTAATCTTCGAAAGAGGCGTTCAAATCAGAGTAAAACGCCTTCCTTTCGGTTTACGAGATTGAACCCCGTCGACACCGAACTCTCTCTCTCTGTCTCTCTGTCTCTGTCTCTGTCTCTATCTCTATCTCTGTCTCTGTCTGTCTGTCTGTCTCTCTCTCTGTCTCTGTCTCTCTCTCTCTCTCTCTCTCTCTCTCTCTCTCTGTCTCTCTGTCTCTGTCTCTGTCTCTGTCTCTCTGTCTGTCTGTCTGTCTGTCTGTCTGTCTCTCTCTCTCTCTCTCTCTCTCTCTCTCTCTCTCTCGGCCAAGATCGCAACGAATCGAGTTCAGATCATCCGAGTCTCAGCTAAGTTCGATTATTTCTTCGGACTTGTCTCTCTGATTTGACACTGCGATAGTCGCAGGGGTTTCCATTCGCCCATACAGGTACCTCACTTGAACCTTGCTTTTTGCGTGCAATGTGTGTCCGTCATAATACAGCGCTCCACGGGATTACCAGTACGCAATTTAGCACGCACGTCATCTTTTCTACGTCTTTTTTCGACTGCCGGGGTATTCAAATGGCGGCCCGCGGACCAGATCCGACCCGCGAGGAGATGTGAACTGGCCCGCGATGATACTGAAACACTCAATAACTTGTTTTAAAATTTTCTAATATATCTTGTCTTCAACCTACCTCCTATCTTGTTATCTATTTTTTATGAACGATATTTTAAAACTAGAAATGGTTTCATCTGCCTCTCGGGGGCACCAGTCGTAACAATATGGCCTTTGTGAAATTTAGTCGAATATCCCTATGTTCATAATGAAGCTGCAGAAATGTGGTTCTACAGGAGAATGCTAACAGTTTCGTGGAAGGATAAAAGAACCAATAAAGAAATTTTACAAACGATGGAAGAGAAACAAACACTGATGGCTACCACCAAGCTAGGACAGATGAAATTTTTGGGGCACTTGATGAGGAAAGAGGGACTCGAGAACTTGGCAGTGAAAGGCATGGTGGAGGGTAAAAGGTCAAGAGGAAAACAAAGGATCAACATACGCAGACAGACTAAGAAATGTACTGGAGATGGACAACAACATCGAACTCCTGAGGAATACCAGAGATCGAGAAAAGTGGAAGTCCACGGCCTCATAAGAACAAGCAGCTACCACTGTGCTACTCGGCAAAGCGCTGTATAAATTTACAAGATTTTACTTACTTACTTACCTGAGAAGAGAGAGAGTTGCTTATGCAGGTACAGTAAGTTTACTGCATATAATCCACACATAACATTAACTGAATTAGGCCTATCTTGCTTTGTCATATTTATCTAAGCACAGATGTATATGTATGCATATACACTATACAGGGGCGTAAACTTCCATTAAGCCTCGAGGCTCGATCCCCCCCACTTTTTGAGAGTCTGCCATAGGGAAGCAGGAAGATATAGGATCAGGGATTCGTACAGGGGTCGGGCCCCACCTAAACATCCAATTTTACGCCAATGTAAATAAATAAATATACATATATATGCATATATACTGTATAATTAGAGAAATACAGCCAGGCTGGGAGAGAGAGAGACACAGAGAGGAGGAGATGGGAAGAGAGAGAAATACAGTCAGCAGACTGGGAGGGAGAGAGAGAAAGAGAGGGAGAGAGAGAGAGAGAGAGGAAAAGAGAGAGAGGGGGAGAAAGAGAGTATGTCGACAGGTTCAGTCCATACAGCCATTGAGTATATATATATATAATCATTTTACGTGGATCATCGCAGAACGAACTGTGTTGAACTGTATAATTGCGCTTATTCTGGCATTTAGACGACACCGATTGTAGGAAATACAGAATTGCGCAATCAGCATCTACAGTATACTAGGACGCAGACTAGTGGCATTAAACCATGGACGCCAGCTGTACTGCAGTCTAAACACGCAGCGTGCATATTATGTAGACCCATCACTATTGACCATTGTCTTCGTTTCCTTCTTGTGCTCATCACCTGAGCGAAGCAATAAAATTTGACCTGCTGAAAATCCTCCGGTTTGCCAGATCTGCTTTGCCATGTCGAGCGCAAACATGATCGTAGGCACTGAGCTTTCTTAGCGTATTTTTTCTTCTTCTTTCTTTCGCTTTTCTTCCATTCTTATTTCTATTTCTTCTTCGGTAAGTCGTTCTTTTAGATTTCTTACCTGTGTTTTCTCTCCTCTTTGAGTTAATTTGTCCCGATTTCGCGTCCTCCATATTTCCAGTGATTCGCTCAAAAGTTGAAACAGATGCAGACATGGATATTTTTACACCTCTAACACCCCCAACACCCCCAAATTTGAGACCGACACCCCCCCCCGACATTCCCCCAATCTGACCCAGGGCTTGTCAGACTTTTCAGCAGGGACCGACCCCCAGAATATACCGACATCCCCAAATCCTAGAAATAACTCTGAATGCAGACGTTTTTCAGTGCCTCAATCGTAAAAAGAGCATTTCCTCTAATTAGGAAATCGATTTATGTGGCGCTTTATCCGTGCGAGTGACAAAAACACTTTCTGTAGCCTATACATGTAACAAAAATGAACGTTAACGCACACAATTTAACCATATAAATATACGCTCATCAAGTTGCACTGGTACAGTGGCGGCTCTAGGATTTGGCAAGTGGGGGGCGTTGGGGGGAACGTCTAATCATGGGGCCCAACCATTTGTTGTTTAATGTATGTAGCATTAAGTATAGGGTCCCAACTGGGGGCCACTGGGGGGGTCAGGCTCTCAATAGGGGGGGCACGGGCCCCCCTGGCCCTCCGGTGGAGCCGCCGCTGCACTGGTATAACGATATGATTTTAATTGTTGGCCATACAGCAGGTCGTTCCTCTTTGCATACATTTGCAAATCGTAGGCTAAATAGGTCGTTCTTTACGCTTAAAAATTAACCGTGTTTTAAATGAGCTATATTGGGTATCCTCTAGTCTAAGTCCTCCGGTTATATATAGCCAGCTTCTTTTCTTTTCTCTTCTGCACAGTAGTTCTAACGAAGAAAGTGTCAGACGTATCCCCCATTATTTATGACCGGTATTTCTTTGCGCTGTGGTTGTTAGGCAGCGTCTACAGAAATTCCTTTAGCGCGCCGTCGATCTGTCTACTTTCTATTTTAGCGTTTAGCAACAGCTTAGACAACTGCCACGCTACTTACCTTGAGTCGAATCAATCATTGGTTTATAGGCTCGTCTCCCCTTCGCACATTTGACGAAGACTTCACGCAGTATACAAGGCGTCGTCCGCGATTCTTGGATGTACTTAGTGATGGAGTTAGCCGCACTCTGTAGAATAGCAACAGATGAAATTTTACAGCTAGTTTCTGCTGCTATGGTAGCGCAGAGACTAACACGGCGAACGACGAACTCAAATCGGACAACACCTAACAGTAATCTGTTGTGACATAGAGGGTCTATCTCATATATATGCTCATATAGCCTACACAAAGAAGGATACTTCTGACCGACTGCAACTTCTTTATGTGCGTATGAGCAGATGTGCATGGGCGGTTCTAGGAAAATAAAACTGGGGCCACCAGTTTTAATGAGTATCATGCTCATCGCGGATGCTAGGACAAAATGTCTGCGAACAAAATGTCACGGGAACAAAATGTCAGCGGATAGAATGTCAGCGGACAAAATGTAATCCTAACTCTAACCCTAACCCTAATCCTAACCATAATCCGTGACATTCTGTCCTTGACATTTCGTTCGCTGACATTTTGTCCCCCATGACATTTTGTTCACATTACATTTTGTCCGCAGACATTTTGTCCGGCCACGTAGTCGCCTGGTGTAATTTAATAGACTCTCAAAATACTTGGGGGCAAAACTGAAATAAGGGGGCTACTACAGACCCCCCTACTCTAACGCAGAACCGCCCCTGCATTTGTGTTTCCACGCAGGTGTTCATAAGTTAATTTCACTATTGAAGGACTGATTTCAGTCGTCCTTGACATTTTAAGGGCATTTATTTAATGCTTTTCGACGCTAATTGTGATCAAAATACGCGCTCTTTTAGCTCGAATTCACTGTTTTGAAACTTAGGATAGACCGGTGTTTTGAAAAGGTTTTGGATTTAGACGCAGTTTGAAACTAGTAGCATAGATATAATTTCGTCTGTTATTTCGTCCTATTTCAGATACCGCCTGGTCTCTTTGCTAATACAAGAATTAAGGCATTATATTATAACGGAATAGACTTATAGAAATGGCAGTCGGTCAAACTGTATTAATCTTACGACATCAAACTTTAAAAAAATAAACCTCAGAGTTCTTTCTGTCAAAGCTAGTTCAATCAAACACGATGATTGAAATAATTTACAGAAGCAGATTATATTCTATTATGTCTATTATATGCACCTTCTGAATTCAGATATTGGATTGCGCTTTGGAATAGTGTATCTCACCAGTTTAAGCTGTTTTCGCGTTCTTTGTTATTATGTCAAATATAATCCGCGTCGTCTGACGATACAAAGTAGAAACTGTCTGCGAAACCGCAACCGACGCAAGTTGAAAACGATGCTCCGGATACATCCGCGCCTCTAGCGGGACTTTCGGTAATCACGAACTTGTGTGTGTGTGTGTATGTGTGCAACACCCCTGAAGGCCGACCCGCATAGCCCAGACCTCATAATTACTGCTCTCTGCTTCTGTTCTTCTCCAAACCACGACCGGTTCGCCGTAGGGTTTATGCCTGATCAAACCGTCTATATAGACACTCTGCTTGTACGCGACAATCTCACTCACGCCAGCGGCAATAGCCTCGCGTTCACAGCGGAGAACGCTTTGCAAAAACAACATACTAAAAACTGGAATAAAATGTTGACATAATTCTGGGTCCTGACGCTGAAATTCGTCCAACGCCTTGAATTTAAGTACAACCGAACGTGAACCTGAGAAGCTGGATAGACAGCCGATAGTCGGGTTCGAGTGAGATAGGGGAACAAGGCGTGTGCTTGTACAGTGTGGTAATATCGAATCTGCAGCACCATAGTCGCTTATTTTGACAGCCGTGTTAAATTTACTTTCAAACATTTCAGCGTCGCGTTTTGGAAACGAAGACGAAGCGAGCTTGTTATCCCTGCCTTCTTCTTCTCAGGATCCGTGCCTCTCTCTCTCTCTCTCTCTCTCTCTCTCTCTCTCTCTCTCTCTCTGTGTGTGTGTGTGTGTCTATCCTTCGTCTTGTGACTCGGTCCTCTAAGACGCTCTCACGAAAGAAAGACAAAGTGTCTAATCCAGTGCATGGTATCGCCAACGAAATAGACACTAAAGCACTTTAGGGAAATTAAACAGAATTTTAGCTTTCGCTATAAGACAGAAGAGGCATTCAAATGGCGGACCGCGGGCGAGATTCGGTCTGCCAAGGGATGTGAAATGGCCCGCGAAGACATTGAAACGATAGATAACTTTATCTAATAATAACGAAATATTTTTAATGTCTTGTTTTCAACTTACCTGTTTATATTACTTGTGAACTACACTTTAGTAACCAAAAATAGGCCTATATAGCAGGCCTTCGGGCACAATTAAAAATCTGGCCTTTCTTAGCATTCAATTGAATACCACTGTTACAGGATGCAATGTAGCAGATTAATATCTTAGGCCTATTTACAGAAAACCTGAACAGTGGTTAGTGACGTGCTTGAAATTTGACATGGCTAAAGAAATAGACTAAACACACATGTAGTAGTAGTAGTAGTAGTAGTAGTAGTAGTAGTAGTAGTAGTAGTAGTAGTAGTAGTAGTAGTAGTAGTAGTAGTAGTAGTAGTAGTAGTAGTAGTAGTAGTAGTAGTAGTAGTAGTAGTAGTAGTAGTAGTAGTAGTAGTAGTAGTAGTAGTAGTAGTAGTAGACTTCTTTAGCGCCATTGTAGTAGTACATCGGCACCAGTCGATGGTCGCTTCAGTAAATTTACATTTACATTTACAAAGCTGACACATATAATCGATTAACAACTACTACATTTATTTTTACACTGTGAAATGACAGGCAATCTTCAAAGTTGTAGGCTTACAACTGCATTTTGTCCTCAGTTTGCCTCTAAGATCTCTCGGAAAAACAGCTAGTCAGCAATCTAGTAACCGCCGTCTGTCTGCAAGATGTCGTTCTGTGCATTACGACCGGGGGTGGGGGCCCGGGGACCACCTCGCAAATTTGCTCGTCAGAAGTTTTGTGGTATATCGGCCTTTAGGTCTAGAGTAGCGTTTTCGCATGATGTTAATCATTCGCCAGTTATTTCAACGCTTGTTTCTTCTGTCGTTGGCGCTGAGTAACAACCAAACAGTTGTGAGATCCTATACAGACTAGGAAGATTAGATTCAACGGCTGCGCATGCAGACCGTAGGCGAAGATGAGCGCAAGATGGCCTTCGAGAATCATTCCCAGATTCTTGAAATCTCTACAGCTGTGAGCGGCAGCAAACTGTGCGCAAATGGAATCCCGATCGATCGCTTGTCCTTGTACGTCACAACGCTGTTCGAATTATTCTGAAGACCGATTGTCATTTGCGACCAACAGCCATGGTAGACCTAGGGTATGGTAGGTTGGACAGATGCCCCGGGGGCATGGGAGTCCGCAGAAATTATTCCAGGGGGTGTAAAACAGGGTCTTGTGACGAAAGAAACAAGGAATTTTACATTTTTCATAACGTCACGATTTTTCCGAGGAGGTGCAATAGTAGTAGTAGTAGTAGTAGTAGTAGTAGTAGTAGTAGTAGTAGTAGTAGCAGCAGTAGTAGTAGTGCAGTGGTGGTGCAGCAGCAGGTAGTGGTGGTGGTGGTGGTAGTGCAGTGGTGGCAGCAGCAGCAGTGGTGGTAGTGGTGGTGGTGGTGGCAGTGGTGGTGGTGGTGCAGTGGTAGCAGCAGCAGCAGTAGCAGTAGTGGCAGCAGTGGTGGTAGCAGCAGCAGCAGCAGCAGCAGCAGCAGCAGCAGTAGTAGTAGTAGTAGTAGTAGTAGTAGTAGTAGTAGTAGTAGTAGTAGTAGTAGTAGTAGTAATAGTATTATTATAATAATCTTTATTCGTGACAAGCACAGCATCGAAATAGTACACAAACAAGGAATAACGCAAATCAACTGAACAAAACTAAATAAATTAAACTAATAAACTAAACACAAATTCTAGCAATGCACTCGGCAAAGTACAGCGGCTTCTTCGCATATTTATTGACAAAAGGAATACTTGTCGTTTTTTTACAGCAACATGTATACTTTCCAAACCCGTCAAATCAAAGCTCTGATAAAATCAACATTATCTGCCTCACTTGTTTTAAAAAATTTACGCAAAACTACTTGAATCAATCTGTCAAGAGCATTAAGAGTTAAGAGTACTTTTTTGGACATGTGGCTTCCATGCCATACAATATAATAGGTAGACAGTAGCTCTTTACAAGGTTAACACATATCAGTTCAGATGCAGCAGCTCTGCTGCGACTAAAAAAACAGTTAAACGTACGAAAAATTTATTTAATTTAATACCAAGGGGTTATTATTATTATTATTATTATTATTATTATTATTATTATTATTATTATTATTATTATTATTATTATTATTATTATTATTATTATTATTATTATTATTATTACCGGTATTTCATTATGCAACGTACTGTTTATTGTGATAACTCGTCCTATGAACACACATTACAAAAACTCAAGAAATCACGAGTAGCTCCTGCGGAATAGTCAGGTTTTAAGTTTCTCTTTGAAGGCGTTGAGCGATGGAGAGAGTTGCACAGTTGCACAGTTCCACGCTCTCGACGCGGCCACAGGGAACGCGCGATCACCGACAGTTCGAAGGCGCGTCCTCGGGACGACCAGTGAGGTGGATCGGGCAGATCTCAGCCGTTGCCGTCCTTCCAAGTTCCAAGTCAGCCACACGTACCAGTTCAGTCGCCAGGTATGCAGGGACGACACCGTTCAGGCATCGGTAGGCTAATAACGCGAGCTTGAAGTGGATTCGTTCTGGCTCTGATAGCCAATGCAAATCACAAAGCGACGGAGTTACATGTTCACCTGGTAGTAACATATAGAATATGGCAGAACAACAGCGTTCAGAACGGACTGAAGACGGTTGAGAAAGGTTTAGTAGTAGTAGTAGTAGTAGTAGTAGTAGTAGTAGTAGTAGTAGTAGTAGTAGTAGTAGTAGTAGTAGTAGTAGTAGTAGTAGTAGTAGTAGTAGTAGTAGTAGTAGTAGTAGTAGTAGTAGTAGTAGTAGTAGTAGTAGTAGTAGTAGTAGTAGTAGTAGGCCTAGTAGTAGTAACTGGAAAGTAAGTGGTTTTGTATGACTTCTTCTGTGTTAAAAACCTCTGTTATTGAAACGCTTTGGTATCTTCCGAGAATTTCCAAATTTCTGTTCGACTCGATCAACGTCCTCTGCTTCTGTCTCAAATGACTCAACGGCCTTAGGCCTACTTCTAAGAGGCCTGTTTTTGGGCCGGTGCAGAAACTGTTCTAGCGTCGGTGCCGACGGCGACATCTCTGCATGCTGTCGGCCTAAACAGGCCGAGACTCGCTTTAGGCCGTCGCATTACAACGTATTACAATTGTCGAACGAAGACATTTAACTTTTTTTCTTATTTTGACATTGGAGCGTCGCTCTAAAATTAATCAACTTGTTAATGTTAGAGACATCGGAAGGTGCTTTCAGGGCAAGACTTTCGACTGCAAGGCAGGCAGTATTTTTAAAAATACCTATGCAGTATGCAAATTGATTTTTGTCCATAGTACATGCTACATACGATACTACATAGTACATACCAGTGATTGTAATAAAATAATATAATAAAAACCATTGAGAACACAATGAATTTAAAAACACACAAAACCGCAAAAAAATTTCTCATAAAAATCAGGGGGCAACGGCCCTCTGTACCCCTCAATGATGTCCCTGGATGCTTTTATCTCAGTTTTATTTGCTGCACATCAGATGATCATCTTCGTCGAAAAAGCGTAGGTCAGACAAGGAGACGTGCGAATGCGATAGACATGTTGTGACATGAGAGTATGAAAGTTCTACTTAGAGCCTTAACTTAAACTAGTAGCCATTCTTGCATGTTGTGGCATGATTCGTCACTCGAAACAAGAAGACTTTAAAGTTCAGTTCGACTGCGACCTGAACTCAATGACGCCACTGTGTGCGCTAGATAAGAGCAGCTCATCGATCAAATTCTACAGTATATCTATATTAAACGATAGGTGACTTAGATTGGACTGTTGCAATTATTATGTTATCGCTGCCTTAACCTTGCACTGACAACGCCGTTGATTGGAGGCAGTGAAAAACTGGGCACAATTTTGGAAAGTCAGTTATCCAGAGTTCAAAATAGTAACGATAATTAGGCCCTATCTATCAGTACACTTAATCAATATAAAATATAAATGTTCTTTCTACTTGACTTGTGGCCATTATTGCATTCGGATCAAAAAAATTAATAAAAATTACTCCGTGTCCCTGCAGGTGGCGTACAGACCCGGTCGCAGGACCCGGTCATCTAGCAGCCGGGGCATCCAAATGAGAGATAGAGTATCGGTAGGTGCTATATAAATTGTAAGAAAATTGTGTCGAAAAAGAATCAACCAGTGTGTTAATCTAGACTCTGGACTCCGGGGGGACAGACAAAGCCGGGGGGAATAAGCTAGGGGGCTGCTGTTAGTTGATGCAGTATGCCAAAATTTCCGAGGGGGAATTTGAAATTTTCAGGGGGGAGAGCAATTTCCCCCTCGGAAACGGCCTAGATTAAACCCCGGCATCAACCAGCCTCTGCACTCCGCTGCGTTGCTAGTGACGAGCCTCAGACACCTTGGCCTTATAATTTGTGATCGGGGCGGTGTCTCACAATACCAGAAATCCTCAAAAACCCGGAACATTTGCAGAGAAAAATAAACAATTCGCAAAGCTTCTAACCGGAATATTAAAATCAGGAGTGATCATTCATTAATTTTGGCGGCAGCACCTTCAGTCAGTGTCGTCCTTTCTCACTGATATAAGCAGCAGTGGCGTAGCGAAGAGGTATATATATATATATATATATATATATATATATATATATATATATATATATACCCAAAATCAGGTTACCTTAAAATTTTTAATGTGTTTTTTAAGATTTTCAAAGTTTTTAAAGATGTGCCCCTCCCCAAATCACATTATACCCCCGAATCAAATTCCTGGCTACGCCCCTGGTAGAACGTTTGTAGACACGGGGTCTATACCACTGGCGTAAACTTGGACGAAAGCGTGGGGACCCAACCCCTACACCTTCCCTCTTCCACATGATATATAGCCTCTAAAAAGTGTAGGGACTCGACAATCATCATCATCACCATCATCATCATCATCATCATCATCATTGAACTTCTATAGCGCTATTTTAATAATGCACTTGGCATCAGTCGATGGTCGCTCCTTGATTTGAATCGTAGTCTCCCATTTTCGAATCCAATAAGTAAAGTCCGATTTTCCGGTCCCTGGTTATGGCGGATAGGCCGCTGGAAAGCACGCTTACCAAAAGGCCCAATAGAAGTTTACGCCTATGACATATGCCATAGAAATCAATACCAACTGGAGATAGTCTATCTGTGACAGACAGCGGAAGGTTGAAGAGCCAGTTTGTCGCCGTCTTTGCTAAGTTTTGGACAACGGTTACCATGGTTACCAGTGCCACAGAAATTAACGTAAAATTTCTAACAAAAACCCGGCTTCTATTTAGAAAAAACAACTTTGAACCACCCTGGCTGTTTGCGACCGGGCTTCTATTTGGAGTTTTACGGTAATGCGATCGCATTTATAACAAATGGTTAAATCTAGCTTTGCTTTCATACGTCATAGATCGCTCTAGTGATAATTAAATCCTATAGTCTATACCCCCATCCTACCCCCATCTAAAGTTGGAGCAAGATTCCAATTTGGGGAAATTTAGCCCCTAAATTCTTTTTGGCTAACCAAAAACCAAGCCCTCGTTTTTTAGTTCTTGGAAGTTCAAGCACAAAACACCGTTATCATCCACAGAGCTAAGTTGCAAAATACATTAACCTAAAGTTAAGAACGCTGTCTATTATAAAATCGTCTGTGGAACGCACTGCTTGTGCATATACGGTATCCGTTATCTTCCCATTCAAATTGATATCATACAACGACCAAGTGTCTGTTCAACTATCTTGTTTGATCTTCAGTCTTTATAGGCAGCCTTTGGCCCATCATCGTTTGCCTAAAGACACTCAAGATGGCTAGGGTCTATTGTGTTCAAGACCTCGTTACTTACGGTGCGCTAGGTCATTAGATTGAGCATTATCGTATCGTTATCGAAAGAAACTTATCTATTATAGATTAGTCTGGTCAAAGCTTAGACCTGTGTGTGTGGGGGGTGAATTTTTGCTCTTCGACTAATTAAATGTAGACTTTAGATGTCGTCCAATATTTTCAACTTTTCTCCACTTAGGGGAGACGGGAAGGACATTTTAAGTCACAAATGTAAGCACCTGTTAAATTTAAGTTCTCGCTTAATGATTTTTCAGCAAGAGACTAGAATTGATGTCACGTTTACACGCCACGACCCACTCTGGGAAAGGCAATTTAAGAGAAATTATTATTAAATCTGATGCTCTCTCCCCTCTGTAGTGCTAAAATTGGTATCGTCCGTTATGCGTTTAAAACCAAATGCACCTAAATGAACGTTAGCACAACTTGCAAAGCTGAAGGTTTTTGGAACAATGGTTAGTACTAACTAGACTGCCTACAAGTGTCCAGATTTAACATTAACGATAGCATAGCGTCTTTTTCTAATTATTGCTTTAACATAATCATCATAATTATGCAAACAAGTGGCGGGCCTTCTGTTTAGTCTTAACCTACGATGTCGCGTTCCAGTTTTCAAAGCGTTTAGGGAGATTTGAATAAGCAGAGACTGGGGTTGAAATTGTATAATGTTAATTCAGAAGAAAGCCGCAAGTAGGCGATCTCTAATTCTTTAGTGAGTTCGCAAATAATGGCACAGTGAAAGTATTGGAATAGACTACGCTACAGCTATGGCATATATTATAAATCGCATGATTTGTCGAAAATAGAAAATAGAGGGGTTTTACTGTGCAGGATTGAAAGTCAATCCGGTGTTATTATAGTTTTTACACTATTAAATATAGGCTAAGCATGTTTACAAAGGACATAATTATATTTGCATAATTATATTATGAGATAGATAGGTAGATAAGATAAGATAGATAAACATTTATTGGACCACCACATGAATTTAGTAATATGTCGTAAATAAAACAAGTAAGTAAAACAAAGTGAGTTTTCCAAAGGGACGCAGAGGGTTAACTCTGACCTGCGTCCAAATATGAACCTATAACCATGTAACTATGTAACTAAGGAACAAATTAAATATATTAGATTAATAAAATAATAGGCGGCTATTATCTGAGAGGACTGAGAAAGCTACGTATAAAGTATTTATTAGTATACCTTGGAATAAGAAGCTACTTCGGTGTTGCTTTTGAAAGCGCTATAGAAATTAACAAGATTTTATTTATTTTACTTACTTACTTACGTACCTAATTACTGAAAACTTGATTATGAACTGAATATTCTAGCTACTTCTTTCTGTCTCTTTAATCGTAGAGTCATGGAGAAAATGCGCGTCGTGAGTCTACAGTATATTCCACCGCCGTCAGACGCATCAGATTCCGAGACTGCTGCTGCTGCTGCTGCAGTAGGAGGAGAATTTCCGATCCGTACCAGCTGGTAGAATAGGTCTAGGCATGGCATCTGAATTTAATAATTGCCAGATCTAACTCTTCCGGCTGATACGGTAAGGAGCAGAAACAGTCTCTTCAGGTAGCGGTCACGACAGGACAGGACAGCCCCATAGCAGCACACATCTACGCCTGAACAACGAAGAATTCGTTCCTTCTGACTTTCATGATGACGTGACCAGTGGAGCGAGTTCTATCTCACCGAAAACACACCTTGGTGAGATTCAACTCCTCTGACTTTTTACGCATCAGTGCTCATCGCCGGAAGAATCCGTGACCAGCGAGTCTTATATTATGCAGACGAGAAACGCGCTTTCGTATTTAGGTCATAATGACCTCTGAAAAAGAGGATAGTTTGGTTAATTTTGGAGTTTAGAATCGTGGTTGCATGGCTTTTGTGCTTTTCCCTCAGAATTCTGAAAATACCCTTTTGTAACTTTTCTAGAAAACCGAATAGAAACAAATAAAAGCTTAAAATTAATTTACAGAACTGAAAGAAAAGAAGAAATAAAAATTGATGACCATTTGCAGCTTTGTTCAGCTCCAAGTTTCTCGATTGCAGCAAATACGACAAAATGTGGCATTTACTTATAATAATAATAATAATAATAATAATAATAATAATAATAATAATAATAATAATAATAATAATAACGAATATCCGTGACACTCCATAGATTTAGCGCAGTCGCCTTCCACTGAACTTTCACCATATAATGATGATGAAGAAGAAGAAGAAGATGATGATGATGATAATAATAATAATAATAATAATAATAATAATAATAATAATAATAATAATAATAATAATAATAATAATAATAATAATAATAATAATGAGCATTAAATGGTTTCTTAGGATTTATCATGTGCTAGAAACCACCGACACTCATACAGTCATCTGCATCTGGTTTATCTGGCATCAAATTTTCATACAAGACCTACATGCCGCGTCAAACGCCATCTTCGCTATGCGGCGGTCAGCAGTGCAACGGGTTAAGCGGCCTTCACTGCTTTCTCTTCTGAAACTGCGCCTAGATGGAAAGACCACTAAGTCATCATGTAGTGATGTTCTCTAACAAAGATATTTTTCGTCTTCCAATTCGAAAACGACCGACACGCAACGCAAATCCTAGTTACAATCTCTAATCGAGACACGTGTAAGCGATAAAAAGAGACGAATATCTCTTAGAGAGTACAGATCTAAATAGGCTAAATATTTCTTTGATCAACAAAGTATAAGTCTTTAGTAGAAAGAAAACGACCACTTAACCAGTTAATTTGATCAAAACATATTTCCTCTAAAACGGTGTTTTACGAGGTCTTCTGTAATAATTATTCTTATCTAGTTGACTACTCAGTATGTATGTAGGCCTATGTACGTAAGTATGCGTGTAACTAGGTTGGTTGTCCTTGGTTGTGACAACGGTTGCTGGTTTCCAACTCTAAAATCCAGTGAGTTCCGTGAATGTGAAGTCCAATTCACCGAGAATGAGTCTGAACTTGTCTCTCTCTCCTCCAAGTTCGTCTGAAAATAAATAAATAAATAAATAAATAATAATAATAATAATAATAATAATTATTATTATTATTATTATTATTATTATTATTATTATTATTATTATTATCATCATCATCATCATCACCATCATCATCATTATTAAACTGACAATTTCTTGTGCGTCACATTACCAAAATGTCAGGGGCAAGGGCACATTACAGAGTCCAATAAAAATAAGTAAAAGAGCAGTCATAAAAATGCTTATATCGTGGTCTGATAAACACCTCTTTGTTACGTAAAATAATAATTATTATTTCTGTCGAAAGCAATAGCATTCTTCTTCACGATCAATCTCTTCCAATCAGCTTTCGATTCTATTTGTTTCAATTATAGTTTGAAATCTCGTTTCATATTCTTTGAACTCGGGTTTTTTATCCATAATAATTGAAACCGAGCAATGTACAGAATTAGGATAACTTAATTTCTAAATTCGGAGGAAACAAAACTATACAATACCTTCAAGTCGATCGACTTCCTTCTGCAGTTGGGTAACAGCTCTTTCTGAGTGTGTTGCCCTTGATTCCGCCTATAGTTGTAACAACAGCACGCAATGGGTTAAACTTATTAACAAAAGTTACTTCATGGTTAAACTTATTAACAAAAGTTGACTTCAATATTGAACAAATCAGGCGAATTATGAACAGATCAGGCTTTTATTATAGATGTTTGTTCTCTTTTTCCCGCATGACTTCTAATATTGAACAAATTTTTAAAAAGTTGACCCCCAGAAATATAAATATCCCCAACAAATCAGGCTGAAATTTCTTGATTATAAAAAGATCCTGATTTTTTCTTTTTCCCAAATACTTCTGACAAGCAAAAATGGTCATCAGAAATGAAAGAATGTGGATTTGGCGTAATCTGGCATCAACATCATGGGGTAGGATAGAATTTTTTTACCAAATAGCCCAAACATTGGGGGGGATAATTGATACTAACTAATTATTCGGGGACCGTCCCCGCCGTCCCCCCGTAATTACGCCCATGAATGTACTGTACTCTTAGGTTTAGCTTTAGTTAGGCCTACTATGTTTGCGCCAAACTCTTCTAAAATATGACTCGTGTAGACTATCTTAAATGTACGAATCTGATGGTGTTTTTTCATTATGTGAAATTTCTTTTCGATAGGCCTACTAAATAAAATGATTTTGAATTAAATCTGAATTTTGATTCAGACAGTCGGATTAGAATTGTCGGTGTGATTAAAGCGGTTGGTGCGTACATCTCTGAGTTGTTCTGTGAGACTTTGGATCATTATTTCGTAGCTTTCCTGCCTGAACAGCGCCTGAAATTTTAAAATAGAAAGTTCTTTATAATAGTTCTAAGAAAGATTCTGAGATTAATCAGTTAGTGTCTGTTGTGGCTGTTATATACCAGAAACTATGTTGTCGTCATTAATTTAACCTCTTTCGAAATATTCCTTAAGTGCAAAGACTCAGTGATCGTATAGTTGGCAGAAAACCTATACCTCTTCTTGGGCGATTTCCAATGATCTCATGTTATTACCAACAATTTTCAATTCTTCGTCGAGTTCGACCAGTTTTCTACAAAAGCAATAACATTAATAAAAGTAACCATATCTGGACACTGCTTTTGTGGCTTCACGCGTATTAAACACGTAGGACAAGGAAACAAATTTAAAGCTTGAAAATTTATAAATAATTAACACGGTAACTTTTCATTGGGTAAGTGCATGTATCCAGCTACATTCGATTTTCAGAAATATGATATTCTGGTCTTGAAATGTTCACAGGGCCAGAACTAACCTACACCCCCGCAGAATATGGTCTAAATATTCGGGCTTCTAAGGATAAAATCATTCAAGGATTTAAACATTCATCCTTTGTATAAGCCCTGTGACCCCGGAACCCCGCATTTGCCGATTTTGCGAATGCCTGAAACCGGCCGGCCCTGAATAATGTTCCAGGCTAAAATTGTTGAAGGACTGCAACAGAGAGGGACTCTATTCCTCTAACCGCTGCTAAATTGATGTGAATTTTCGTTAGATGAAGTTAAAAGAAACGAAATGTAAAGTCGATACGAACACTTCTGCTGTGTGAACTCTTCCTTCCGATCTCTCGAGATCGACCTCAGTTATCGCCAATTTGCGAGCAGTCTGTGTCAACATAAACGCGTTGAATAATTGTAGCCCGTAACGGTCGTAAAAATTTTGTACTTGGGCTTGAAACCGATGGCAAATTTCTGGAGATTGCTGACAACCTTTAGAAAACTATTTTTTATTTTTAAAAATATCGTCAAAATTCTCCAAGTAGAACTCCGTTTCATTTCTAGCATTGCCTTACCTACATTTTATTATTTTAAACATTGAATCCCTTGGATAATCAATCAATCAATCAATCACTTTTTTATTTCTCAAGATTAGGCTATACAGGTTAAACATACAAAATTAAATCATTTCTTACTATGTAACAAAAAAGAACATCATAATATGTAAAAATATATAATTCGTTTGAGAAAGACTTCAGGCTTCCTCACGTTTTTCTCGGATTACAACATGTTTAAGGTTGAGTGGTGCGGGGGGGAAATTAACATAAAATAAACCGTTTCCTCAATACGCCGTGACCTGGCATAACACCTCCTCAGGTTAAATTTTAAAGCAAATGTCTGCACTTTGACCCAAATATATTTCCCAAGAATGCATAACAACATTTCATTTATCTTAATCTGGTTCATTTTGTTGTTGAATACCTCAGAATATTAAACCTATCTTAGAAGCTAAAACTGTCATGATTGATCAAACTCACGAAACCTCTGAACCCATCTATAAGTGAGTTTCGTTGCATCTATGTCTCTATGATCATTGTAAAATCATGATCATTTTATGTCTCTATGATCATTGTACTCGGATTTAAATCGGACGATTTCATCGAAAACAAAATAATAATCTGTCCGGATTGATATAATCGATTATCTAAGAATGATTGAATAGATTTGACACTCTAAGACTCAAACCTCTTCGTATTTTCGATCAGACTCTTCCCCGAACATGATCGTCGCCTCTAATTCGCTTTCCACAATAGCCATTCTCTCCTCGTCGACGAGAATGCGGTTCTCAAGAACCTTAATTCCTCTGCAGCAGCAAACATCTAGATTAATTAGTTAATTAGCCTTTCCTAACCGGAGAGGCACCAGGGGTCTCACCAAGAATATTTTTACACCCCTAAATCCCCCAGCACCTCCCCCTAATTTGAGACCGACACCCCAACATCCCCTAATTTCATCTATAGGATAACCTTTTTCTGATTGTCAAACATTTTTGGCAGAGGACCACCAGAATTTACCGACACGCCCAAATTGATAATCCAAGAAATAACCCTGGGTCTCACCCTCCTCTGGCTGCGACATGTAGGTCGTAAGATTTGCGCAAACCCGTTGGGAAATTCTGTGCGGGGGGTTACTACCAGGGTCTTAGCATGATTGGAGAGAAAGCGTGAATGTGTGAAGAAATCCACGACGACTTTTTACTTGTCGGAAAACTTTTGTATCCAAAATGTCGATGTCCCCCTCTATTCCGGAACCATGGCGCCACTGCAGCCTATTAAATATCTCCATTTAAAGTGGGCCGAGGCCTGAAAGAAATATGGAAGTCAAATTGTCACCGAAGCTCAATTAGTCTTTAACCCATTCACTATTTGAGAACTAACGCCGATGGGTGACTTTTTTGCAAAATTGATTGCTAGAGAATCAATACAAGATCTCAGCAGGAAAACTTTTTGCTTGCAAAAATTAAATATAATTCCACTGTGAAGGTTTTGCTTTATATTCACCCTGTCACCACCGCTTCGTAATTTGGATTTCCCGTGCTATCGCTGGACAAGTGCACTAAACAGAGTGATTTCATAGGATTTTTAACATGTTTTGATTAATAACAGCATTTCGCCGAATTTTCTTAATCGTGACGCAAATTAGGACATCTGAACCATTATTCCCTGGAAGTGTAATCGAAACTTTCTTTCAGGGATAATAAAACTTAATTTATAATTTAATAACTTAATTAATAATAACTTAAGATAGTAACTTAACAAGGATAACTTTCAGGGATAATCTCGAATACGAGATCTGATAATTATTCGAGTGTGCCAGAAGTCGACTGTTAACTGCACATTGGCAGACAGGCAGACGGACAGACATTCAGAAGGACAGACATTCAGAAAGACAGACATTCAGACAGACAGACAGACCTTTCGCTTTCCTCGGCCGTCTTCGCTGCCTGCTCCAATTTGATGTTCGTCGCCTGAAGTCTGTTTTCTGTCGCTTCGAAATCTTCTTCCATCGACCGAATCTGCTTCGTCAGAGCAACAACTTCGCTCTCCGCCTTAGGAACAGACGCAACTCCATCCGTTTAACAACAACAACGACAACGACAACAACAACGATAACAACAACAAAAACACCCACAAAGACAACAACAGCAATAACGACAGCAACGACAAAGACAACAGCCATAACAACAGCAATAAAGACTGTGACAATAACAATAATAGCAACAGCAATAGCAACAGCATCAACAGTAGCAACAACAACAACAGGACGTTTCGAAAGAGATTCTCTGAGCTATGAACACGAAATACGAAAAACTCTGTTGAGAAACTGTCGTGATTTCGTTTGATGCGGAAGATAGCCTCAAACTTGCAGTTACTTCTATCTGTATTCATGACATTACAGAATGAGAGAGGTAACAGCGCCCGATAACCAAATATAAGGATCTTACACGTACTGTATTTAGTAATAACGTGCATTGGTCCGTAGATTTTAAGACGCGTAAAAGGCAAATATACAGAAGCGCATTATACGCAAAGTTTCAAGAAAGAAATTACTCAACTAATTTAAAATGCATCATATATAGGCATACAGCAGCATGTCTGTAGGCCTCAGAGATGGGCAAAAGTTAACTAAAAATTAGTTAACTTTTAGTTAAACTAATTTTTGTTAGTTGCATCAAAAGTTAAACTGGTTGGGTAAAAGTTTAGTTAAGGCATAAGTTAAACTGAATTTTTTTTAGTTAACTGGCCAATAGTTAAACTTGAGTTATTCAGATTCTATGCCACTTTCAGCACAGGCTAAGTCACGCGTAGGCTCTACTTTTTCATGTCAACCGCATAATTACCAGTTTCAATTATGAATTATTAAATATTATTACCGTTATTGTTATTATTATAATTACTAGGTGTTTGCCCGTCAAAAATGACGGGAGAGTTTGGCTGTTTTACCACCCGATTTTGCGCAAATGCAATAGCATTTTGCGCAATTAATTTTCCTTAACTCGCCGCCTTTGCCTTCGACCGAGTTAACGCCCATTCGCATGAATTTTCTAAAACTTGATAGTCAACGTTAGTGTAATGATTTGGCAGTGCCGAACGACACGTAGTGCTTGATTCTCTTGTTTGCTGTGCTGCTTTTGCACGCCGAGCAAACAGCCTGCTCCTCATTCTCACTTGATTGTCGGAAAGCTCGTGAACGCTCGACTTTTTTGTTTTGCACGGACGGTTAGAAAGAGGAATAAAAAGTTAAACAATGGTGCAAACCCTCATCTTCTTAGCTCTTATATAGACCGAGATATAGAAAATTTTAAAAAATAGGAAACTTTCTCAGAATTCAAAACTTTCGCGAAATTCGCTGATAATACTGATGTTCAAACATTGGGGTCATCGGGTTAGAATTGATAGATCTTTACCAAATGTCAACCGATTTTCGAACTTTTTGGTTTATTTTGTTCCTCTGACATCCCTTTAACTTTGCCGCTGACCAAAGTGGGGTTACCGCTGAAATTTTTTGCTAGGGGCTTTAAAATGTTTATGGGGAGAGGGTGATATTTTAGGCCATAAAGTGGACTCTACCCCAATTTTTGTTTTGCACGGACGGTTAGAAAGAAGAATAAACAATCTAAACAATGGTGCAAACCTCATCTTTTTTTAGCTCCTATGTAGCCTGAGATATAGCAAATTTAAAACGTTACAGCAATCATTTCTGAAGAACGCTTTTCCAAAAATTAAATCACCAGTACGGTGACGGCTTCTGAAAATTTAATCCCCACTTGAAGGGTTAAATTTAAAAAATAGGTATTGAGGTTAGGAAGGAGTAAATATATATAATAACGGGGGCAGGGCATTGGGAGAGGGAAGGGAGGTTTGGAAGGAGGAAAGTGTGTTGTACGGGTTTTCGGAGCAGCGTAGTGTAGGTTTGGAAACGGGGTTTGGGGCCTGTGGGGTAGGGCGGGGCGGGTATGGGTTGGGGCCAGGGCGATTGGGAGAGGGATGGGGAGATGGAAGGGGTTGGGATAGGGATGGGGAGAGGAAGGGGAACGTGGGTTTGGGGCCTGTGGGGTTGGGCGGGGCGAGGATGGGTTGGGGCCGGGGCGAGGATGGATTGGGGCCGGGGCGATTGGGAGAGCGATGGGGAGAGGGAAGGGGAACGGGGATTTGAGCTGCAATGAAGACGCTTCGTTAAACGCTGCGTTGTTTATATAGTTTTGATTAAACAATTTCGTTGTTATGGCAACAGCGTCTTGCAAAATCTGCCGTGTATCGTGACCGACAGACAGACCGGACATCGAGAATTATATAATAAGATCGTTAAAATTGTGCCATATGAAATTATAGTTGTAAATCGTGTTTGTTGCAGCTTTTAGCCTAGTTTTACTAGCTCAGTAGCTCATGTCAAAGTGAAAAAGTTAAAGTAATAAGTTAAACTACTTTTAATTAGTTATCAGTTAAAGTTAAACTACTACAGTGAAAAGTTAGTTACTTAAAAAGTTAAACTACTTGATTGCAAAAAAAGTTTAGCTAAAGTTTAACTTTAAAAAATTAGTTAGTGCCCATCACTGGTAGGCCTATACGGAGTGAAATTTTGACGGTTTTGGGCATTAGGCCAACCTACGCTAGCCCTAGAATCTCTTCGTTGTTTTATTGAAACGATGTCTGCGCTGAATTTGGTGTTTGCAGTTGATCTTACCGCAGTCAGCTGTCTCCTGGTAGCGTCCAACCTTTCGTTCGTCTCTTGTAGGTGAGTTTGAGTCAGATAAAGGTCGTTCTGAATCTGGTAGATCCTCTTCTGAAGCTGTAGCGTCTCTCTTCTTCTTGCTTAATATATATATATATATATATATATATATATATATATATATATATATATATATATATATATATATATATATTTATATATATATATGTGTGTGTGACACTGTGTGTGTGTAATTCAAAAATGTAAAAGTAAGCAATATTATTTTCAAATTTTGAGATTTCACCAAATTTTCGAACTACACGAAAGCCTATCGGGAACTTCTCCCCCTTTTCTCTCCCACGGATAATATTTTCTAATTATGGTTTTGTGCAACTCTCACAACTAGTCCAGACACCCGCCCCTCGCTACTCGATGATGACAATGTGTCAAGCTGTGAAGTTAAATTTGCATCGATGCTGTCCACATTCCAGTGGATTAGCCAAGGTTCCGGAATAGGGGGGGGGGGCACAAACGCTAAGCATCAAAATATGTATGAGTCCCCCTCACCCAATGCTGCAGTCTACAATCACTCCACCCCCAAATTATCTCTTCGCTTTTGCACAAATCACATGAGCAGTCTCAGCCAAAATAGAGGGGCAGGGGTATTTTTACACCCCTAACACCCCACCTCCAAAACCCCAATTTGAGACCGACACCCAACATCCCATAATTTCAGCTATGGGGTGACCTTTTGCTTGTCAGACTTTTTAGCAGGGACTCCCAGAATTTACCGACACCTCCCCGAAATTGATAATCCTATAAATAATCCTGGGGTGCGCCCCCGTGCATGTGTGACGCTATCCTGGTTACGCTATGCTAATGATCGCAAATGTAATAATGAACCACCTTTTCGCTGATGGCTTTCTGTTCCACGAGTCTTTGTTCCAGTTGGTCTGTCCAATCGAAAGCGTTCTCCTTCAACTGCTTCATTACGTGCATCTTCTTCTTAATCGCCGACATTGTGTTCATCGCCGCCATCGGACTCATCGCCATCTTTACGTCAGACTGTAACACGCAAAACGCACACGACACGATATAACAGCAGCAACAACGACAACAACAACGACGACGACAACGACAACAACAACAACAACATAATAATAATAATAATAAATATGTAAATAATAATAAAATAATAATAATAATAATAATAATAATAATAATAATTATTATTATTATTATTATTATTATTATTATTATTATTATTATTATTATTATTATTATTATTATTATTATTATTATTATTATTATAACAAGGTTGGGAGTGGTTCATTAGGGCCTGCCATGTGTGAAATATGTATACGATGTACTGTACATTGTTACACGAAATGATTATTAGAGCCTGTCTAAAGTTAATGTAAAAACTAAAAATACCAATAAGAACTTCCTCTTTAATGCAGTGATTTTATTTCTCTTTGAATAAAAAAAATCGAATCGGGTCTAATTATATAGGAATATAGGCCTACCTAAAGCAGCCAGTTAGTGGTAATAGAAATTATTATTTAATTTTTTTTTCTTGACAGATGAAACCAAACCAATGATAGCATTGGCGTAAACTTGAATGAAAAAATGGGGGAACTACTATGCTTTTCCCTTTCCCTGGCCGAATCTCTCGAAAAGTGGGGGCTCGAGCCTAGAAGCCTAATATAAGTTTAGCCTACTTCTATGATATTTAGATGTCACTTTCTCTCTTAAACAAAATTGTGGATTAGACGGTTGAATAGAAATAATCGTATATATGTACCTTTTTAATTTGATACAATACAGAACAAAGAGAAACAGTTCTTCAGGCCTTGAGACAGCTGTGTTCCTAGTCCACCCAACAACAGCAGTGTCTAAGAGGCAGCCGCGGTGTCAGATTTATAGGAAGGAGGACTCGCGATGCAGATAAGATGGACTCTCTGTCTATGGAAACCGGCGGTTCACGTGGAAAACGTACACTGGGTGGAAAACAGTGGCTGCTGCTGCTGCTGCTGCCTAACTTCTTGACATCATTCGGGCGCCTATATACGCAAGGCTTTGCGGTTGCCAGAGCGGGGGTCTGGTGCAGTGGCGTGTGGAGGTGGCAATGGACAGACATGGTGGAAGTGGAAGAAGACGTGGGGGGGCGGCGGTCTTGGGCGCGGCGGTAGAATCATGCCGGGAGGTAACCGGATACGATGAATCCGTTTCTCGAGACGGTGTTACGTCCATACATTCCCCCGTAATATTTGTTCCTCATATACAGGGCGTCAATGCCTGGCTTCGATTGCTGCCCTGCTAATGTTATTGTTGTGCTAGGTCTATAGTAAGCGTCTCGCAGTGTTTATTCTTAGAACTTAAAGACGTCAGAGAGAAAAAAGTGAAATTCGATCGCGTTATTCGGGGAATCATTAAGAGGATTCCTGCAGTGGCGTAGCTACGTTGGTGCAAACCGGTGCAAATGTGAAGTCGGGCCGCCCAGGGTCACTTGTGCAAATCGTGTAAATCCGATAAGATTTTATTGGGGGGAGATAGAGCTGGTATAGTATTTTCTGCAAGACTGTAACAGGTTTGATATAACTTTTCTACACAGAATGGTATTGGCAGACGTGTGAATGGCTAGCACTTTTGACAGGCAAGTGAAGAGCACCTAGTAATCAAGTTTTTTTCCAAAATTAGGCCACTATCTCTTTTATATCAAAAGTGCTTGGCATTAAGACTTTTGCTTGTGATATTCTCTATTGCTTAAATTGGACATTTTTAAACTACAGAGAATTTTTCCCGGCCTTGTCACTTTCCCTCCGGAGTCCAGAAGTCTAGATTAAACACTGGTCCCCATTAAAAGGGGGAGGCGGAACGAGCTGTGAAACTCCACTAACAATATGGCATCTCGCTCAAGCACTACACTGTGCGTTTAAGCGATTTTTCCATACTCATAAGATTTCTAAGACGCGAAGATTGTTCTGCCGAATAAACTTAGCATGATTTAAAGTGGCTTAGAAGGCATTACTGCCTGTGTGAAAGCCAACAGGGGCACTAACGGGGTTTGAACCCGCTCCGCCAGCCTGACGCTCCAGCATGTAACCCACTCTGCCATCTTCCGCCCCAATGGTTAGAATTTAAACGACTTTCTGAAGTCCATCAAATGTGATTTCTTCTGATTGCAGACAGAGACAATAATGAAATTAGTGCCCACCACACAGCAAGACATTTTAATTAAATTTTAAAATATAAAAACAATAAAATTAATAACAGCAAATCAAAGAGACAGCAACTATTCTATGCAAAATAATCTCTCTCTCTCTCTCTCTCTCTCTCTCACACACACACACACACACACACATTTGCATTGCATTCCAAAACAATTTGACACATAATTATTAAATTCTACATAAAAAGTTTGGCTGCAATTTCAGTTATAATGGCTTAAATTCATCAGGCCCTGTACCGCTTTGAGATTGGAAATGTTACATTATTATAAAACAGAGGAAAAAATATTATAATGAAGCTCAAGACATATTTATGCTAGGCTACTTTTATCTGCAAACATAAGAGTACCAAGAATCACAAATTCTTATTTAACTACATATGGTGTCAAAGTTAAAAGAGAAGCCAACAATGTTCAGCATATATCATTATGAAATCACTAATAGACGAAGTGGCATTAGTAGGGAAAGAGGAGAAATTCCTGGTGCTTTCGAACTCTTCCCCACTGGTCTAATCTATGCATAACAAGAGGGAAGTTTCATGCTATCATTAACTTATTTAACTAATTTATTTACTTATTTAGTAAAATTAAACAACTAATATTCTTTTTCCTCTACCCCCAACTGGTCTGATTATTTCAACCCCCCACTGGCCCAACTCTCAAATACCTATATGTTTATAGAATATTATGCAAGAACCAATAACTTCTATACATGAACAACACACAGTGGTATAATCAAGAAATAAAACTGTCAGTGATCCAAAAACTAAATCTGTTCTCAAACACACCACCAACCACAGGCATCTACAAAAACTAAATAAATTAAATTTATAAGCTAAATATTTAAAAGTAACAATGGCAAAAGAACTCAGATCATGAAAATACTGTTCGCTTTTAAGACAATAAGTAAGAGAGTATTCAAATAACTCGTTGCGTCTTGGACGCCTATATTCACTCTACAGTGTTTATCTGAAATCAATTTGTATAATTATTAATTTTCAACATTTGTTTGCAGCCTTCAATAAAAGAATGTAAGCAACTTCCATCAAGACAAGCAATAAGTCAAACACATTTACATTATTTCACACGACAACTGTGTATCTACGGTAATCATATTAAGAGATATTTTTAATACATATAACCATGTTGGCTTTCAACCAACGTACATAGGTAACATTCCATAATTTATTTTTTTGTCATAACATGCTGATATACCCTTCATGTGATAAGAAAAAAACCCCGAAATTTCCAAGCTATAGCAGATGATAAAGAACAAACAATTGTAAATTTACAGCCATACTAGGGTCCATCCATATAGTACATATGCACAGATGGGGGAGGAATTATGAGATTTTGTGTATGTACGGCGTGCAAAACGGGGGGAGGGTGGTTAAAATATGCCTTTTTGTGTATGTACTATATGGATGAGCCCCTAGAGAATGACAGATGTGTATCAACCCAAATTATACATCAGAATAAAATTGGACATTAACGCAGAAGAGAATCTTTATTTCATATCAAGTTCACCATTACACACAAGACTACTATAAAGCAATGCCAAGCATTTTTGAAACCAAGGAGTATCTGATTTGACTTTAAGATCGTGTTGGCCGATTCAGAAATGCTTGGACCGCCTATGGCTCCTTCGACTGGGAATCTCTCGTCTCCCTTACGAACAGCGGGTTGTGGTTGCGGTACGTCTTCGCCTCTTCGCACTTGGCCTTCACCTTGTCGCGAAACATCTTCAGGCAGTTGTAGCAGGAGTCATTCACCTTGCGCGACTTGCACTCCGTGCAGAAGTTGCCGTACCCGGACGCCAGCTCGTTGATGATGCCATACAGCCGCGTGTCGCGCTCGCCGGCGAGCTTCCGGTTCTGCTCGATGGTCGACTCGAGGTCGAGCACTCGCAGCTGGAGGATGTGTATGAGGTTGTCCGGCTCGATCTTCTTGAAGTATGGATCTTTCTGCAGCTCTGTGAAACTCTTCGAGCGAACGCACTCGATGCATTTTGTCAGGAGATGCTGGAGGCCGTACAGCTGTGCCGTGACCAGCAGCTCCATGCTGCCGGTTTCAGCAAAAATTCCTCACACTTCTTCTTAACTTCAACGACCTGATATTCTTCAACCAATGGAAGTAACTGATAAACGTTGTTGTCTACAGCCAACATTTAGGCAATAGCAGGTAACCTTACAAATATATTTAGCCAAAAATAATTAATCATACACCTAAGCAAACCATAAATATATTATTAATACTTACTGTACCTCCTCTAAATATGGGAAATACAGTCGTGAATTTTTTAGGATAAAAAAGATACAGCTAAACGTTCAGATAAACCATTGTCTGTATGCAGTAAAGTCATCTCAATAACATTACGCATGTCAACATAGGCATGCATACAAATTAATGAGTATTTCAAATTATTAGAAGTTACAGATATAATGTGCAATGGAAGAATGTGTTAAGTGCCCCTAATTATGACAACTCAGGGGTGGAAGATGGCAGAGTGGGTTACGTGCTGGAGTGTCAGGCAGACAGAGCGGGTTCAAGCCCCCATTAGTGCCCCTAGTGGCCTTCACACAGGCAGTAATGCCTTCTAAATCACTTTAAATCATGCTAAGTAAGTAAGTAAGTAAGTAAGTAAGTAAAGTGAAGATAACCATTAGCCTAGTACTTCTGGCAAAAATAGCCTCTTTAGCTGTTAACAAAAATGAGCATTAACAAAAGTTAAGAACAAAGATGGCAAAAGTGCACTTCAAAGGAAAAGACAAGCTGAGGACACAGAAATACAGAAACAAAACCATGAAGATCAATTCAAGAGGTTGAGAGACGCAAGGCAAAGGTCATGAACTCAGTAAAAATTATGAAAAACCCAAGACAAGATTGTATCATTCCCTGTTTGCTTCAGTACGTGACACTGAAGTCAAACAAGGCGAACTCAACTAGAACTTCCAACACCTGACTTAACAGGAAGACTGAGAGCACTGTATACCTTCAATTATATTAACTATTATTAAAATTATCATTATTAACAATAATTATATGTATATTAACTACAAGCATTAAAACGTGCCATTTCTTTTGTGGATGGATTTGAAGTACCATCAATTGATACCCTTTTGGGTATTAGAACTGGTACTATAGAAGTGCATAATTATTGTTATTATGCCAAACAGAAGCACTCTTTTCAGGCCTTGGCAACTCCTATTAATGCTCCAACTGATAAGCATGTATTTATCTGACATGATAAAGATAACAGTTGAGTGAGTGATGACCTGTTATCGGTTTAATTGGTGGGTACATGCAGTGCAACAATTCGATGAATTCGTCCGCTTTCTTGTCGGGCAATTCAATTTCCTTCTGTTCTTTTTCCTTGAAGTCTCTAGTAAACATCGACTTGAAAACCGGTGACCACGCCGCCAGCACTTCCTTATGAACATGAAGATGCTGGCTTTCCACAATTAATGTCAAACTGGACAATTCATCCACCAGAGTGAAGTCTAGATACTCCGGATCCATGTCAGCCTGCAACACCCGCAAGCGAAAATGACCTATCAACTATCATTCTTACTATAGACCTACATTCCATCCACTGGATCTACAACCTTGACCACCACGGACTACGGATTACAAACTATGGATTTTGCCCAGTTTTAGCGCTCATGAATAAGCTGGTGCACTTTGCCAAGCTTTCAGGCAGCACTATAGAATTTTCGCTTTATTTTACTTTTTGCTTTAACAGGCGAAAAATACTTGATAACAAAAAAGTCATCGTGGATTTCGAGTACTGTTCATTGGTACCCTTTCACTTTAAGAACTGGTGCTATAAAGGTACATTATTATTAAGAAGAACATCTGCCTTCTTGCTGACCAGCTCAGTTAGTAAGCCGAGAACACTAGAAGCAAACACCGATTATTAAATCTAACTGGACTATAAAAATTCGGATAAATAATATTGAAGTGCGAATGAAGCGCACTATAAATCATCGTGCGCTAAGATTAGCCTATGACGTATTGGCAGAACTATTTGTTTATATTATTGAAAGTCATAAATAAATTGCCGTTTCTAACGTAATCAGTCATTCAAGGTGATCCTATAAGGCTAGTTCGTCCAAATATTCCTTTGATTTTCAAACGTCGCAAGTCTTTCTTCCCTTTATTCTCCCATATATTAACCATCGATGTTTTAGAGAAAATAAACAGATGATCGAGGCTTTTTAATGAGTGGCGCTACCGCTAGAGATTTTAAAACAAAGAATTAAGTAACGAGAAGGTAGACAACATACAGTAGCAGATTAAGTTTAGAATAAAAAGTCGAGTCGCTAAGTCTTAAACAGACCTTTACTGAACCGTTTGAAACCTTACTGCACAATGTAATTTATTAATTTGAACCCGTCCTGAAAAAGGCAAATTATATAACTATAGAAATCCACGAGATTTTACTTACTTAAATTACTGGACAACTTCCATTTATTACTTAGCACAGTTCTTAACACTGGAGTGAAATCTGACTTAAGCTCACACGACATACCCTTGCTTATGAGACAACACAGTACAGTTTGTAGTCACTTTGCAACAAAATGATAACTCCACCTTAATGCAATGTAACCACTGTATTGCCCAGAATGTCAACACTCGGCCTTAGTACTGTAATTGTCCATATTGGTACTGTACATCCCTTAGAAACTAAAGTTATCACAAGAATCTACAGTAGGTTCTAAATTTAATGGAAACATTACACAGTGGTGTGAAAGCATGGAAATAAGTTTGCTCAACAGAAAACAAAGTCTTGATTACAGCTTCATCATAAAACTGCACAGCTTTTATTAGCAACATCAGACATTGCATATGCTTTATAATAAGATGTCAGTGATGATCAATTTATGATGCAGCAGCCTTCAGCTGAGCGGCCTTCCATGCTGCCAGAGGCCCGTGGTCAGGCTTGTACTGAACTCCCACTCCATCAGTAATCAGTTTGCCCTCAGCTCGCAATGATTCAAACTTTTCACGGTCCCATTTAGTGAATCCCCACTTGCGACTGACGTGAATCTGCACAACACATCGCCAAATCCACTCGTATGAACAAACTTACACATAATCAATAAGAAATATCATCACCAGGGCGCGATTTGTAGGGGGAAAGGGGATTCCCCCCACTGCCCAACTGCATCCCCCTACTGCTACATCCCCCCACTGCTCCAGGTCACAAATTGCACCCTGATCATCACATCAATTCAAACATTTCCAACTATGTCCAAGACGCCTCATGTCAAAGGGGTCAAACAGATCCACCATCTTATGACCACTTAAAATAAACCAAACGTGCATAAAATTAATTTATCTGCTGATTTGTTAGTACTAAACATATATAGTCCATTGTAATAGTTAATACTAGCAATATGTCCCTATTAAAACCTTGTAGGATGGTGCATTAACCAAGACACACTCAAGTGGACATCACATATAAATGAATTACATTACAGCTATAAAAAATCATTGTTGGAGGTAGTCCAGCCTAAAAACGGCCTGCCCAATAAAATTTTAATAACTTTCTAGAAGTTTTAATCTGTACCAGTGGTGTCAATCCCGTGAGGGTCCTTGACCCAAAGACCCTCACAAAAATGTGGCTGCGAGAGTCCATATGGATGGCTCCTTTGGTTCTATGAATTAGTAGATGAAGCAATTATTTAGTTGGTGAATTAGATTCACTGTAAACATTAATTAATGGGAGATAACTTTTTCCCCGGTATAATAAATATCTGAAAACTAAGACTTGTAAAACCCGTTAGTACACCACTGCACATATTAATGACAAGTAGCTAAATTTTGACCACCTCATAAACATTTTATTCTTTACTAATTAGATGACAAGAACCTAGCTAAAACTTTTGACCACCTCCCGCCAAAACAGTTTAATGATTCTTTACTAATTATTAAAGTCCCTTGAAATTTGATATAACGAGGTTCTACTGTACAATTTCAAAAATTCTGTCACCAAGGTCAGGTCCTCTAAATTACAAACACCACAAAGGCATTCAGAGTTAAATAATTCTAAAATTTAGAAAAATCCTCAATTCTGCAAAACCATTCATTTACAAAATATGACCGACTAAAAGTGATTTACCGAATATGATAGTTTTCACAGACAAAATTGTGGTTTAAAATGAAGAGAAGAAATTACTGATGTCAGTACCTTCTGTCTGCCAGGGTACTTGAACTTTGCACGCCTCAGAGCCTCTATGACCTTTTCCTTGTGACCATCCTTAGCACGCACTGACATGATGACCTGGCCAATGTCCACTCGAGCAACAGTTCCCTGAGGCTTGCCAAAAGCTCCTCTCATTCCAGTCTGGAGCCTGTAAGAAATATCACAGTGCTCAGTGGTATGAGCTGCACAAATCATATACATCACAAATGCATATAAATTATGTAGTACTTAACCAATCATTTATAATCTTCAGGCAATTACAAATTCTCCTTAACAGCATTTGTTTAACTGCAAATCCAGTAGGGGGAACAATGTCACACATGGCAGGCTCAATTCTCATGAGGGTCCATCCATATAGTACATATGCACTGAGGAGGAGGGGGTCTGATTTCGGAGATTTTCCTACGTATGCTGTGTGCAACTGAGGGGGTTTGAAAATATGCCATTTTTTGCATATGTATTATATGGATGAGCCCTGACAAATAAAACAAAGGATCTTGCAAATCAACACTTGTTCACATTATGACAACTATCACACTATATTCTAAAGTGTAACATTCTCAGATGTTGTATGGTTTTTTCGATCTCCTATAAAAATAGAGCTATCAAACACGTCTAATTAAATAACTGAATACATGTAATTTCATGAAAACAAATAACGTTACCTATCAGCTCCTGCACATGATAACATCTTATTGATGCGGATGATGTGAAATGGATGAAGACGAACGCGAAGGTGAAAGGCATCTTTTCCGCAATGCTTGACCAAGTACTTGTTGGCGCAGATGCGGCCGGCTTCTAACGCCTCGGAAGAAATCTGCTCAAACTCGTCAGAAACAAGGTGGACACAAAGCGGAAATTCATCAACTTTTGCCTTCTTTCTACCAAGATCAAAGATCCGAATCTTCGGATCTATGAAAAAAATAAACAGATTTAAGTGACAAATCATTAGAACATAGGAAAGAACAGAACTAGAAATCAAGACTATGCTACATAAATTCAAACTATTATAAATAGCGGTTTCTAGATATTATAACAAGACTAATGCCGATAGTAAAATGAACTTTTACTTTCAATATAAAGAAGACCAATAATTCCAAATAAAAGTTGTAATTTCAGGCTAGACATCAATTTTATCACTACAACCCTAAAATTTGATAATAACAAATATGATTAAAACAATAATTTGTCATATAGAATTACCTGGAACACCTCGACAAAATCGAGATTTGGGGTAAGGCTTGTTTTTACAATAACGATAACTGAAAGACAACCAACAAAAATTTAGATTAAAATATGTAAATTGCCAAAATTCAGTATTACCAACAAATGTATCAGATGTATTAACTTGTTATGGATTGGTTAGAATTTATGCTATTTCCAAAACATGAAAACAAATACAGAACATAACATACCATCTTGCTGGTCTTCGCCCCATGGTTATCTGTAAATAAACAGGACAATTTCATAGCCAAGCATTCTAATGCAAATTTTCAATAAATAACAATAGGATAGATATCTACTTTATAGTTCCTTGCTCCTAGATGGACAAGGCTACATTGGCAAAAAGTCTCCCCAGCCTTTAAGAAAAAACGTTGGGTAGGCACGAATTACGATGACTTTGCATTTATACCAGTGCTTAGCAGCCATTCTATTCAAACATTTTCTAGAATGATCGTTTCGCGAATAAATTCATTGTACTCTGTCAAAATGAAATCAATCGCTCTAAAAACAAGCCCATTTTTTTGCAAAAACGCATGTACTATAGCAGTGTTCAAAGTTTTGTAAAATAACATCTAATCGCGTTTAACAAAAACATATTACTATATGCGCAAAGAACACAAGATACTGTATTGGTAAAAAGTCACAATTGTAAATATTAATAGAAATAATGCATATTATGGATCATTTCGGATTTTATTCGTGACTAAAACCTACCACACAACCACAGCGGCCAACGGAAAGGGAAATACAAAATTGAACAGGAAACGCAAACATGATTCACACTGTCACATTTGTATGGCGCTGTATCTGGTATAGGTTCGTTAATGATACGGTGATGCGCAATCATGATACAACACTGTTAGCGTACTCGGAAAGAAGGCTACAGGAACTGGTGGACAAACTCTCAGAGGAAAGTGAGAGAAAAGGACTAAAAATAAACATAAAGAAGACCTTCACTATGGTAATAACAAAACAAAAAGAAGTGCCGAAATGCAAGATTTTATTAAATGGAAGAGAAATAGAACAAGTAACTTATTTCAAATATTTGGGAAGCATTATTACAAGTGATGGAAGAAGTGATAAAGACATAATAACAAGAATAGGTATGGCAAAATCTGCCTTCATGGAAATGAAACAAATATTAACGAACAAGAAAATATTAAAAGAAACAAGGCTCAGAGTGCTTAGATGCTATGTATGGTCAGTTTTGTTATATGGATCTGAGACGTGGAACATATCAAAAAAGATTAAAAAGAAACTGGAAGCGGCAGAAATGTGGTTTTATAGGAGGATGCTAAAGGTCCCATGGACAGACAAGAGAACTAACGAAGAAGTACTACAGATGATGGAAGAGAGACGAACACTGATGACTACCATCAAGTTAAGACAGATGAAATTTTTCGGGCACGTGATGAGAAAAGAAGGATTAGAAAACTTGGCAGTGACAGGCATGGTGGAGGGTAAAAGATCAAGAGGAAAACAAAGATCAAAATATACAGACAGAATGAGAGAGGAAATGGGGATAGGAAATAACATCGAACTCCTGAGGAACACTAGAGATCGAGAAAAGTGGAAGTCCATGGCCGCCGACGCAGCAATGCATGGCACCTGAAAGAAGAAGAAGATGCGCAATCAGTTGTCAGCAAAAAAGGTCGTCACCAGATTTTTCTAAACTTTCCAGGGGCCCCGCGGGTACTCGACACAGGGGCCCGGAATTTCTCTTGATGATGTATGTTATTGCATCAGCAATAATATAGAGAGATGCTGTCTTACTAATGGCCGAAACTCCCAGATTTAAAATAGGCCTATCTTTTCGCCTTGCGCCCGGGCGCTGATTTCTGGGTGGGAGACATGCATCCTTCTACTAATCTCCCAAGTTAGCAATATTGTTATTGACCGCTTTCTATCTGTAGCTACACTTCCCACCATCGCTCTGCCATAATAACTTTCACTTTCCATCAATGCAAGCAACAGACATTGCCACACAATCAAACAGATATTGGCTTATATTCTCTTGCCTTATTTGTATCTCGTATTTCTAAAATGCTGGCACGAACCACTTCGAAATATATATATAACGCACTTAGTTATATTGCGCAATAAAAATCAGCCAATATTTGCATCTTCCCCAATTTCAAATTTTATCCCCCCCCCCACCATAATTTCACAGTTATACAGGCCTAAGCTCAAGTAGTTTGGAATGGATTTGTACCTTAAATATGTCAACAATTTTTGGGCAATTTTTGACCCCTCCCCTGTTAACAACTGTCAACTTTCAGTTACCCCCCCCCATAATTACGTCAAAAACTCTTGACCCCCCCCCCAAGATCAATGACAGGTCCCAATAACAAGATTGTTATTTTTGTGGTGATGATCATTTTTTCCCTTATTTGCTCGTCGAGTGTCAAAATGTGATGGTTATATGACCTTTTTGCCATGCTTTTTTCCATTGTAATAATTAGTAGTATTCCATAAAATTTCTTATTTTTTGATTATTTGTATAAAGTGAAATTGTTGACGTCAACTTCTCTTGACCCGACCCCCGACCCTGTCAACAACTGTCAAACTTTACCAAACCCCTCCCCCTAAATTGTTGACGTAATTAATGGACAGCCCCTAAGCGTGTGACCCAACCTAACGCGTATTTTATAATCGATCCGAAATCTGGCCGAATCGCATTACGGCGTGCAGACCATTTGCAGAGAATAATTTTCAAAACGAGCATCCTACACAATGGCCGATATACAGTATAATAGTTTTAAATTTCTACCCATTGCTTTGTTTCGCAACAGAAGACTTGATATATCAGTGTTACATTGTCACTCATCCGAACACAAATAGCAGCACACAACGCCGCCGACGACGACGACGGCACAGTCTATTGACAGTAAATGGCGGTGTTTTTGGCCTTGCAAGAAATTCTTATTTGCGGACTTTGAACGATTAACGAACGCGCCGACCGCTATGGCAACAACGCAACAAGCGCCTGGTGAAAGTCCCGGCGTCTGTTTGGAAACAATGGCCGACGCACCGGAACGATCGTTAGAGGGCCTACCTGCTTCGTCGTCGTCGGCGTTTCACGAGGCGCAGAGTAGCTGTCGACACGCACAAATGACAAATATACAAGTTTCCATTGATTCAGTGGAGGAGGAGGGGAGGCGGGGGGGGGGGGGTATAGATGAGGGGCATGCGAACGTGACGATAGCGTATAATTGCCAGACAGCGATTTGCTTCGGCGGGGCAGACGGTCAAAGATTTTTTGCCGAGAATTTTTTCCTCCCAATCTAAGCACACGCTGGTTTATCAGCAACGTATCTCGACTGGATCGGTTGTAAGTGAAGCGACACATATTGGCTCTATTTGCAAGCACTGAAGTGTCATTTTCGTATATTATAATTTATTAATAATTAATAATTATAAACACTGTGGTTTCTCTTCTAAAGCAGTTACCGGATAAAGATCGCAAAATGAACAGCATTGAAAAACGTGTCATTCGCTGGAAACGTCATTCGATTGCAAGCAACATCGTTCTCAGCAATGAAAACATGGATAAACTGGTCGCTCGCGGACTCATGTGGTCGGACACTTTGGACCAGATAAAGGTACCTACGACCATCATGGGCGCCCGCACATTGGGGCAAGAGGGGACACCTGCCCCCTGGGAAATGCAAATACCCACATTTCACACATTTAAATTTCAAAACCTTGCTAAAATATTAACCGTGACCAATGTGTCAAAACGTGCCTTGCCCCTCCTGGAAAAATTTCTGTGGGCGCCCATGCCTACGACTGACTGATTCATAGTCAGGTGTAGCCTATGGCGTAGCCAGGATTGCAGAATAGGCAGGATCAGTTTTTAGTTAGAAGGTCTTGACAAGCAAAAAAAAGGAAAAACAGGGCGTCGTGTCAAACGCTTTGATATTTAACATATTCTCTTCGAACATACTACCTACTCCCTTCCTCAAGAACTCAACGGTTTTGCGCAAATCCCAAGACCGGCCCCAGCCCGAATATCACAATATGGCCCCGTGCCCCCGTGGCTACGCCAATTATGCGAAAAACTTGTCTCTTGCGAAACACATGATTGTAAGCGTTTGAATTTTCGATTAAAAGCAACACGAACGGCATTATAAGCCTAAACACGACCGCTTCGCAGTTTCGTACAATTTACACAGCGTGCAAATATAGAAAAATGTATGAATCGCATAAAGATTGCACAAACCGTTTGATAGATCATGTTAATAATAATGGCAAATTGTGCGTCGCTATCGCGAAAGTGACCCATGCCATGAACATCTCTGTAGTGACTTGCTCCATCGGCTGATGCCTTCGGCATTATGATAGTGCCGCCATGGAAGTTGATTGATTGACTGATTGACGCCGGCCAGGGTGGCGTCAAAGCTCGTTAGAATGCAATGCGGAGGAAATCTGCCTGGAAAGAAAGAAAGAGTTAATCGAGATTTCTTGCTTCGCTTTGACGTCAAACAAAATGTCAAATTATTGAACACAAACACTACGTATTGGATTCTCTCTGTCGATAACATTTGCTTTAGAAATCGCAGTCTCTCTCTCTCTCTCTCTCTCTCTCTCTCTCTCTCTCTCTCTCTCTCTCTCTCTCTCTCTCTCTCTCTCTCTCTCTCTCTCTCTCTCTCTCTCTGGCATAGCTGCTGTTGATATTACTTTGTCTCAAAAATGATAGTTGTAGCTCTGACGCAGTTCAGTGTTGTATAAAACTATACACTATATACCGCACCTGGCCTCTACAGTAGCTAGTGCGACAGTGTTAAGACATCCAGGCAAATAGTCCTATCGAGTCCTGAGAAACATGATTCTGTTGCTAGGCCTATCGATTACTCATTAAATCTACCTTGCCGCACCTAATCGAACCACGTCCAAGTGAAACAACGCTGACGTCATAAGCAGAAGATGGGTGTTTCGGCATCGCTATATACCAGACATTTAAAGACTCACCCTAAAATGAGAAAAAATTGTTGATTTCCACAGTCTCCGTTGGGTAATGGTCTGAATGGTGTAGATTTCATGGTTTCTGAATGGCTTATCTTGGTCTCGTTTGAACTTCTGATAGGTCTCTGTCGCTAACATATAGGCTGATTAGACACACTTTCACTATACATGTTACCAGCAATTTGGGAATGTGGCTTATGCCCAATACATTTTATCATGTAGAAAATGTCCCCATTCACATTTTTGGAGTTGAGCAATGAGGATCATATACACTTTATACAGTAAGAACCTGAGACTCACTAATTCCCGCACCACGGCACTAGGTCGCATAGTGCGAGAGGGCAGAAAAGTTCAGCGTAACGAGTTGTCGCTTGTGATTTACAATTATGAAACTAATTTACTAATTTATGTCTGCTAACGATATAAAATGTTATATGCTCTGGTTACTTTGATACGGAATCCATGATCCATTCAGTAACCATTATTTTCTTATTTCTTTTTTTCTCAACTTATATCATTATTAGATAATTTTATACATGCTCATATGTTATTCTGTCTCTGTCTCTCTGATAATTTTATATATGCTCATATCTCTGTTATCTCTGTCTGTCTCTTTCTGTCTCTGTCTGTCTGTCTGTCTGTCTGTCTCTCTCTGTCTCTGTCTGTCTGTCTGTCTGTCTGTCTGTCTGTCTGTCTGTCTCTCTCTCTCTCTCTCTCTCTCTCTCTTTCATTGAAATTATGGAGAAGGAAATAAAGATGTCATGTCAATCTAGAGAGAATTGTCGAACTTTGGAAGAATGTGGAAATATCTGGAGCTGCTGATGAACGCCTCGATCGACAGCAGCGCCTTCGAATCGTTCTGTGACTTTCTGGACGATCAGCATCCGTGGCTCGGCGAGGAACTTCGGGTGGAACTGATGGTCGAGAAGCACCAGTTGGACGTCGACGAGTACATGCGCAAGGAGGCGTCCCAGCTGGTCCAGCGCTTCTTCGGCGCCAACAGGAAGCTCCCGGAGGGAGACCAGAAGCGCCTGGAGGAGGTCATCGCTGTCCGCGCCCAGGTGGCAAAGGAGGTCTGGAGCCGGACGATGGAGTCGACGAGAAAATCCCTGGATCTGCAGACGATGACCGGGCAAGAGAGAGACGAAAGGCTGGAGGCGCTGAGAAGGGGCGTCGACGATTTTGTCGAATCGCAGAAGAAGAGGAAGAAGAAGAAGGTTTCCAGGTATTTATCGATGGATGCTGCCATCCGATCCGACAAAGTTACGCCCTCTTCGCAGAATCGCGAAGTGGCGCTTTCGACGGACGGCAAGAGTGTCTCGGGTCAGTGAGATGTTAGTTATCGAAATAAAATTAAAGACTAACATAATTTCAATCAATCAATCAAGGATTTATTTCCAAAACAAAAACCATTACATATTATTTCAAATTTCTCAGTTACGAAGAAACGCGTACAATTTTTAGTTCTGATTATTCATTGTGCAGTATAATTAAGGAAATAACAAGCTACTAAGGGAACAAGGTCCATATAAGTAGACCTAATAACTAAACCTCAAAACAGTGAAGTGCAAATTAACATAATAAATAATGATATTAACATAACATAACTCATGTATATAAGTGTATAACTCATGTGTATACTTTAATTTCGTTAGCTAAAACTAAAACTAAAACTAAAATTATCTGCAGAACGAAAGCTAAATAAAAACTGAAATAACGGCTCTAAAACGAAATTAAAAGAATTAAAACTAAAGTTAGGCCTATTTGCAAAAACGCTAATATCATTATATCACTGTCTCAGGTAACCGGCTCGGCCAGCTGGAAGCCTCAATCGAGAGACTGGAGCTGGTGACCGCCAGGTGCATTCTGGATCTCGAGGGATTGTGTCAAGAGAAGAACAGGGCACTGGAATGCATGGGCGTCGCCGACGAAGACTCCCTGTTGGACAAAGAGGTCAAGGCGGCGATGGTCAGACTGGCGACAGATCGGGACAGGTCGGAAAAGCGAGCGAAGTCCGAAGAGGGAAAACTGAGACACGTCGAAGTCCAGCTGGAGGAAACGAAGAAGCGGTACGAAGAACAGCTGGAGGAACGCGACCGGAACATCCGTTTCCTTGCGTCCAGTCTGGAAAAAACCAACGGCAAGGTCTCCATCTCCGAATCGGACCTGCGCGACGTTAAGGAGCAGCTGGGCGCGGCAAGCGCCGACCTTGCGAAGTTCAAGGTCAAATCGAAGTACCTGGAAAAGACGCGACACTACGGGTACGGGTATTTTTCCGACGGACATCCGCCCGCCGATTATTATCACAAGAAATCGACGGTCAACGAACGCTTTCCTAGGCTTGACGGATCTCTGCGCCGTCAGTCCGAATCTCCAGTTCCGACCAACGACAGTTTCGACCAACGACCAACGATCGTGACCCAAAGACCGGGAAATAAATCCGATCAAAGCGCCTGGTCAGACAGTTTCAAATTATAACTTCAAATGTTAACATTGTTATTGTATGTACTATTAGACAGATTATAGGAAAAACGTTTTGGGAACTCATTTCACATCTATTTTGTTGCAAGAAGCCTACCATAGATATTAGTAGAATAGCAGTACATAGGCAGTGTTTTATACAGGCCTGTTAGAAGGGGAGATTCCCCCCCCCAAAAAAAAATCCTCACCCCCCCAAAAAAAATCCCAGCACTTACACAAATTTTGCACGGAACTCTGCCTTTTCCCCTCCAACCAAGTCGATTCCCCCCCTCGAAAGCCTCAATTTCCCCCCTCCCCAAAGGCCTGGAGTCTGGATAAAACACCGAGTACATGGTATATTTATATATAATGTAGCTCGTTGTTTCTAAACCGTAATTTATGCTGTTTCCGTGCGTTCTCACTGAAAAAACAACCGATTGTAAGTAAAACACGCATTAGAGCATATCAATACAAGCGGATCTTGCAAAAAACGTGGGAAAGCGTGCTTTCAGAGTCAGTGTTTATTCTAGGCACCTAGACATTGTAAGGGAGTTTAACATGTTTGGGGGGAGACAAAGTTTCTCATGTTTGACAAGCAGAAAAGGTCATCCTTATATATTTTTTCCTTCTCGAAATACCTGACATGCAAAACGGTTATCATTTGTATTTTTCCCTTTCGAAATACCTCACAAACAAAAGAAAGGTCATCTTTATATTTTTCCCTATCCAAGTGCAAAAACCCCCCGTCGTCAAAAATTTTGTTGGGGGAGAGGATGGGAGAACATTCCCCCTCCAAAAGCCAAAATATAAAAAATGTGGGAGGAAATTTCTAACTTGGGGGGATTCTCCCCAGAGAAGGCCTAGAATAAACACTGTTTCAGAGTACTAGTCGTTGGCGTAGCCACGGGGATTGAGGGGGTTGGTAGAACGGGGCATCCAGGCGGGCGGAGCCCCTATTCCTATTCTGGATGGGATCAGCCATGGGATTAGCACAAAACCGTTGAGATTTTGGGGGTGGGGTGGGGGAGCTAGGACGATTGGAAGAGAATCGCTGCGCCAAGAACTCCATTGACGACGTTTTTCCTCTTTACCTGTTGTCTTTTTTATTCGAAATTGTTGGCGTGTCCCCCTATTTCGAAACCCACAGGCGCAGGTAATGACATTCCAAGTCGATGGTATTCTGATAGTCAACAGGTATCAATCGATGGTATGCCTATTCCAAACGTATCCGTTAAAGACAATTTAGCATTTTTACGTACATACATCTGTCGATAATATTCGCATATGGTTGCGTTATTAATAAGAGGGCTTGATATCTAAACATTTTAGACACCTGGTTCATCGAATTGACATAAACTTTCCCTACAAGAAGATCTCGAACAGTCAGCAAAAGAATATTACGCTGGGTGTCGCAACGATGAACAATAATAATATTGTCCTTGATTAAATTCACGAAATAGTGACTGTCTCAGTAGAAATACTAATTTTGATTTGAGGCACTGTGGTAAGTGAGAGTCGGAATAGTGGGGGGGGGGAATCAGTCCAGTGGCGGTGAGAGATGGGATAATCTGTGACTGTTTCACTTCCACCATCGTTATGTATAGAGTGGACCAGAGGGGGAGGTGGCTCAAAAAACAGTGACGAGGAATTTTTCCCTTTCTCCCTACAAATATCCCTACAAAATTCCCGCACTGATTTTATGATTCAGTTGTCGAAAGATGGCGGTATAGGCGAGAAGACATTAAAACCTAAATATTATTTTGATGATAAATGGATCCTGAAGCTACTCGATACTCGTCTCACTGGCGGTCAATATGTTCTACTGTATTCCCTGATAGATTAGCTTGTCTAATGGTTCTTTGTTTCTACTGACGACAAGCTAAAGGCAAACCTTTCCTGTCGATGTGAAGCACAGGGTTTAATCTAGACCGTTTCCGGGGAGAAAATTGCCCTTTTCCCCCGGAAATTTCAAATTCTCCCGGATATTTTGGCATACTACATCAACTAACAGCAGCCCCCTAGCATAATTTACCCCCCCGGCTTTGTCAGTTTCCTCCGTAGTCCAGGAGTCTAGATTAAACACTGGTGAAGCTGATCTCTTGCATAGATGAGCGAATTTCACGACATCTGAAAAAAGCAATATCCAATAGGTCCATACAATCTTATCTCTATGGTGTCGCCGACGCCACAGGACGACGATAACATTGGAAGTCTATATATTTTGCAGATATCAAATGATTCCGCGTGACATTCTACAGTATTTCAGGATTATGAACTCGATCTCTGCCGATCGCCACGAATAGGGGCCGTCCATAAAATACCTACGCTCATAGCGAAGGGGTCTAAGAAAGGGTGACAGTTTGCGAAAGGGGTAAAGATCATATGTGACGTAACACTTCTCATTCATACAAAACCTGAAATATACAGTGATCATTTACGTTCTCTCTTTAAGAGTGTATTCTAACAGAAGATACCACTGGTGTATATAGTAATTATATTTTGCTAGGTATAGTGATTTTAAATCTCAATTAGGCCTGCATTCGTCAGCATTGCCGGAAGTTGAATATCTCTATGTTGAATATCTCTATGTTGAATATCTCTATGTTGAATATCTCTATGTTGAATATCTCTATGTTGAATATCTCTATGTTTGTTTTGCTGCTGAAAATTGAACGAGAAACTCGAATTCGTTAAATTGAAAACCTACGTGACGTAATTTATGGATGACATGCACGAGATTTGTGACGTACTTTGAAGACGGAGGGGTCCAAGATTTGTGACAGATTGTGACGAGGGAAGAGGGGTGAAAACTATCGAAAACGGCGTGACGTACTTTATGGACGACCCCATTCTGCACACTGCACGACACTAATTTGAACTAACTCTAACTGGAATTACGATTATCTAGTGTTTATAGATACTGAGGTCGTCTGTATTTTATCACTTATTCAGAAGAAATGCCTATATATATACATACATATATAAAACAGGAGAGAAATCCTACTAAGTCACTTATGATCTAGTTGTAATTACAATCATTATACACTGTGAACTATAAAAAAGTAAAACCCTTCTATTTTTGCGAAAACTTTGTCAAATTTTGTAGCTGAGGGACCCCGCCCCACACACACACATTTGTGCAGGCCTACAGGTTGCTCACCACTTGCAGTATTTGTAGCAACTGTCTTGCTTAGTCAAAATTTTACGAAGCTGCTGCCAAAATAAAAAGCAGCGGTTTGATTTTTATGGTTCACAGTGTATATTTTTGCCTCAGTAGTACTCAAAGCCTGTTTGCTAAAGACCTAGGCCTACTGTACATCGTTTCTGATCTGATAAACGGCGACTGCGTACAAAGATCGCATTAATCTTCGTTATCTGAAATGAGATCACTCACTACCGATCGCCCTGCGATCTTCTTAGCTGTTGGATCAAGACAATGGCGTCGCACAACATAAACAACGAAAGGAAACAGGCACGGGTCACGTGACCGAACTACGAACAAACTTTTCGCGTTGCGCATTCTTCAGAATGCTAACGTCTGGCAATTACAGTATTATTCCGGAGAAGGTCTACAACTCTACAAGTCCAATCATTCAGATAACGCCGTATTCTTTTTGCGTTTTGCCCATGAAATCTGAATTCCAAATATCCCAATGCGCTTGGTACTTTGATCGACATTTCACGTTGAATGCGTTAATTAATTAAACATAAGGTAATTTGGCAAACATTGCAACGCGGTTCAAATAGGTCGCTCCAGGTCGCCATTATAAGGCCAGAAAGCAACTGTGTATGTGCGCAAGGATGTGTGTGTGTGTGTGTGTGTGTGTGTGTGTGTGTGCAATAGTCAAGGCTGTTCTATCACGGAACGGTATTTTTAGAAGATAGGAGAATACAGACTGGCTCTGGATAGTAGATATAATGCATTACGGGCTATTCGTTTATTAAAACAACTACCGGTCAATGCATGCATGCACAGCGTTCTTTCAACTGTCCGCGCGTCCTCCGGTCTAATACGTTCTCAACTGTTTGTAGCGATGCTTTCTTCACTCTCGTCTGTCTAATACGCGCATTCGAAATCAGACGCAACATTTGTACCACAGAGAGGCGCAGATTCTATCTAAAGAAGAGGGGCGCAGTTGTTCGCCCGGCGTGCACTGTTATTCTTGCAGCCTCCTACTCAGACATAACATAAGCATCATCATCATCAGCAGCAGCAGCAGCAGCAGCAGCAACTGCCCGCAGTCATACAGGGCTGCTGCTGCTGCTGCCTGCGTTTACAAAGTGCAGGCCCAGCTGACGTATGGTAGTAGCGGTGTGTGTGTGTGTGTGTGTGTGTGTGTGTGTGTGTGTGTTTGTACAGTGGCTACCGCCTTAAGCATCACTTCTCTCTTGCGTCGCCGTCGTGAAAAAGACTAGAAAACTAGACTGTTGACTGTTGTTGAATGTTGCGGTCAAATAGCTGAGTTCAACGGCCGGTTGTTCCGTTTATGCAATCGTCGTGTTGTGTGAAAGAAAACGAGTTTGTTGTGCGACAGGAGGAATGCTGTGAGGTCTTTCCAGTCAGACCTACGCACAGAAATGGCAGCGATTTCCGACGGAAATGTCGAGGACTCGAGGACTGATAGACTACAGGTTTCCGGAAAATATTTCGAGTAGCCAATCTACTGACTCAGAATTAGTCTACTGCGAAGTTAGCGTCTCAGAATCTATAGACTTCTACTGTAATTAGATAGGCCTAAACTACCAGAAAATAAGATATATTTACGGCAATCGCCGTGCACAAAGAAACAAAAATGCCCCGCTCGTCTGAATAGAGGCAGTATAGTAAAGTCGGGGAACTCGGTATAATAGCGCGGGCGCAATCCCGCTGTTTTGTCTCCTCTGATCGAGGATGTCTGACCGTGCGCTGACGCTGGAACGCCCTGCTGGACATGTCTCCCGTTCTCAACGGTCAGGACGTCGTGAGACTCGCCTCGCGGCACCTCCTTCTCGGTCAGCTGAAGGCGCAGCCGAGCGTCCGCGACGTCTTCTTTCCCGGTCACGACCGAGACCCGGTCTACGGGGACCGGGTGGACGCCGCCGCCGCCGACTGGTTCAACTTCGACGACTACGCCGCCGCGTTCGTCTGTCAGGCGATCGTCCGCGCCGGAGACGACTTCGAAATACATTCTCTGCTGAACGAAGCGGCCGTCGACGAGAAACTACAGGCCCTGCACAACGGACCGGACTGGAAAAAGCTAGGCAAGCCCGCTTAAATTACATGTATATTGTAGGTCTAGCTCTCCAATTGGCATTGAACCACCTTTGATATTATACAACTATACCATTACCACAATAATTGATATGGTGGGTTTCACTCAGACTAATGCATCCTAGACAACATGAAATCGCGTTATTACTATTACTGTTATTATTATTATTATTATTATTATTATTATTATTATTATTATTATTATTATTATTATTATTATATTATTATTTTATTATAATTATTATACTGATATTATATAATTATTTTAATAGTATTATTTGTAGTAGTACTAGTAGTTGTTGTAGTATAGTAGTATCAATTGTTGACTTGTTGTTGTTGTTGTTGTTGTTGTTGTATTGGAAATCTCCTCTGCCCCCCCCCACTTTTATAAATTTAGAACCAGCTTTCATTCATTGCAACAAGCCGTCAGTTTTGAATTCGTGGAGTCACGTTCAAACCCCATGGGGTACAACATGATTAAACCCAACACTTCATCAGTCTTCTTCTTCTTCTTCTTCTTCTTCTTCTTCTTCTTCTTCTTCTTCTTCTTCTCTTCTTCTAGCGTATTCCCAAACACTTCATAATCATGCAATGCGATTATATATTCAAGGGATTTTCTGAAAGGAAGAAGTATACTGCATGAACAGCAGTATAGTCTCCAATGTTCTGTAAACCAATGAATGTTATATATATATATATATATATATATATATATATAGTCAGAATGCTGGTTGCTCCGTAATCTCAAGTTTACGGTTTCAATATCATTATGTCAACAAATTTTGCGTTTCCTCTTTTGGCCTTAGATGTTTTTCGTGGGAAACTAGCACGTGACAAAGTTTCCAATTAGCGTTTTTGCTTATATAATTATTTATGCTGGGTCCCTACATCTGTTTTATTTCAAGCTGCATGGGAAACGCTCTAGCACGTTATCACACACACACACACACACACACACACACACACACACACACACACACACACACACACACACACACACAGGGCAGACCCTACTGAATCACTTTAGGCCAGTGGTTCCCAACCTATTTAGGCCATGCCCGGATGCCCCACCAAAGTCTCTTTAAAATCTTTATGTCCCCCGTGACATATAGGCCTAGGCTACGGAAGTAATCACAGAAATTGTGAAATCAGAATAGCATGAAATGATATGAAAAACAGCAACGACCGATACAAAACATGCAAAGCAGAACTGAATTGCGTTAACCCCTTAACTGGGGATCCTGGATATATCCGTCCATTTTACATTGAGTTAACGTTAAATACGCGGTTAAGGGGTTAATATACATTACTCATTTAGTAATGAAAACTCCTTCTATGAATCTATATTTCATAAGTTCTTCAACAATCGTCATTTTAATTATCCTGTTCTAAAAAATTTTAAACATTGAAATTGCCCAATTGCCCTCTAAATAATGAAATTGCTCCCCGTTGGGGCGTACGCCTCACGTTGGGAACCCCTGTTTTAGGCCATGTTATTATTATTATTATTATTATTATTGTTATTTTGAGTGGGGGTCCTATCCATTGGATGCCCATGTGATCCATATCTATTCCGCTGCTGACATGGAATGCTTTTCTTTTCGTTCTTGTGAATTAAACGACATGCAATTTGAATGCATTCACAATTAGAGTTTTTTAAAAAACCCGACATTGAAACTCTGAATCATTGGCGTAGCTAACGGGGAAACTTGCCCCCCGCCCTCTCTGTAATCTGGAATGCTGGCTACTTCGCTCGAATGAACGCAGCTCGCCGATTTTGCTTTGTTTTTATATTAGGCCTACTTAAGTAAGTAAGTAAAACACGAAATGTCTATACTTGCGAGTCCAAACATCGCAGTGCTTACAGTTTGTCGTCGTTGTTGTTGTTGTTTTTCTGACAGGATTTACTCTCTACACGATGCTATTTTCCGACCTCGTCAGAGACGAAATAACGAAGGTTTCGTTCAAACGATATCTTGGCGTCGACAAAAATCAGTCAGTGAGAAATTTACTTACAGACGTCTTACTTACTTACTTAGACTACTTGCGCTGTTTGTTAAACCAATATTTACAGAGGCGGACCGAGGGGGCAGGGGGGACATATGTCCCCGGTCGCCGATTTGAGGGGGCACCAAACTCGGGTATTTGGGTAAGTGAAACGCACAATAAAGAAGAAGAAACACGTGTGATGACCTTTTTTTGGCTTGTCATCGCTAAATGAAGAAAGAGGGCGCCCAGTGTTTTATCCAGACTCCAGCTCCTTTGGGGGTCCCGGAGACTTTCCCCTATTGATCGCCTGGCTTGGAGGGGCCCCCTTTGGGACAGCAAAATTTGTGCTAAGTGTTGGGATTTGGGTGGATTTTGAGGGGTTCATGATTAGAATCTCCACCCCAACAGGCCTGTACTAAAAACACTAAAACCGCCACTGGCCGAAAACGCCGAAACGATGTGACAACCTTTTTTGCTCGTCATCAACGTTATGGGCGCCAACGGTGCACTGTCCCCTGGCGCCGCATACCCTCGATGGTCCGCCTCTGAATATTTACGCGTCAAACGACGAATAACAGCATTTTCCTTGGACCCAATCAGTCTTACTGTTTCTTATTCACAATTAATTTAATTCTGCGTCGCCATAACGTTATCCGAAAAAGCCGATAATCGCGACACTTAAATTCAACGAATTCTGTTATAATTTCTGCTTTCACAGGCGCGTGGCTGTTAGAAAATTTACGAAGGAACAGACGAGAATGATTCGTCATTAATTTTAGTTCGAAACACTTTTTCGAGCAACTCATTTCTTTCTACGAATAACTCTTCTGTCGTTTCGTTTATGAATTTCGCACAAATCCGCTTGAACAAGATTATTTCCATATTTTGCCCAAATTTAAATTTAAAATCCAGCACTCTTACTCTCTTTTTCTGATAAAGGGACCCATTCCTTTAAATTGAAGATAAGCTATAATATGTAACGGTGCTGCACCTGATTAATTCGGTGCATGACAAATGGAGGAACTGTCGAACGAAGAAACGTTACGTATGTTCGAATACAGTAGAACTTCGTTATAACGTACTTAGCTGGGTCTGTACAATTAATTGCGTTATATCCGAAGTACGTAATGCCTATATCCTATGCCATCCAATACGGTAGCGCATCACACGGGCAGGGGCGCAGCGACGGGGACGGGGGGTATATCGGTATATATACCCCCCAAATCAGTCTACCTTAAAGTTTTTTATGTGATTTATATGTGGTTATATGTAGTTTATATGGTTTATATATACATGGTTTATAGTTAAGGTTTATACCCCCCCCAATATTTATACCCTCCCAAATCAAATTCCTGGCTACGCCCCTGCACACGGGACCGTATACATTGTGGTACGCTATAGGCCTAACCGAGAGTTCGTTATTTATACTTAATAGCGAAGTTCTGTAATTGTCATCTAGAATCGTTTGACTTTTTAGAAATTACAGCGCCACCTGGGCGAAGCGAATATGCGACGCTGTGGGCGAAAAGTCGTGGTCGTGTAAATACCTGAACCTGATGGCAACAGGTGTCCTGTCGTTCGCAGAATTCGGTCGACAGATGAACGTCCTGTTCGTCAAACTCCACCTGCTCGATCCCACCACCGTCATGCCTACCTTCGACCGACTCGCCAAAGGTGAGACCGAGACGACGACGAAATCTGGTTTAGAACTAATTAAGTAAGTAAGTAAGTGAAAACTTAGACAGGTAAGTAAGTACGTAAATAAGTAAGTAGGTAGGCCTAGGTAAGTAGGTAAGCAAAATCTTATAATTTTCTATACCGCTTTCCTAAGCCACTATAAATATTTTTCTACATGATCATTGTGTTTATGATATATGTTCATATTGTGTGCTTGCTATTTTATCTTCTATGATGTTCTGGGTTGGAAAAACTATAAATCACGATAAGCTAATACAAAGTTTATATAAAAAACATTAAGATTGTTCCTGGAAGATGCTTTTACAAGAAATTCATGCCGACATTCCGTTCAAATCTGACGACGATAGAATTGCATAAGATCTTTCCCCCTCTCCGTAGCTACGCTAAAAGTATTATATATACATGTGTGTGTGTCGCTGACTGTGTTTTCAGTTTTTCCTCGTTTGACATTGGACCTAGCGACCAACAATTATCTTGGCGATCCTCTGGAGTGGACCTTGATACGCGAAGAGGTCGTAAGGGCCGTTAGCGCCCCGTCCAAGGCCAGCAACGTCTCTAAAATGAGCCTGGACGATATAGAGCTGTACTTCGGAATTCGCGTCTGCGAGTTCATCATGCTCGAAGCTAAGCGTCTCGGGCTGTGGACTGGAACGTATCCGGATAACAAGAGGATCTCACACTTTCGCGACAGATGCAAAATCATGTAGTCATTTTGAGGAAAGTAATTCTAAATTCCCGTTTCGGTGGCAATAAAGCGTTTGTGTAAAAATGCGAATGTATATGCAGTAGTTACGGTCAAAACCGGAATTCGACGCTTGACTGCACAATCTAGTATTTAATTTATACAGTAGTTTAATAGCGGTCGCTTTAATTTGCATTGTAACAAATTCGACATCACTGGAGAAAAATATTCACGCATCGTGTAAACTGTATTTGTTATGCTTTTATTCGTACTGCAAAACGTCATCATTGTTTATTAAAATTCCAAAACTGATGGCATTTCTTCTTGTCAGCCTAAGCGCCTAAGATCAGAAACCTGTTGGGCGATTTGTCTCAAAGACGTTGGAAAACTTTAGTTACTGCTTGATGGTGCCATATGCTTAATTAATTAACTTTAAAAATGTCCAACGTCTTGGAGATAAATCTAATCTACTGAATATGTGTCGTTGAGTCGACGAATGATCGCAGTACAGGAGGTTATGTGCCGGTACCGGTAATTTATCTTCAGAAGATTTACATAGTAGTCTACAAGTCACTTTTCGAATAGTTTTTTGAGTTTCCCATTATATTTAACAGTGGCGGTTCTAGGATTTTTTGGTGGGGGGAATGAATGAATTCATAGAAAGTTGGTGGGGGAATGAAAATATAAGAAAAAATCAATAAACTTTGCCGAAAAAGGCTGAAAAAGGGGAATTTTATCTCTGATTTAGTATACTTTTACCCAAAAATAGGTTGACTAGCAAAAAAGATCATCCCCAGTTAGTTTTACTAGACTTTTACCCAAAATAGGTTTTCACAAGCAAAACAGTAACTCCAAAAGTCCGGCGGGGGTGCATCCCCACTCATTCCCACGTGGAACCGCCACTGATATTTAATTCTAAGCCCAAATAAAGTCCTCAGGCGTTTAGAAAATATGATTTCAATTTAGTTCGGAAACGCATTTCATATGATATGAAGCACCCAGTTAAGAAGATGCTTGTCTTGCAACAACTGAATTGATCTAAGCAGTTCATACATACATTTTACGGTCTATGCTATGATATATTGCACGATTTTCTCGATTCACTTTTTCTGTTGCATTTTGATCTAATCTTCTCTGAAACAAAAAGACACATTCCTCTAAAAAATCTAACCGCTAACCATTGAATGGTTAATTAGATAAGTTTCACACGAAAAAGAATTGAGAACGATACCGAAAATGGTAAATTGGCGACGATGCCAAATATAGCGTCGACATTGATGCTAATTTGGCAGCGTTAAGCTGCACACACTCTCCTCTGCCATGGTGGTGTTTTTGGCAGTATGGGGGTGGGTTTTTAGGGGGAGTGGTGAGAAATTTCACTGTATTGCACAATGAAATGCAATTTGGGGTGGGGGTGGGTGGGATCTAAGACTGGGAGAATTTCTCCATATCCGGCCTGTGGGCGACACAGTGGCGTAAACCTGGCGTCAACATTGGGGGAGGGGGGATAAAATCGTTCATAAAGTCAGGTCAGACCCCCTTTCATCCCCAAAAAGTCTTGACGAGCAAAAAAAGGTCATCCACAATGAGTGATTTTACCAGATTTTACCATAAGGCACAAAACATTGGAGGATAACTGATACTCTGTCCCCCTCTGACTAATTATTGGGGGACCGTCCCCCGTTTTTACGCCCATGGGGCGACATTGTAATGTAGCGTCGTCGACATTGATGCAAATAATTGTAAAACCTGGCCTCGTATACTTACCGGCTAATTTCTGTCTCCCAATCGTTACCAGTCCGTCGTAGAGTTCACGGAGAGGATTACTGCAAGGCGTTTGATTCAGCAACAGGTAGCAATCGAGCCAAATGGCCATCATCCGATAGCTATGTCCACAGTGACTGTTCCTACCTGAATAGTGCGGTTTTGTAAAATATAAAAGCTCGTCAGGCCAAAATTTCACCGGCAAATCGGACAGTGCGTAATATTTTCAGAGTTCACACAGAAATTATGAAAAGACCATGGCACAATTGTATCTTAAAGTGTTTCTCAAACAGGCATATTCGACTGAACCACTCTAAGATCAGTAAATAAGAATAGTAACAATATTATTATTGCTATCGTTATTATTATTATTATTATTATTATTATTATTATTATTATTATTATTATTATTATTATTATTATTATTATTATTATTATTGTCATTATTATTATTATTATTATTATATTATTATTATTATTATTATTATTATTATTATTATTATTATTATTATTATTATTATTATCATCATCATCATCATCGTCGTCGTCGTTGTCGTCACCATCATCATCATATCATCATCGTCATCGTTATTGCATACCTGTGTACTGATGTTCTATAGCGCGTACGTGGTGATCGGTGAACTGCCATGCGTTTGCCAGTTTCTTCCATTCTCCGGGACGAAGACTCTTCGTCGCCAATTTCCAGAGGATCGTCTTCATCGCCGCCCCGTACTCGTCGGAACACCCACCCCACCACCGCCAACGACGAACCGTCGCCATCTCCCCTCCTCCCTTCCACCCGCCTCCAGGTCCGATGAGGTCGTCCACCTGAAACACGTCGTCGTCGTCGTCGTCGTAATCGTCGTCGTCGTTGTTTGGCACACTCTCCCGAACGCTGTCTGACTTACGAGGGGCATCCGCCATGGGGGAGTCGTCGGCTACTAGTGCTGTTGTTGGCTGTGCATGTTCGTCTCGAACGCCGCCGACCGAATCGTCGCTGTTGGCGGCGTCGGAGTCCGGGCGCAGGATCAGTTCGTTTCCGATGTCGTCTTCTACTTCACCGCTGCTGCCGCCGACTGGAGGCCTAACGACTCCTCCTCCTCCTCCTCCCTTCTGAGCGTCTTGTTCCTCTTCGAGGTCTTCGATTGCACCGTCGTTTCGGATCGCCTTCGCATCGTCGTCGTCGTCGATTCGTTCTGGAGTTTCTTGCGCTGTTCCTCGACGACGGGAAGATTCCCTTTGAATCCCAACTTGTCCACCTCTTTGTTTGTATTGGACACGTTCGGAATCCTGAAATCAGTAATACGTTTACTGTCTAGATAGGCCTATAGCATTAGTGATTTTCACACAGGGCAGACTACTGTATACTGAACCACTGTAAACCCTGTTATTATTATTATTATTATTATTATTATTATTATTATTATTATTATTATTATTCACCAGAGCAGCAAGAGACAGACAGAAGTGGAAGGAACTCATTCAGACCCATCGTCCAACCCAATAGGGAAAGACGGAAGGAAAGAAAGAATAGAGAAGAAGAAGAAGGTTATTATTATTATTATTATTATTATTATTATTATTATTATTATTATTATTATTATTATGTGAAAGTTCCGTGGAAGGCGACTGTGTTAAATCTCTGGCGTGTCACGGATATTCGTTGTAGGAGAAAGGATGTCTCTCTTTTATCTCCAGATTGTTCATAACAATAATAATAATGATAATGATGATGGTAATAATATTATTACCATCATCATTATCATTATCATTATTATTATAAATATTATTATTATCATTATCATCATCTTCATCATCATCATATTGTGGTATTGCTAGACCTATTTTTATTACAATCTAAGTTCTTTCGAATATTGATTCGAATGATATATGCTCAGCGATATCATTTATTTCAGTTCAAATACAGTAGATAACTTTTATCAGCGATGTCGTTAACTTGGTGAAATATACCTTTCGTGAGTTGCGCAAAATGGTTCTTATGCGTTCTGCTTTGATAATCAGGTCGACAACGGCCACACAATTTGCCCTCGAGGCCAGAGTCAACGCCATCTTACCAGACTACGGAACAACAGAAAATACACGTTTATATTCCACGCAGTATCACTTGATCAAGTCTACAGGGTGGCGCAAAGCAAAAAAACCTGACTAGTCACATTAGGTTTAGCATTTTATATAGTTCGTTTTTTTGCGCCACCCTTTATATATAGGCTACTGCATAGTGCATAGTAAGGGGAGCTTCATGTTGTCATTTACTTTACTTATTTAACTAACTTATTTAGTATGATAGAGTAATTTTAAAAATACTGACCTGGGTCTCAAATATCAATCCAGACTTACGTTGTCCTTGGCTGTCAAGTCAGATCCGCTGTCCAAGAGAAGCTGGGCGCACTGTGAATGCCCTTTCTCGGCCGCCATGTGCAGAGCTGTTTCGCCCATCTGTAACGTACAGTAGAACTTCGTTAAAACGGAATCGGTTATAACGTATCCTCGGTTATAACGTACCTCAATGTATGGTCCCTCCCGTGTGAAGCGCCACGGTATTGGATGGCAGTGCAGTGCCTCGGAACGTACCTCGGAAATAACGTATATTACTCAATTTTACAGACCCGCTAAGTACGTTATAACGGAATTCATAATATAATATTATATATTATAATGATGATGATGACGATGATGATGATGATAATAATAATAATAATAATAATAATAATAATAATAATAATAATAATAATAATAATAATAATAATAATAATAATAATAATAATAATAATAATAATGAAGAAGAAGAGGAAGAAGAAGAAGAAGATTTAGCCAAGGAAAGCGGCAGCTTTAGAAGACTTAAGAACAGATGTAGATGTGGCATCGTCTACAAAGAATGAGACGAATAGATGGATCCCAACACAGACGTAACCACTGCGCAAAATCAAGCGTATATATTCAACATCATCATCATCATTACTAAACACAAATTCATCCCTTTTGTCTTCAAAATTCAAACGCCAACCTTGTTCGCTGCGTTAACGTTGCAACCTTTGCTAATCAGCTGGCGTAGAACACGAACTGCGTTGTTCAGCGTAGCCAGATGGACTGCGCTGTTTCCCTCCTATACGAAAAATTCAAGACAAGTCGGTTTGAAAAAGCAATAGACAACTAACAACTCAACAAAGACAAAGACTGAGGTTGTCACTCGTTGGACGACTTAAGTGCAAATGAATACTTAGTGCAGTCTTAGATTGCACTGACAAACCTGTAGAGATGTCCATGGGTTCAATTTTTAGAACCCAACCCATCAAATCTCCAACCCAACCCATGCCGGTAATAGGGTTATTTGATCCAACCCAATTGACCCACCGTAATACATTACGATTTCTTAAATCATGACTTATTTTCCGACCCAACCCAGCCCACCATTAATATGGAAAAGTCTGACCCAACCAAACCCAATCCAACGCATGGGTTAACCCAACCCATGGACATCTCTGGACAAACCAGCAAAAATTCATCGTTGTACCCTTTATTCGATATTATATATTATATATATATATATATATATATATATATATATATATTATAATTATATATACAGTAGATATATATTTGTATTGTATATAATACAGAGAATTGCGAGACATTAAATCAAGACAAAGCACAACTAATCACCCATTCCAAGCTTTGCTAGCATCACTTTATTTTTTCGGTCAATTAGAGGAAAGCCTAATCACCTTTACGTAAAAACTTTATTGATTTTATTAAAATATATAATATATTTCTCCTATAGGACGCTAATACCCCTTCTCTTTCTTTTTTCTGTCTCTGTCTCTGTCTCTGTATCTGTATCTGTCTCTGTCTCTGTCTCTCCCTCTGACTCTCTCTGCTGACTGGAATTAACATCGTCGTGAGACACGGACTAACGTTATTTTGGCAATCGATGTCGCAGCGAGACTCCTGCAGCAGAAACGAAACGGCTTCTTCGTGACCGCCGAATGCAGCTAACATCAGTGGAGTCATGTCCTTCTGCACCGTCAAATATATATATATATATATATATATATATATATATATATATATATATATATTCACTTTCAAATTAGAAACAATCAATCGGTTCTTTTATCCCCTATTATCCTTTAGCGGCCGCTCAGCATGACTTTAAAGAACGCATCGCAAAAGGCAGCAGAGGTCATATACTCAAGGTCGGAGATTAAAGGTCAGAGGAAAAAGATTTAAAAAATAGATTAAACGTTCAAAGATTCCTCTGGTATTGTGTTATGCGATTGGGAAAACAGCGTCATGTGTGCAGAAGGGTCGTCGCATTAACGAGCGCATCAGAGTGAAATTTAACGGATTTTAACTGGTAAAGATCGTTTCCGATCTGGATCTGTATCTTGACAGATATGCTGGAGAAATGGAAGGATCTAGAACTATAAAAAGATGAAGACAGAGAAATGGATGGATGGATGGATGGAAGCTTTGAAGCAACTCGTAAGAAAATGACCGAGTTAAAAGAAACTGTGAAGAACAGTTTTCGTAGCAGAGGAAAAGGAACTGACAGTGGAGGAGGAATGGGAAAGGTTTCGGGAGGGCATGAATAAAACAGCGGAGAGAGTACTGGGGTTCCAAAAAAGAGAAAATCAATGCTGGATAACAACAAACACAAAGCAGAAAATGGACAAGATACGAGACTTGAAAAGACAAATGCTAACAACTGGGTCAGAAGAGGATAAAAATGCATATGAGGTGGGAGAAAAACAACTGGAACGTCAAATAAAGGAAGACAGAAATAAGTATTTGGAAAGCATAGCAAAAGAAATGGAAGAGGCAGCTGTAAAAGGAGATAGTAAGACTCTGTTTGCAAACGTCAATAAACTATGTTCGAGATGGTAACAAGTTAATAGGACTAGAACCGATAAGAAATCCACAAGGAAAAGTCATTACAGACAAGACAGAGATAATCAACAGATGGAAAGAACATTTTGAAACCATGCTGAACAAGGAAGAACCTACATCAATGGAGAGAACAATAAACGGAGATAAAAGGAATGGAACCACTACAAGAGGGAAATGACACAGCAGAAGAGGTGACCATAGAGGAGGTAACAAAGGCCGTTAGACAAATGAGAAAGAACAAGGCCCCAGGTATATGCAATATAACCGCTGAGATGCTCATGAACTCTGGAGAGGAAACCATAAAATGGCTCCACAGAATAATATGCAAAGTATGGAAGGAGGAAATAACACCAGAAGACTGGAGAAGAGCCATAATCATCCCAATCCACAAGAAAGGAGATAAGAAAGACTGTAACAATTCCAGGGGCATATCCTTACTAAGCGTACCAGGAAAAGTGTTCACTCGCGTAATTTTAAACAGAGTCAAGGATAAAATAGATCAGAACCTGAGAGAAAATCAAAGCGGTTTCAGACAAGGAAGACGATGCACGGATCAAATTTTCGTGATACGGCAGATGATCGAAAAAAGAAGGAATTCAACAAAGACCTATATATATGTGCTTCATTGATTTTGCACAGGCATATGATTCCATCTGGAGGAAAGGCGCATGGGAAATACTTGAAAAATACGGAATCAACAACAAATACATACAACTGATAAAGGCTTTATACAATATAACATATGCAATGGTGAGAGTAGAGGGGAAAGAGTCGGAGGAATTCAAAATAGTGACAGGGTTTAGACAAGGATGTATTTTGTCTCCCTCACTGTTCAATGTGATATTGGACTACATCATGAGAAGACTAGAAAAAATAGGTAACCTTGGGAAAACAATGCAACCGCAGAATATGGAAGACACGGAGTATGCAGACGACACATGCTTACTGGCAGAGTGCCTAGTAAGAATAATGGAATTAACGGAAATACTGGCCAACGAAAGCGAGAAAATAGGCATGAAAATAAACTATAAGAAGACAAAGATTATGGCGGTGACAAATCAGCACGGTCCATGGCCAAAAGTGGAAATAGAAAACAATGAAATGGATATGGTAGAAAGCTTCGTATACCTAGGAAGTGAGGTAGACAATAAAGCAAGCAGCGAAAAAGAAATCAAAAGACGATTGGCGCTGGCAGGAAATGTCTTCAATAGGTTAAGGGAGAAGGTATTCAAAAGACATGATATAAACTTGAAATTGAAACTGCGAATATTAAACGCATGCGTCATTCCAGTACTTACATACGGAGCAGAAACGTGGAATATAACCGGCAGCATGGAAAAAAGGATAGACGCATGTGAAAACAAATGGCTAAGAAGGATCATGAGAGTTGGCTATAAAGAGCATGTAACAAACAAAGAAATCAGAGACAGGACGCAACAACCCTTCGTCAGTAACACCGTAAGAAAGAAAAGAATGGAATGGCTGGGGCATATATTGCGAATGGAAAACGAAAGACTGCCAAAAATAGCATACTATCATAAACAGAAGGGTAAAAGAAGTCAAGGACGACAGAGAACAAGATGGACGGACTGCATAAGCAAAGACCTCAACACGGTGGGGCTCAAGCTGGAAGGGAAAACAACTGGAAGAAATAGGATGACTCTGGAGGAACTGGCGAGCAACAGAGACAAGTGGAGAGAAATCGTTTCGGAATCAACGACTGGACACAGTCAAAGATGACAAAGAGAGAGAGAGAGAGAGAGTGAAGAACAGGAAAGACTGGGGAAAAACCAATCCATCGTATCACCAGGAGTCGACGACGACTTGATGATGATGATGATGATGATGATGATGATGATGATGGCAAATCGCTATTTCAACTCTTCGTATAGCAGCAATGTATTGTAATATAGCGATGCAATTTTCTCATTTTTGACGGAGGTAAGAGTATCAAGGGAGGACCTGGTTTCCCATAATGGAGGTCTGTACACAACACTGGCAGAACGATGCGAGACCGGTCACGAGCATTGTAATTTCGGAGGGACGAGTGATAGTGCAATGGCGTAGCGTAACTTTCGGGGACCCAGAGGGCCCCTATAGGATATGGGGACCCCTATTGGCTAACATAGATTACACCGTTCTAAAATTAAGGTTTACTCCCTTATTCAATAATTACAGTGTACTCACTTTGTAGCAGTAATATTGAAATAGTAGTAAAATGTAAAACTAAATCATTGTTTAGTAAGTTGCAACCAATCTTCGGGGGCCCTCTTCTTCCGCGACCCGGGGGGCTTTCTGGCAAGTTTCTGCAAATTGCCCCTTAACCCCCTCCCGTTACGCCACTGTGTGACAGAGAGACGAAGAGACTAACAACAGGTATAAAAAGAGAGACAGAGGCAGAGCTAGAGAGACAGAGATAGAAGAACGAGAAAACGGTTTACCATACAAAGATGTAGCAAAATTTTACTCCTACATTAGTTTTCGCGTTGATGTCTGCGTTGACCCCCATTAGTAGATATACGACGTCTGTGTGTCCCGAAGCAGCTGCAATGTGCAATGCAGTTAAACCGTCCTAAAAATAAATAACAGCATAGGCCAACCCCTAACAGGACAAGCGCATGCAGATGACGACAAAATAATTATATTGTATATCAATGTTTTCGAAAGACGACAGATTCTTTCGTCTGTTTGATACTGCTGCAGTGTTATGACAATATCTTTAAGGTTAGGCAATGTTCGGGACAAGGATGGCAATATTCGAGAGTGAGTTCACGACGCCAGTTCTACGCAGTGTCAAAAAACTAATAATGGATCGAAATATCAACGCAATAAAAACTGAACGGAGAGAGAGAGGCAGAGGAGAGAGAGAGAGAGACAGACAGAGCAGAGCAGATAGACAGAGCAGAGCAGATAGACAGAGAGAGACAGACAGGACAGGGAGAGAGGCAGAGAGAGATAGATAGAGATAGAGAGAGAGAGAGAGAGAGAGAGAGAGAGAGAGAGAGAGAGAGAGAGAGAGAGAGAGAGAGAGAGAGAGAGAGAGAGAACCTGAGAGACAGAGGGACGGAGTGACAGAGAGAGACGTAGAGACTAACAGCAGCTATAAAAAGCAGAGAGATAGAGAGATAGAGACACGCGCATAGAGAGAGACGCACAGACGCAGAGAGAGAGAGAGAGAGCGAGAGAGAAGACGGCTTATACTATACGAAGCATTCATACTTTAATAAGTAAGATCGGGGTCGAACTGCACTCGATCACTATTGGATCCTTTAACATCGTCCAGCCGAGGACGACACCGGATCGACCGGGGTAGAGTGGGGGTGAGGGGTGGGAGGGGCAGGGCTAGTCGGCGGGAGATTCCATTAAACGAATGGCAGATGAATGTTTTCGGTGTCTTAAGAGGTCGACGTCGATTGTGATCGGCGAATCTCATAGATAGAACGGGAGAGAAGCATGTTTCTCCCCCCGAATGAACTGCGAGTTTACGGAGGGATCTGGTTTCCGACGATTGATTCAATCGAAGTCTCTTCTATTTCCTCACACGGCCAAACGGTCATTAATTATGATGATCGGTCATATTAATTTGTCCAAACGATAGATAATTAATCGCCGTCCGCTAATTAATCGAACAGTCCAGGTCGCAGCAGGAAGAAAGAATAACGAGGGAAAGAAATAAATGCAAGATTATGAGAGAGAGAGAGAAAGCAATAATCGCAGACAACCGAGAAACACGGAATAAAATTTTTAAAAAGTAATGTTTTTTTCACACATTTGTTTTGCAAACCAGACAGACAAACAAGCTCTTTACTATCCATAGTTTAGACTTTAGAACGTCTTGTTGATAACGATCGCAACAGTATTGACCCTCTTAAAGATCACTGTAGGCCTACTTTGGGCAGGAGAAGATCGAGGACTGCTGTTTGGAGGAATAGGGAGGGTCCCCCGATAGTGTTACAAAGCGGATCTTAAAAAAGGAAAAGAGAGGATACACCAAAAATAAATATCATTGCAGGAAATTGCAGATTGTCGAGAAGAAACTAAGAAAATGCGAGTGAATTTCAGACAACAACAACAACAACAACAACAACAACAACAATAATAATAATAATAATAATAACAATAATAACTGAACTTTAATAAATAATAATAATAGCTGGACTTTAATAATTTAATAATAATAATAATAATAATAATAACTAACTTTAATAAATAATAATAATAATAGCTGGACTTTAATAATTTAATAATAATAATAATAATAATAATAATAATAATAATAATAATAATAATAATAATAATAATAATAATAATAATAATAGGCCTAATAATAATAATAACTACTGGACTTTAAGCGGTTTAGTAGGATTTCTCATGTGCTGTAAACCAATATCGCTCGTATACAGCCCCCCTATTCCAACTTATGTTTAAGTTATTTTAAGAACATTCACATTATTAGCTGATAGTGTCATATCATATATCGGCAATTCGTTCAATTTTCCACTACTACATGGCGCTAAACAAATGTTTCTTAAACAATTTTTATTCATGTCCTTGACTACCAGTAAGCCTTATACTGTGCTAGCAGTGGCGGCTCTAGGATTTGGCAAGTGGGGAGGCCGTTTGGGTGGCAACTTCTAATCATGGAGGGGGGCAACCATTTGTTGTTTAATGTATGTAGCATTAAGTATAGGGTCCCAACTGGGGGGCCACTGGTGGGGTCAGGCTCTCAATAGGGACACGGGCCCCCCCTGGCCCTCCCGGTGGAGCCGCCACTGTGTGCTAGTGAGAAATTGAGACGAATTGTACGTAAAACGATTGAAGAACGCTTACGTTGTCGACCAAATTAACTCCGTCTTTGCTCTGACGGACCAGACTTTCAACTATATCGTCATTACCGCCTTTTGCTCCCATGTGCAAAGCTGTTTTCCCGTTCTGGAATTTTAAGAACAAACAGAACCTAACCAACTGAATTTCAACAATGAATATCATATAAGTACAGTAAACACCGTCGATTTCCATATTTAACGATCGTTTGCACAGCAGGTGCATAGGGGGGTACAAACTATGCGTTTTTCGGCACGCGAATATGCTAACTATTTACTTCATTCTTATCTTAAGATGGAACTATTTTCTGTCGACACACTCAGTGACGTAGAAAATGACGCCAGTCAATAAATTGGCAGAAAACTGTAATCTGCGACAGTTGACCGCAAAAGTTACAAACCACTCAAACGAGCAACGGACCCTGATGAAATTTTACGCTAATGGCAAAAATAGATGTCTCTTTATGTGTTTAAAATCTTGTCTAAATCGGCGTAGATTAAAAGTAGTAATTGCGAAAGGTTTAGATTAAAAGTAGTAATTATATATAGGTTTATATATTCCCTTTTTATATATATATATATATATATATATATATATATATATACAGGGTGTCTCAGAAAATGAACTCCAAATAGAAAAATAATGATTTCTATAGAAAATTCTGCAATTTCCATATATATATATTTATTAAAGTATATATATATAATATATTTTTTATATATAGCTAAGTTAAATCCAAATGAGATGAAAATATCAAGAAAGGCGGGAAAATATGTGCTGTACACGTATTGAAAATTTGATAGAAATATATTTAGGAATTTGTAAGAAATCATAGAAAATTTTCTGTTGTTTTTTTCTGAGACACCCTATATATTGTCCTAGAATCGATTTTTTCTGGCGTGGTTTATTATCGGCGTCGCGCAATTGTCGAGATTGGAGTCCTGATATGCGGATCTTATCTCCGCGCGGAAGAGAACTCGAATCTCGACCGGAGAGGAGGAGGAGGAGGAGGAGGAGGAGGAGGTCGCCGCTGCGTCGTTTCGAGGCGATCGTCGTTCGCTATATACTTACGTGGTCGGCGATTGACGGGTCGCAGCCGATGGTCAGCAGATAGTCGACCGTGTCGGCGAAGCCCTTCTCCGCGGCCAGGACCAGGGCCGTTCTGCCGCGCTGTTGCAAACGTCACGCAGTCGAAATCAGGGTCGAATTATTATTTCGGTCTCGGCGTAGTAATTAAATACGGTCTGAGATTTCGAAAAATCCTCATCAGAAAATCTCTTACCCTTAGCCTTAGTAGAAATCGAAGTCCAAATATATATATTTCAACGCCAATTGCGTTCGTCTTCACCCAATTGGGGGGGGGCTAACTCCAGCAGGGGCGTAGCTACGGGGGTGTGTCGGTATATATACCCCAGTGTTTTATCCAGACTCCATGCCTTTGGGGGGAAATTGAGGCCTTTGGGGAATTGACTTGGCTGGAGGGGAAGACAAACAGTTCAATTCAAAATTTGTGTAAGTGCTGGGATTTTTTTTTTGGGGGGGGGAATGTTGAGACTTTGGGAGGAAAATTCTCCCCCTGACAGGCCTATATAAAACACTGTATACACCCCAAAATCATTATATATAATACAGAATATATCGCATATATATACACACATATATAACATATATGGCGTAAATAGGCTAATATATATATATATAACATATATATAGTAATAGTATATATATTTTATATAACAATATATACCTCTCAAATTTATAGCCCCCTCCCGCCACCCAAATCAAGTTCCTGGTTACGCCCCCGAACTCCAGGATAAAAGAAATCGTTGACATTGAATGTTCCCTCTAAGACACATGACAAGAAAACGCCGCGCAGCAATGACGAAGAATAACACTGATTTTGATTTTGTCTTGAGGACATCTATAAAAAAATCAGGTGCTCAGGCATAAAAATGTGCCGCTCTTGTTTAGAGGAACATTGTCTGATTTGTTGATGTCGATTTTACTCGTCATCTGGTTTACGTGGAAGAATTCCAAGATGTTGACGTTGTCGTTGTGGGCGGCACAATGCATTACGTTCATGTCTTGCTACAGAATTTCCAAATTAGTATTTTTAAGGGTTTATTTGTTTATTTTTATTTATTCAAGGTTTTATTTAGTTAATTTATTTATTTTATTATTCAAAATTGATAATTCTATGGTAATAGTCTACATGCGCGAGTAATAAGTTTTGCGCCATACTTTATTTTGCTTAAACATAACTATTAGCATCAAAGAAGGAGAATACAGGAACAAACATAGGCCTATACAGAGGACAAGAGTGCAAAGAATGAGATTACACAGCAAGACCAGCAAGTGGATGAACAATAGCGGTTCTCACAAAGGGCAGACCCTACTGAACCACTCTAAACCTTGCTAGCATTAATATTATAACAATATTACCATTTTTGTTATTATTGCTATTATACTTCTTTTACTTAATGTATTAATTTATTTTATTACATTATAAACAGGGTGTTAATAGAATTTTCGCAAGTTCGAAGGAAACTCGTTCTATTATCGCTCATTCTGACGTGACTCGAGTACAGTGGTTCTCACACAGGGCAGTCCCTACTGAACCACTTTAAACCTTGTTATATTATTATATTATATTATTAATTGAATTTTCAGTACTTTTACAGATTCGACTGACTTTATTGCAACAATTGAGTATTGTCTTCTTATTTTTCGTCAGCGCTTCCAAGGCCCCGATGTGACCGTACCAAGCAGCCAACAGGACAGGCGTCATTCCGTACTGTAAAACAAAGTAAGAACCATACATCATCATCGTCGTCGTCATCATCATCGCCGTCGTGTTATAAGTACCAGAGGTGGGATAATAAAGATAAACCATTTAGGTTCCTTTCCGAGAGTCACACCCAAAGACACCTAAAGGCTTAAAGCGCCCGTGTCTTTGGCCTCGCTTGATTACGGCGCTATATAAATTGGGCAATATACATACATACATGCATATGCATGGTCTGCGACTAGTAATAGAATTTGTGTGAATTCGGTCGAACAATCCTCTGGATGGGTTTGAAGTACGATCGTTTGATACTCTTAGGTATTAGAACTGGTGCTATAGAAGTGCATAATTATTATTTATTTAGCTATCTTATTCTGCTCACTCAACGAGTAGGTAGGTAGGCAGTTAGGTAGGTAGGTAGGTAGGTAGCAGTGTTTAATCTAGACTCCTGGACTCCGGGGGGAAACTGACAAAGCCGGGGGGAATTCTGCTAGGGGCCGCTGTTAGTCCATGTAGTATTCAAAAATTTCCGGGGGGGATTTGAAATTTCCGGGGCGAAAGGGCAATTTTCCTCCCCGGAAACAACCTAGATTAAACACTGGTAGGTAGTTAGGTAGATAAATAGAGAGAGAGAGAGAGATTTAGGGGCCTAACACCTCCCACTGGAGTAAAATTCATCTTGACGCTGTTCGATTGTCAGTGCGCACGTGTTCGTCGCTGTAAAAGACATGATCGGAACAGTCGACTGTTAAAAAGAAAAACAACAAAATATTCGCCTTTTTCCCAATTAGTCTTGTAGAGTAGAATAGCAACAGAAACTAGACTGGCAGAACTGAGACCTTGTCAGCGCAGTTTACGTTGGCAGAGGCCTTTGTCAGGACGTCAATGGCTTCACCGTTGCCATTGGCAGCAGCCCAGTGCATCGCAGTTCGATCCAGCTGAAAAGCAGAATACAGCCAGACGCATCCAAATCTACTTCTGCGGGGTTTAATCTAGGCCGTTTCCGGAGGAGAAAATTGCCCTTCCCCCGCCCCCGGAAATTTCAAATTACCCCCGGACATTTTGACATACTACATCAACTAACAGCAGCCCACTAGAGAATTCTCCCCGAGTTTGTCAGTTTCCCTCGGCTTTTTCAGTTCCCCCCGGAGTCCAGGAGTCTAGATTAAACACTGTACTTCTGTATCGGATATCAACGTCTAAACGGGCAGCGGTAAAGTAAATCTGTCGCATCACAAGGCGTTAGGCTGTTTCAAAACTGTTATTATTATTATTATTATTATTATTATTATTATTATTATTATTATTATTATTATTATTATTATTATTATTATTATTATTATTATCCAAGACGACTTCTACAGAGCCGGATTAAGGTTTTGTAGGCCCGTTTCACAAATTAATTATAGGCCCCACATGGCGATACCTTGGAACAAAAATGTCTTAAAATATTTAATAATTATATGGATAGATTTATTCATTGTCAAAAATCTCTCTACGTGATTTAATTGCTGAAAACGCATCGATAATATTCTGAAAGTCAAATTTGAACGATTTCGGATTCAATGTCCATCAATGTTAAGCTACTTAGTCTTTCTTGACCGATTGTTGATCTAACAGCATTTTTGATGCGTTTGAGATGACTGAAGGATCGTTCACCTGTGCAGTTGTTTATTAATTAACTATTTAGTATTTAATTTCGTTAAACTATATTATAATACTAAACTTTAAGTTTAGTTTCAGATACCGTAACACTATAATTCACAGCACAACAAATGCCACAATCGGTAACGGATATGACGTCACAGTGCCGTAAGTCTGAATACGGACACTGTCTATCAGCGCTCCTAGCGGATTAAGTTTAAGTCCCAAAACACTAAAAGTAAACAATCTTGTCTTAAACAGACAGAACATTTTTGGAAATAATAAGAAAAATAAGAAATATTTATGAGTAGGCCCGTTTCAATTGAAACATATGCAACATGGCTAATCCGGCTCTGGACTTCTATAGCGCCGTAACAAAACTGTTGAATCTAGCAGCAGATAATCAACAAAACCGAGTGGTTATGTCGATGCATGACTACGATCCTAAAAATGATCACGAGGATCGTGTTTATGGTCATGATCATAATCGAGATCACGAGAATCATGATCATCAGGGATTTTCCTACGCCCCCGGCAAGGGGCTACATCCCCGGTTTATGACAGACACCCCTGCCTCTAAACCATTTCCCATGGGTGGTGTTGGCTATCACCAAAACAGACTGCTGTTAAAACTATTCATTTAAAATTCTAAAACCTCATCCATTTTCAGATTGACTTGGTATTCACCATTCATTGTCGTGATTATCTTTGGAAGTTTTGGAAGTTTTGGAATTTCGACGATTCGTCGGAGCCGTGCAGTGCGCTGTCTTTCATTCTTATCTACATTCTTGGTTTTTCATGGCAATTCTGTGTTTGATGTTGTTACGGCAACATTCATCAGTCTGCTACTTTACTTATTTGACTTGTATTTCCCATTTTCCCGGGGGTCAAGCATCGAACCAAGGGTTTAATCTAGACCGTTTTCGGGGTGGGGAATTGCCCTTTCCCTCGGAAATTTCAAATTCTCCCCGGAAATTTTGGCATACTACATCAACTAACAGCAGCCCCCTAGCACAATTCCCCCGGTTTTGTCAGTTCCCTCCGGCTTTGTCAGTTTCCACCACCTCCCCGGAGTCCAGGAGTCTAGATTAAACACTGCATCGAACGGTCGAACCCCCAACCTGCCACCTCCCCATCCAATTCTATTCCCTCTGGATCCAATAAGTCTAGATATGAAACACTGGACATTGACACCCCTGCACTTATGGAACACCTCGGTCCCACCCCACCCCCCCTAACGAAAATTCCTGGGAAAATGTTTGATGATCATGATAAGTTTCTGCAGGCGCGGCCACACTAAAGACGTGAAAGCCTTCATCCACGCCGAAATAAAGGAAACCTTGTATAGAGACCTAAGACGCTTGCATGTTTTTAGCCATCCGAAAGAAGCCATTTAACTGCAGCTACTTAGATGCATTACTTTGGTGTTGATAAAAAGCCTATCTAGCGAATTATTCGACGTCACTGCTTTGTCACGTGACTGACGTTATTTCGAGTGTTGACTTGAACGTGATCCGAGAGCGCCTTCTCCAAAGATTCCAAATCGTTTTTCCTCGCCGCTTCGAACAACCGAACTTGCTTTGAAGACACTGAAAATACACCGTCGAATATACAGTATAACCACAGTTTTGGAAATACTGTGTTAGAAATATCTGATGATGGCATGCGATTCAATAATTTCATCAGGTGGGAAAGAACGAATATTAATTAATATGTTGGCGCTAAGTTATAAATGAAGCGCAACTGTATTATTCGTTTGTACGGTATGTTTTCTGCACTGAATTTAGTATTTCGGCGTACGCGGTCTACTTTGGGTGATAATTCGACGATCAAGCTTATTTTATAGCGATTTGGCGGAACTACCATCTCACAAATTCTCCCTAATTGGCAAGAGTTCAGTGGCGTAGCGAGGCAAAGTGCCGCCCGGGGCGAGAAAAAAAGTGCCGCCCTCAATTCTCCGAAAAAAGTCTGACAAGCAAAAATACGTTATCAACTCTCCAAAAAGTCTCTGACAAGCACAAAAAATCTAAGAAATCTCGAAAGTGCCGCCTGGGGCGCTTCGCCCCTCTGCCCCCTCGCTACGCCACTGCAAGAGTTGCTCTTATTTGTTGCGTTCAAAACTACCACAAACACTTTTATTATCAGTAGGCTACTCGAGAGCAGTGTCTTAATAATGTCGGGCATAAGTAACTGCAGTGTAACTGGGTCGATGAAACTTCTGTCCGTCTGAAAGTATGCCTAAAAGTGTTAGGTAGACCTGGCCACGAGCTAAGAGAATGCGTCAACAGTTAGATAGGCATTTGATATCTACAGTATACCTTAGCGTGTTTACTTCGCCTTGTTGCCCACCAAGCCATTGGCCTAAAAGGTACACAAAGCCAAAATACCTTGTAGAATAAACGTGTGCGTGCTTCTGCCTTGCCACAACTTTTGTAAGTTCTGAAAGTTTCATCGGAACGCAATACTATGTAGGCCTGCCTATGGGAAATGTCCTGGGCTACTGCGTGTAACCCTGAGATCAAAAGCATTCGAAAATTATTGGGTTTTTTGCAGTGAGTCCGTCGGGAAGCTCGGGAATGACGGGGTTTGTGGCGAGAAATCTTTGTAAAAACCGTAAGACAACGTATCGGATGTTACAATGTATACCTCTCTTCTTTAATTCTTCTCGTCAATTTTTTAACGGACATCACGGCAAGAACTCTATACCCGAGTAGGGCGTCCCAGGGATATTTTTACACCCTCTAATAACCCCCAACACCTCCCAATCTGAAACCGACACCCCCCCTCCCAATCGGGGCCTGGTATGGCCTTTTTGCTTGTCAGACTTTTTCGGATGCATGGACCCCAAAATATACCGACATCCCTCCCCAAATTGATAATCCTAGAAATAACCCTGGACGCCCGATCTCGACCACCTCATTCCCCCTCCCCGTGAACCACTGGTGGTTGCGTTGATGATCACACAAATACGTCGACTGTAGCAGCAACCCGGCGCGATTCACCCAATTGACAAGATGATCAGGATGCGATTTGTGACCTGGAGCAATGGGGGGGGGGATATGTCGAGCTTGGGGATGTAGCTGTTGGGGAAGTGTAGCAGTGGGGGAATGTAGCAGTAGTGGGGATGCAGTTGGGCATTGGGTGGGAAAATCCTCCCTTCCTCCCATTCAAATCGCGCCCTGATGATGATAGCTTCAACAGTCGTCGGCGTACTTCTCGCTTCGCTGTTGATCCACATTGGCCGCCATTACGAAGCTTTTTTCCAGCGTCCGTATTAGGCCTACATCCAGATATCGACGCCAACGACTGTTTTGGGCACCAGCTGTACATCTAACTCGACATAAGCGCTTTCTATAAGCGCATTTAATGCTAAACAGGTCTATCTACTAGTAGCCCTACGACTGACAGGCCTGTACGGTGTTTACTCGTGCAATGAGTAACAATGTCACATCGCCTTGGCCCGTGTACGTACAGTACAAATTTCGGGTTTGCATTCGATCAAATATGACTTGGATGAGGTTTCCACCACAGAGGCTATGGTGTTGCAACAGTCACATTGGAGTGACTGGAAGCACAAGCAGTATTTAAGAATTCATTCACTTATGCAAGAGTCGTTTGAACTTTAAAAGATTTTCAGATTTTGCTGTGCGTGTCTCGAGCTGGAAACTGTAGTCATCTATATCCCCAAGGCAGTCGTGTGTATGTGTGCGTGAGCATGTAGGTCTATGTATGTATATATGCTTGTATGTGTGTGCAGTGGCGGTTCCAGGATTTCTTGGTGGGAGGGGATGAAATGAATTCATAGGAAGTTGGTGGGGAGGGATGAAATAGAAGGACAAAATCAATAAACTTTGCCAAAAAAGGCTGACAAAAGGGAATTTTATCCCCAATTTTACTACATTTTTACCGAAAAATAGGTTGACAAGCAAAAAAAGGTCCACCAGTTTTTCTCCGTAGTTTTACTAGACTTTTACCCAAAAATAGATTTCACAAGCAAAAAAAGTCCGGTGGGGATGCATCCCCACTCATTCCCAAGTGGAACCGCCACTGTGTATGTATGTATGTATGTATGTATGTATGTATGTATGAAGGGATCATTTACCTCAAATGGGTATCTTGTATTTTGATTGGCTGAAGCTGAAGAAACACGTGACTGACTGAACCATTCAGATTTCAGGTGTGGCAGTCGTTTTATTTCCACCGAGCTTCACGAATGAAAATTCAGAAAAGCATTCGCACTGTACGTCTATTCAGTGCTTTTCTTCTAGGAGAAAAAAGGTTTGGGAACGCATTCTCAGGGCCGTCGATCGAGAGAAATTCCTACGGGCCCGTAAAATTTTCGAAATTTATAGCGATGATGATGATTTTTTTTGCTTATCAAGTGTCGAAAAGTGATGTCTTTTTTGCTCGTCAAGTGATCAAGATCAAGGGTAACTGACAAGTAAAACACGCACTATTGTATATCAATATATAAGAGAATCGGTGGAAAGGTGTGGGAACGCCGTTCCCGTGCGTTCCCACTGAAATAAGCATGCACTGCCTGTATTAATCCTCCTATTTGAATATTATTTGCTGCAATACCAACGCCTGTGGAGCTCGTCATGAGAGTTGGAGTGGGAGGTAAGCATCGAAACAAGATAGCAGAATCTAGTCGCTGCTGATACTGGTTGGTCATTGAATGTAAAGTCATCGATGTCGGGGCCTTCTTATACGAAAAGAAAGAAAAATAGGCATTTTCTGACAAAACGATAAAACCAGAACGTGTGATTCTGCATAGCTTGAGGAAACTTTTGCATCGTGAAGTTGGAAATTTTGACATATTTTTCAAAAGTACGAGCAATATTCCCGTTAACGAGGGCATGAGCGGGCGCTGATCTCTGCGTAAACGGTAAGCAGCGACGCAGGTGGCTTACGCCATTAATCTAGGAGTAGTTTGTCATTGCTTTCTCTAGACCCGCGTTTTACCTTCGCAGATTAACGCTGCTGCCAATTCATTCAATGTGCTACTGCATAATGAATACCTCATCATCGATCAAAAACCTTTTTCAACATGACGAGACTATTAAACCACACCGGCCTACCATATTCAGATACGTGGCGCTCCTGCGGCATTTAGATGTTGTAATTTTCTAGTCTGCAGTCCAAAACGCATGATCAGCCACACCACGAACCAGGTCAAATACACCTGTCTATTTTGGTGACAGAGTTGAGTGGAGGTTGAGTGAGAGGAGAAATGAGGAGGGGGTCGAGAACAGTACTTTAAAGTAATCCCTCCCATACACTGTAAACTGACACATTCAAGAGAGCACTCTTAATAGTGATGGCCTTCATGTTTTCGTTGTTGGACCTTTAAGCTTCATTTTATAAGCAACTCAAAGCAACCATTACGTCAGTAGAATGGCATTCGTGCCCCTGCTTATACGCAATGCATTTCTAAGAAGATTTTCCATTCAGCAAATCTTAGTAGTAGTAGTAGTAGTAGTAGTAGTAGTAGTAGTAGTAGTAGTAGTAGTAGTAGTAGTACTAGTAGTAGTAGTAGTAGTAGTAGTAGTAGTAGTAGTAGTAGTAGTAGTAGTCTAGTAGTAGTAGTAGTAGTAGTAGTAGTAGTAGTAGTAGTAGTAGTAGTAGTAGTAGTAGTCTAGTAGTAGTAGTAGTAGTAGTAGTAGTAGTAGTAGTAGTAGTAATAATAATAATAATAATAATAATAATAATAACAATAATAATAATAATAATATGATCAGCAGAGATGGTAATGGGTCAAATTTGTCACCGATCTTCATTTAATGTCAACCAATAAATTTCATTAATTTTATTCCGAAATATTTTATATTCATTTCAATAATCAAACTTACTGATTTCCCATGAACTAGAATTCACGTGACCTGTCCGTCCTTCTCAAATTAGGTATTACAGATCTAAGATGGACAGTTCACGCGAAGTTTCTAACGGTCAGGTGATGCTTCTTTAGTCATTTAGGGACGTATATGCGAATACTGATGTCTAAAAAACCCAATGCCAAGATCTTCAATATGCATGATTTTGCACAGTTGATCGCCATTGTTGCAAGTAAGTAAGTAAGTAAAAAAATCTCGTTAATTTCTATAGCGGTTTCAAAAGCAGCACCGTAGTAGCTCCTTATTCCTAGGCGCTTAACCTTTGCATGAAATAGCTGTATACAAAGGTGGGGTCATTCACGCAGGGTCATCTAATCCAAAGAGGCAGTGGTTGGGACGTTACAGCCAGGGCGCGATTTGCGGGGAGGGGGAATCTCCCCCCTACTGCCGAACTGCATCCCCTCTACTGCGACATCCCCACCACTACATCCCCCCACTGCTACATTTCCCAACAACTACATCCCCCCAAGCTCGACATATCCCCCTCCGCTCCAGGTCACAAATCGCACCCTGGTTACAGCTATGGAGTAAATGATTTTTTGAAGAGAAATGATTTCAGTTTAGAAATAAAAACTTGAGATGTTGCAAGAATGGAAGAAAATTGTGACTCAGAATTTGTTATTTGACCATGGTGTAGACAGCGGAGGGATGCTGGAATTGAGTTCCAAATTTCTGGTGAAGCATATGAAAAAGCACGCTGTTGCCGTCAGTAATCAATCATCCATAATAGAGCAACAATAAAGGCAGCCTTCCATAATAGTGCAACAATCATTGCACTATTTTGGAATGATAATTTTATAAAATCATGAGTTCCCTGTGCTATTTATTTTACCTCATCATCATCACGTCATCATTAATCATCATCAACGTCGTCGCCATCATCATCATCATCATCATCATTATCATCATCATCATCATCATCATGTTTTTTCAAACCATAAAATCGCAGTCGATTAGCATGGGCTGAGCAAACATTTCTGCAACTATAACAAGAAATTTAGCCTAAAAATCATTCAATTCATTGTTTTTATTATCAGATACACACAGTACAGTACATTAAGTCTCATCAGATAGAGCCACGTTGTAAATGTACAAACAATATAGGACAACAATACAGAGCATTTAGTAACGCTGCTATCATTGAGATTTAGATGCCCAGTGGGCACTACTTCGCGATATTTTAGTACGCAGCTGGGAAATAATTGACGATGCCAAAGATATGGACAGGACTTTGGGTGTGCCACAAGACAGAAAGACCACGTCTTCTGACGTGGAATTTCCAAATTTGGGACCGAACTTGTGAACGAAAACATTTGGCAGAAAGAACAAAGTACAGCTCCAATATAACGACACTGTCGGCTTAATTATAAACCCCTTTACAGGGAATCCCGAACATATCCGTCCATTTTACATTGAGTTACAGTTAAATACATGGTAAAGGGGCTGTATAGTAATGCGTTGAATTGTTTCAAGCACAATTAGGCTCAAGTATGATTTATCACATCAAAACTTGTTAATAAAACAAATGAATCCCGCAGAAAGAAGAGTTAGTCAGCTATTATGATAACATTTGTAAATAATTGAGTATAGGCCTATATATGTCCCATCGACTCTTTCTTTTTATTGTCAATTAATTTTTAATAACATTCTCCAGCACTCAAAATCTGGACTGACCAATACTTGCTGACAATCGATGAGATCGACGCTATTTTGCTAAAAATTCAACCTCAAAGAAGATTCTGATCTCAAAGAAGATTCTGATACGCCTTTCTACTGATTTTGACAAGCCATTTGGACGATCAACTTAATTTTTGTCAAAATTTGTCATTCCACCAGACGTTCTTTCCAATTGCATGTCGTATTTGACCCTAAAATATTAAGGTTAGAATTCTGAAACGGATGCAGGTTTTATGTCACGCAAAAGTCTTATAGAAAGTAATCTGCAGGAACGAAACTAATTTGACCAGTTCAGCTTCAACATTGGCCAAGATATAGTACAGTCATTTATCCATAAAATGCGATTCGTTACTATCTGTTATTCCTATCCAACAGTGGCGGCTCCACCGATTCCCAGTTGGGACCCTATCTGTTACATACATTAAACAACAAATGGTTGGCCCCCATGATTAGAAGTTGCCACCCCAACGGCCCCCAACTTGTCAAATTCCTAGAGCAAATGCATCCAATGGTATTAGGAGATTAGGGGCGGATACAGTATGTTATCCAGACTCCAGGCCTTTGGGGGGGAATTGAGGCTTTCGGGGGGATGGACTTGGTTGGAGGGGAAAAGACACAGTTCAATGCAAAATTTGTGTAAGTGCTGGGATTTTGAGGGATTTGGGGATTTTGAGGTTTTGGGGGGAAATCTCCTCTCCTAACAGGCCTGTATTAAACACTGGGCGGAGATTACAGCGAAAAGATGGATGCCACATTTAAAAGCCTTAAAATAACGCCAGGGCAACATTTCCATTTTTCACAATAATCTTTAAAGTAGAGTCGGACGTACACTGTAAACCAATTAGTTTTCTACCGGATCATTCGGATAATTAAAATTTCTATTGAATTTCAGAACCTCGATCTGTATTCGACCTGGGAAGAGATCTCTAGTTGCCTGCATGTGTGACAAATTCCTTCGTCAGTGAATGCATTGCTATGCTATCTGGTGAACTTAGCGAAACACGTTTGATTTCTTTCTCGTGGTAACGCCCATCACTTCCAATTTAGATGGGCATCAACCTACAATCTAAGTGGAAATTTTTAAGACTTCTACTACAGATAGGCCTAGGGCCATAAAGTGACATTTCACTTACACAAATTTTCGGTTATTCACTAGGGACACGATGTCTCGTGACTCGCAGGTAATGTCGAAAATAGCAGCCGATTAAAATAATTTTAATCCCTTTGCATCGAGGACTAGATATTCTGTAGCGGTATTTCTGGGTCTCGGGAAGTTAGACGGTGATCGCGCCTTTCACAGATCGACACTGAACCGAGAGGCTGTCCGCCCCCCAGTTTCCAAATCCAATCTCTTCGTATGAGCTCCCCCATCACGAGACAAGAGCGTCCCATCTTCGGAAATCTCACCGGCGGTTTGTTCGTCAGCGCGCGGACCCCGGGAACAATTCCCGGACAGCGCGGCTGGCAGCATCCGAGCGCCGCAGACCTACAGCCGTTACCTGGCGCAAAAGAACTGAAGTTCTTCGCCGAGTTATCTCCTCGATCCGTGCCAACTAATCCGACGCAAGACCGACAGGACGACATTTTCGAAGCGGCTGCCGCTTCCCGGTCTCTGTTGGCGTGATGACGACATTGAAAATTAGTGACGTCGCTACAGCAGTAATTTGAATTTGAATTTGAACTGGACACTAGGCATAACTGGTTGCGCACGAAGCTGCCGTTAGATTCCGGGATTTTCATGCAGTCGTTCAGGTGGCGAGCAGCCTGGGTGGGGACCACGAGCCCTAGCTCAGTTTTCGTTTGAGACGTGTCGGCATCTTGTCTTCTCTGGTGCCGGCGACATTCTCTACCGATAACTCCGTCGCATGCTTGGCCGCGTCTTGAAGCGGGGTTCAAGGCAGGAGAACGTTGTGTCACCTGAACGTTTGTAGCGGTGATCGAAGAGTCTTTTCCTGGTACTTGGTGCTTACCGCAGCCTTCCTCTGCTTGAGGACATGTCCGCGTGTTATCCGAACATCGGTCAGTGGTAGTACGTCGTTCCTGCGTTGGTTTCTGTCGCGGTTTCCTCGAGGCTGAGCGGGCGATGCATCGATCGGAGTTCTGGGAACAGTTTCTGTGCTGCGGCTGATCGGTGCGTTCTGCGTTTGCTTCCGGGCTTCGTTTGAGGGTCCTGATCGAGTTCGACGCTTGAATACTGATTGTAGCTGGGATGCTCCAGTAGAGATTCTCTGCGTCCGCAGAGTCCGTCGCGGCGTGCACGGTGCTGCATTCGACCAGATGCCGGGGCACGTTGGCGTACGTTGGCGTCCAGCATTCGGTTCCGTCGCAGTGGGGCCTTGTTCTCCCTCTGGCGAGCTCCGAGCGGATCATTTCGTCCAGCATGGCGGTCTGGGCGGCGTCCGCCCGGGACCTTCGCCGTTGCCTCTGGTGTTTCTGCCGGCGAATTCGGACGACGAAGCATAAGGCCGTTCCAAGTAGGACCCAGAAGATTCCGACGCTGGCCACGGCGGCGCTGACGGTGGCCACCTCTTCGGACAGCAGCAGACCGGCGATCGACTGTTCCGCCGAGGCCAAAGTGGAAGCATTGTCGAACCCCGGCTGAACAAGAGACGCCTTGTCCCCTGCTAACCAGATCCTCCTCAGATCCGAAATGGCATCGGAAGAAACGGACGTGGTCAGGTTCGACGACGATTTCTGGTATTTCCTCTTTTTAGTTCGTCCCTTGCCCTTTGGTAACACGGCAGGAGAGGTCGACGACCGCACAGTCAAGGAAGCTCTGGTTGGGACCGATGTAGCGAAATCGTCGCTCATTCGACGTTTCTCCGGAACTCTTGTCCACATTTGGCGAACTGAGTTGGACGATGTTTAAACGAAGAGACTTTCTCCCTCCTCCATTGCTGATCGTTTCGCAAAAGATCTGCCGCGTCTTTGTCTTCTGATGCTGGAAATATCATTCCTATTCTACCGGCATTCAGCGCCGACAGAATGTTATCGGGAAATTTTTGCTCCGATAAAATCCCTAAATAGAACCAGAGAGGCAGTTTCAAGATGTTCTGATACTTCTAAATTAAATAGACCACTTTTGTTTTTATACGGCATGCCATTAAAGTAAATTACTTAAACCACTTAATTCATTGGTACTAGGACACAATGTTCGCGGGCAAAATGTCGCGGATAAAATGTCACGGATAAAATGTCACGGACAAAATGTAACCCTAAACCGTGACATTTTGTCACCATGACATTTTGTCCGGCCACGAATTCATTAATTATGAACTGTTAGCCTACGGTGTTTTGCTTGTTTCTTGAATACAACCACCACAATATGTGATGGCATTTAAATAGCAGCAATTAGAATAGTAGTACATTAATTTATATGGCGCTTATTAAATTAATAAAAGACAAACGTGTCATATTAAACTCCCAAATATCACTCACTAGAACCAATAGGTTTACTTGGAGAGAGATCTAAATCCGACAGCATAATCGCTAAAACCGTGGATTTAGGAGCCTAACTCTGATATCTGCTTGACCTGGTCTTTTTTCGGCTAGGATATGGAATGTCGAGATCTGCTTTTTTCAACGGGAACGCATGGCGGCACGGGACCGGCGTTCCCACATTTTTTGTCAGATTCGTTTATATATATATATATATATATATATATATATATATATATATGCAATAATGCGTGTGGGAACGCACGGGAACACGCCTTTTTACCCGATTCTCTTATATAGCCTAGGCCCTATTGCTACAGTATATTTCGATATGCAATAATGCGTGTTTTACTTACAGTCGGTTCATTTATGAGTTGCATTTGATGAGGAAAAAAGGTAATCACCACTCCACTTGACTAAAAATATTTTTAAAAATTCAGAATTTTAGGGTCCGTAAGAATGTCTCTCGACCGGCCCTGGAAATGCGTTTAAAAATTTTTTCCTAGAAAAATAGAACCGGAATACCATCGATTGGTGCCTAAGGTTAGCATAAATCTGGAATGGCTATCAATTGCACACATTATAATTATTATAATTAGTATTAGTGTATTATCTAGGCTGGAACCGTCTACTAATCATTATAATTATTAGTATTGAACTCTGAACCGTCTACTAATTTAGGGCTGAAAATTTGCAACAGTAAGTCAGACGAATTTTTTGCTTGTCAGCCTTCAAGAGTCAGGAAATGCACTAGAACTGAATGATTTTATAGACCGGTCGTCAAGACTTTTAATGGAAAATATGTGGTAAAACCCTGGATCCATTTTTCTTTTCTCAACAACTTCAGTTTTACGGTAAATCGATACACGATTCCTTTCATTCGTGTACGACTCTCAAAGGCAGGACAATAAATTTCGTCATTAAGACCACCGAACGATGTACGCACAATGAATAGCATAGAAACATCCTGTTGATAGTGTTTATTAATTGACTCGCTTCCGAGAAATGCAAGCAGGCCTGCACCGTTTGATTGCTCTCATTCGAATGAATGCATGCGATTCGCTCAATTACGTTTAATCCTAACGAGCGACTCCTCTGGGGTGTCATAGAAAATGCAACTCTTTGACGAGTCTTTGTCCTGCGTCTCCGCTTCACTGTCAATATCCGCACATTCTACATGTATAGTTGTATACCTATAGTCATGTTCCTGGTATAGTATGCATCATGCAAAGTTGCAGACTTAATTAGAAACCATCATCTGTGTCTGAACTGCTATTCAGTTTCAATTGAATCGTTAAAGAATTTATTCCTTTTGATAGTCATTTTACGTGAAAACTATTGTAGCGCATTCAGCAGCAACAGTCCAGCGCATTCAGCAGCAACAGTCCCACGGGAATTCTTGATAATTGGAGATTTCAACATGCATGTTAACAAAAACAATTACCCAAATTTTACTCAATTCGCACAACTTCTAGGCTCTAGCACACGCAAATCTTACACAAAAAACATTTTCTTTCCACCTCACACTTTTGGCCACACCTTAGACTTATTAATTACCTTATATCTTCTTTATCATTAGGTCCTATATCCTTGTTCAGCAATCAGTCCATACTCTCCATAGGATCATTTCCCCATTTTCATTATCCTAAATGTCTGCCCCCCGTCACCTCTTCCACCTCGTGGTACCTACTCCCAGGGGCGGCGCTGGGTTTTGTTGGCTGGGTGGGTCTAATGTAATCTACACAACCAGGACCCGGCTCAGACTACCCCTCCCCATCACCTCCCACCCCAAATCATATTTTCTCTGCAGATTTGCACGATTTGCTCGGGTGTCCCTGCCCGGGACTGGGTGGGTCCGGACCCGCGGACCCACCCCCCTCCCTAGCGCCGCCCCGGTAGGCTATAGATATGCAAAAATTCAGAAGAGTGATGAAAACGAATTAAAACCACATATTCTTGTGTCCCATCTTTGCTGTGCCAAACCGTACTAGAATTGTCAATATATTCTGTCTCAATTTTTTTCTAGAGCTTTCGAAATGCCACGAAAAATAATGAGCCAATGCATTTGAAAAAAAATCTCCGTTCTGTGACAAAGTCTTTCAGAAATCTATTCTCTGTCATATGTCTAAAAAATCAATCGAGAAATAAGATGGCGCTCAAGAGAGCTGTTTTTTGTATTACAGGTTTTACAGACCACAAAAATATTATAATATTGATACCCTGTTTAAAATTGGACAATGCAAGGAATAGTGCTACAGTAGGCTTAGCTACTCCTAAATTGATATAGCCATCTTTTGTGAAAACATTGAATCATCTGACCTCATCATCAAACCCCTAAACACCATACAATCACTGATTGACAAATACAATTCCGTCCTATCTGACCTACTCGACAAACATGCTCCCATAATCACACGGCCACTATCATCTTACGGCAACAACCCTTAAGTGCTACAATTTCTTTATCCATGCTGTCATTTCGCAGACGTCTGGAAAGAACTTACACTCGAACACATCTACTATTGACTTTAAAAATCTCCGTTCTGTGACAAATCGTTACCACAACTTTCTCATATCTGCCAAGAAAAACTATTATTATAACTGAATTGCATCCAATAGCTCTAACCTCCGCAAACTCTGGAACGCTGTGAATTGTTTATTCCACCGCAATAAAGCAAAGCCTCTTCCTCAAACCATCTCGCAACTTGCTGAATCATTTGCTAATTTTTTTCCGGAAAAAGCTCTAAGATCCGCGCCAATCCGAAATCCACCATGACCAATCAAACTACCTCTCCACATCACCCATCTCCACCAGAAGATCCTTCCAATTTTCCTGCTTCACTCCTGCGACAAAGGAAGAGGCATGGGCGTCCGGAGGAGGTAAAAGGGGGTGCAATTGCACCCCCTGGAAAAACTGTGGAGTTCTGAAAGAAGTAAAATTACTTGTTTCTTTCGTCACAAAACCTTGTTTTGCACCTCCCTAGAATTTTTTTATTTATTTCGTCACAAGACCTTGTTTTGCAACCCCCTGGAAAAATTTCTGCGGACGCCCATGAGAAGAGGTATCCAAACTCCTGTAGTCCTTTCCAAACAAGCAATGCAGTATCGATCCAATACCAACCTCCCTTTTTAACCCCTTAACTGGGGATCCCGGGTATATCCGTCCATTTTACATTGAGTTACAGTTAAATACACGGTTAAGGGGTTAAACATTGCACCTCTGTTCTTGTACCAACTATATAATAAACCGTTTGCTACGAGCAGGTCTTTATAAATTTGATTAGCATGTGGGACCGCATTTTTGGTGTCTTTTGCACATCGTTGTCTTCAACAATAGTTCAATCACTGCAGTCAGGTGACGGTAGTAAGTTAGTAACTGGTAACAATTACAATTAGCTTGTAGCAAAAGATTGGTTACCCGTGGACTAAAATAACTTTGTCGTCTAGAATCTGATATTCAGTATACGTACTTGATAGCACCGTCTTACGTAAGAGATACTGTATCGGGTGACAGCCAGTTCCTCGAATTAGTCGTTGCAGTGGTCATTGCAATCTACAGATGACAACGATGTCTATAGCAGAGCGCCAATATAGTCATATCCTCCGTTTTGTTAATGATGACAATATGCGAACGGATGATACTAATGGATAGTCGATCGCATGACGCAATTTCGTTCTGCTGTCTGTCGATTTTCGTCGAACCTCTGTCGTGTGACACCGACGATATATATATATATATATATATATATATATATATATATATATATATATATATATATAATATGCGCGAACCCCAACGCAGGGACGGGAGCTGTGCAGCTCCCAGGGCCCCCAGCGGCGGCCGACGCTGGACTGCCGGTCGGTCGTCTGTCTGCCCGTCCGTCCGTCCGTCCGTCCGTCCGTCCGTCCGTGATACATCCACGAAGCCCGTCGGCCTGACTCGATGTGGTGCTAACCGGCAAGTATGACACTCGCTCGGTCTCTTGTCTGTCTGGCCTTCTCCGTAACTACGTGGTCAGCGGTGGTCATCGTGCATCGAAATATATTCTAAGTGCAAATTATGCTTGGGGGAAGACGATCGAGGGAAGGAGGAGGAGGAGGAGGAGGAGGAGGAGGGGAGAAGAGGAGCAGAAGAAGAAGAAGAGGAAGAAGCAAAGGATAAGAGGAGAGGAGATGTGGATGGAACGGAGGCAATACAATGTATGTATGTATATTGCGTTCACTATATACGCTCACGAATTAAATCGTCTGTGTACGAGAGATGTCGTTGAGTGCATCTACAACGATTCCACACCGATGCTGCAACCGAATATGGTGGTGGTGGTGGTGGTGGTGGTGGTGGTGGTGGTGGTGGTGGTGGTGGAGGTTTTGGCATCATCAGCTGCAGCAGCAGCAGCAGCAGCGGCGGCGGCGATCCTTCTTCTGGCCGGTCGCCCGTCGACCCTTAAGACCGCTGGCGGTGGCAGGCGTCCCCCTCCCCCTCTCCCCCAAGAACAATTGTTGACAGATCGATCGTGGGCCACTGAGCTCTCTCTGCTGCCTCTGCGGTGTCCTTGAACTGCTGCGGGGTTCCCTCGTTTCCTCTTCGCTGTCAGCAGGGGCGCCCACACAAGGGGGGAAAGGAAGCAAATGCTTCCTAGAAAACTTAGGGGGGGAGGAAAATCCCCCCCCTGAGTTTTGGTATTACGTTAGAGTAGCATATTAATTCGATAAGCCCCTAAATGCCTGTGCAAATAAATTACTGGTTTTACTACAGTGCAATTTTTAACTTCATATAGGCTTACAGGTACTCAATTCAAGTTCATTATTATCAGGCATTCATAAAATTTTATTATTATTATCACTTTTACGTACAGTCATTCTAATGATGCAGAATGTAAACTTCAAGTGAAATATAAATAACTTATAATAAACCAATAGACTCACATGAAGCTTACATTCAAAATTAGACTACTGCAACTCACTCCACTATAGCCTTTCAAAGACCTCCATCAACAAATTACAATCCATTCAAGACTGTGAAACAGTGCAATTAGATATTGCTAATAACTTGTTACAGTCAGCTGCCTTACGTCTAGTTATCCCTTTTGCAGTTGTTGCAGCTTTAATGCCTCTAAAAATGATGTAGGCCTAGGTGTGGTTGTTGGAGAAATCTAATTTTTAAACTAATTACTAAACAAAATAGACAATTTGCAGGTAATTTTGAATAGTTTGCCAGCGCAATTACTGCGATATCTCTCTAGTTTCAACTTACATCTATCTAATAGTCCTTTGTGGCTGTTGGAATTTTCCAGAAATTGAGAATTAGAAGTTACTGGTATGAGACCTATCCTGGCGCACCAAAGTGTGCAATGTAATGTCCAAAATGCACTGAAACCCACTATGAGCATCTATTGATTTCAAAAATTTTCCGGGGTGATACCCCGGACCCCAGGCTTTTTCCCATAAATTTGCGGTCGGGTGCCAATATCCAGTGTTATACTGCTAGTTTTTCGTATAATAATAATAATAATAATAATAATAATAATAATAATAATAATAATAATAATAATTTTATATTATGGTAATAATGTGATGTAGATAAATCCCTGCCGAATCCCCGTTTAGGTGTAGGAGAGGCAAGGGAGGACAGGGAAGGGGGGAAGCTGCTTCCAGCGGCCAGGGGGGGATGGGCGCCCCTGGCTGTCAGCATCCGTACATTTCTATACAGCGCTATTTTCTTATACTGTACGATGGATGGCGATCTTATTCTATCAATACTGCATGTTCTTTCGTAAGAACCCGAACATTCTCTGTAGCAAGTGAAGACAATTAACCACTGCTTTAGTTTACAGTAGCAGATATACGCTGACGTGAGTAGCTCGAAGCTACTGTAATATTATTCATTTCTTTTAAATAAAAATTCTGTGAAATCCTGTTATAAATACAGTGAAACCTTGCTATCTCTCGTCACTGTCTGTCCTGGAACATTTCCTGACGAGAGGCGAGTTTAGCGGCTTAACGGGGCAACGGGGAGGGGGTGTGAGATATCACACGATGCTTTTGCAGCTGTATCGATTCACGTACTTGAATTTGTTATCAGTACAGTACTCAGTACACAATTGTAAATCCAAGCCGACGTCGCATGAAGACCTCGGTGAAGTGAACAGCAGCAACTGGTGATAGCAGCAGGCATCACCCGTAGTCATAGGCGGATTTAGAGTTTAATATTTGGGTAGGCTAGCATGGTGGTCTCACTGGTCTGGGGTGCCATCCAGCACGAGTGCCATCCATTCCAGCACGCGACAGACCTGGTGTTGATGGAAAAAACTTTTTTGTTTTGGTGGGATTAGTTGGGTAGGATTAAGATTCAAAAGTGTCATTTTTCTAACCAACACCATAATGTCACCAGTATTGCAAAGTTGCAAGTAGGTTTTGTTTTAAGAAATTTAGGCCTACATACTTGCAATCCATTCAAGGCTTATAGCTTAATTAGGCCTATTAGGCCTAAAATGATTAGTGTTTTGTCCACTTTTAGACGTTTTAGTTGACACAACGTTTTCAGGGTTAATTGCCGCACATTAACTATACTGCTGAAGTGGGTCGCGGTCCCAAAAAATTGTGGAAACCTTGGCCTATAGACTACAGTACTTCTAAAATTTAACTTTATTTCGCATAACGCAACGAAAGCGCATATTCCGACCATTTTGCTGTGAAACTCCGCTAGCAATAGGGAATCTCTTACCTCACGGCTTTCATGTACTTGCGATTGTAGAGATTAATCAATTTGCCATACTCAATTACTCATAGAATTTGTACGATGCGTAAAAAAGGCATGTTCCTGGCAACATTTTAAAAAGTAATTTTCAAGACACTTTAATATCTATTCCTCTCCGTTTGTCTTATTTGGCAAAATATAAATAATTTTTACTAATACATTTGCCATGTTTACATTCGAATCGAAACGCAGCTTCTGTTTTGCCATTTATTCAAAACTCAGAAGATTCTTTTGAACTAACGTTCGCCAGGTGGCCTAATGCATTAAAAAATAACAGGTGCATGCCATTGGTTAGGGTCGCGGCCCTGTTACAAAACCACTGAAGTGGGCCGCGGTTCCAAAATGTTTGGGAAACCCGGCTCTAGTGCTTCATACAGTCGGATAAGCTAGCTAATAATCCCTGCCTTTTATGCCTAGGCCACAAAATCAAGAGCATCTGTGTGTCATTCACATGATAGTGCAAGATATCGAACGGCTTGAAAGCCTACAAGAAGATGCTATCGACAAGTACTATTTCTTCTCGGTTAATTATGAACCTACTCTAGTGTCGTCTGATACAGTCGACTCAATTAGTACTAATTTCTGATTTTTATCTAGGCCAAGAACTCCCCGTCTAGGCCTAAGACGATAAAAGCCACGAAATCAATGCCGAATATGCGCCATATAAATTGAAGACTTTGATGCATTGGCAAAGCAGGACTAAAACCAAGGAGAATTTTTGAAATTAGATACAACTGTTAATTTATATATTTATAAAAATGAAACAGAAATCTAAAAATGTTTTTTGGTTATGGCTTTTGCATTCTGTAAAGATATTGCAAACTTAGAGGCGATTTTAGGAATCTGATTTGTGAACTTTGTGTCATGGTGTTTTTCTATGTTTTTTCTCTTAATTTGGCGAGCGCCACGTATGAACGGCCATAGATATTAACGTCTATGTGAACGGTGAACGGCTTGGTCGTCGTCGTCTTGACTCGTCTTCAATAAAAAGAGAGAAAAATGGTGAGAGACTACAAGGACCACGCGTCGATGGGGTCGTCGCGGGCCCAACGTATCATGGCCCGATTGGTCGTCGCCGTCCTCCTGGTCACGGTCGGCGTCCTCGGTTACAGCTACTGGGCGCTGCTGACCAGTCACAGGGACGCGACGGCACGTCTGACGCTCGTCAAGGCCGACTTGGACTCGGCCCTGGCTGCGCGGTCGGAGCTGGGGAAGGTGATGGACTCGTGCAAGGAAGAGCTGAAACACTCCGGGGACGAGAGGAAACAGCTCAAGGACAGCGAGGCGACGCTGACTGCGCAGCTGAAGACGCTCCAGGACAAGCAGCAGACCTTCGAAGACGAAAAGGTTTGTCCAACCATAAAAAACAACAATAAGAACGACAATAATATTTGCAATAGTGATTATAATAGGATTCTTATAACTAGTTTTTATAGCGCATTATTAGTACACTTTGGTGTAAGTTTGGTAGTTCAAATCATTCTGAAAAGATAGGCCAGAGCTAGAGGTACAAGATAATGATGATGATGATGTTGATAATAATAATAATAATAATTATTATTATTATTATTATTATTATTATTATTATTATTATTAATGCACCGTTATAGCACAAGTGTTTATGCTCAAAGGTTTTGATTGATGTCGAATATGCATAGCGTTTTAATATTCGTAGTTTCAGTTTAAGATTGAGGTTCATTCTTAATAAATCCTTTTGTTTCCAAAATATGTCTTTGGCCATGGCCATTCTGGCGTTTATGTCTCTGGTACATCATCCATCTTCTGTTATATAGCTCCCAAGATAATTGTATTCCCTCACTTGTTCTAGTTTGATGTTGTCTATTAGAATGTTATGTTTCTTGTTTTCTTGTTTGCTTATTATCGTTGTTTTGCTCTATTGATTTCCATTTCATATTCTTTGCTTTTATCCACCAGCTTGTTCATTATAAATTGTAGATCTTTTTAATATTTTGCAAAAATTACTGTGCCATCTACATAGCATAGGATGTTATATGTTATGCCATTGATCTTTATTCCAGGTGTTGTTCTGGTGCCTCTTTTATTAAATACTCTGTGTACATATTGAATAGCAGCGGGGATAAGATGCATCCCTGTCTTATTCCCTTTTTTATGTGTATCCGATCAAATTCCTCTCCGTTTATTCTTGTGGTGTCTTAAGTATAGATTTGTAAATAGTTGCTTTGTCGGAATATCTAACGGAAAAAGGACGAGAGCTCCAAATTTTCAGTCCTGCAAGTTGATTAAAGTAATCTTGTTGGAGCATTGTCAGCTGAAATCTAATTGACTACTGTTTTCTGTTAACTTATTATTATTATTATTATTATTATTATTATTATTATTATTATTATTATTATTATTGAAAGTTCCGTGAAAGGCGACTGTGTTAAATCTCTGGAGTATCACGGATATTCATTGTGGGAGAATGGATGTCTCTCTTTTCATTTTCAGATTGTCGTAATAGAAGACCACTGATTTTCTTTAAGAAGTGGAGACATTCCCCTTTGATTGGCCCCATTGTGCCCAGAACCATTATTATTATTATTATTGAGACAGTTTTTATAGTGCTGTGAGCATGGCAAATACCTTATTTGTGGGCACTTTAACAACCATCCCTAGTTCCCAAGACTGCGGTGTGGTTCACGTTCTTCTGGGCGACGACTGAGCTGGTATCTTTTGTCTTCCCTTTTCCACCATTGCTATCGCATTTTTACAACAGTGGAGTGACCTCCTGTCAACCCTCCTCCGTTATTCTGGCTTGGGAAACTTCCCAGTGTGTAAGGTTGGCAATAGTGTATCATACCTGGTCCTCACCTGCCCTCTAAGCATACCTGCATGCTCCACCTTCTTGCACCTTCAATGCCTGCCTGCTTTGAAGCTGAAGGATGCCATCGTCATCATTGAGAACTTCACCCATACCCTGGGCTGGGGGTGCTTTCCGTCGTCAACATTTCCTTCAACTTGGCCATCCCCGTTATTGAACGTTGACTCCTCCTTTTTCAGCCTGGCTTACCACCAGCTCTGGCAGAGGTTTTATTGTTAGTAAATTAGGAAAATCGCACTACTGAGATGAAATCGCAATATTTTTAATCAAAATTTTGTGACATTTAGTTAAACAAAGCTCTGTGTGTTTACTAGATGAACATTAGTTCTTTATTAGTTTTATAGACTCCAGAATATGTCAGCCCCGTTTGGCTACTAGTCATGCTTTTGCCAAAGGCCTGCGTGACTGACTGGAGAAGCCTGACCTTGCTGAGACAAATCAATGACAAATCAATGCGGTATGGATTTATACTGTAACAAGGGGACATGATGCATTATAATGCAATAATTATTGATCTGTTTAAAATTGCTTGTTTTATGTTTGTAGGCGTCGCTCAAAGAAACGATGAATAAAGAAATTGCCACGTGTCAAGAAACATCGAAGCAAGAAGGTTGACATAAACGTTTTCATGGTCAAAATGTATAACTTGAATTGTTTGTAATATTGTTTATTTCATTGATTTGTTCAGGACTCTTGACTTTGCAATATGCAATGTATGTCAATATGTACAAGTCATACAGGTAAAAGCAATCGCAACACAGTTTAATGGTAAATTGAGACTGTTTATACCAGCGGTTCTCAGCCTTTATAGTGTCGCGACCCTTTTAATTCAATTCCCCATGATGTGGCGACCCCCAACCGTAAAATTATTTTTTTTCATGATGTAGACTGTTAAAAATAATAATGCCATGACAATTAAAATTTTTGAAATCATTTGGATTCACTTGTCTGCAATGTCTATCCTCCAATGACAATTATACAGTAACAAAACTAATAACTACCAATGGGGAAATTTTGTACAATGAGAAGTTTTGCGCATCAGAAAAGAGACAACCCCGTATTTCCGATGGTCTCAGGAGACCTCTGGAAAATCGTCATTTGACCCCCATCGAGGTCACGACCTGCAGGTTGAGAACTGCTGGTGTATACGTTATGTAGGGAATAATGGAAAATATAATATTTTTTATTTAATGTGTGGAAATCATTTATTGTTGAGAATTATGAACCAGCAGTAGGAGATGTGATCTTTCTAGGTAAGTCTCACCTGTAATACTTACTAAGCCTTAACCTTGACAGGCTTCTGTTTGCTTGCATAACCCTTTTTCCATTTGCCCGGAGAATTCTCGTTCGTTTTACATTACATTACGAATAGATGAACGGGTAAAGGTTAATGGAAATTACGCTTTTGCTGGACCATTTCATTGTGTTGATATTTTCATTTTGGTTTCTGCTGTTTTCCAGCTGTCACTCTTGCAGTGAATATACAATGTGTGATAAACTTTCAAAAGATTTTTATAATAATGTCTTATAATAATGTCTTTTGTCTTGCTGTTTTTCTAATAGTTTCAAATTGTAATGCATCTTGCGAGCAAAAAATTGAAGAGGCAAAGAAGTCGGCCGCTGAAGCTTGTCAGCGAGAAAAGTCACAACAAAATGCATTGTGAGTCTATTGACACTGCACTTTGTGAATGGCAGATTGCAGTTCTAATAAGCATTATTCCCTGTCATCATCAATCTACACATCAATACTCATCAATACACACACTCACATACACACGCACACATACACACACATGTCTTAGGGCATTGTAGTCTACTAGGCTTTTAATCTTGCCACTTCCAGTTTGCTGAAATCAACTATGCATAAACTTGATGGCACTGTTCTGTGGATGTATGAAACTTTTCCATTTCATACACTACAGAAACTGATGCAAAACTTTGTCTTGCTCCCAGTTTTGTTGAGACTGCGTTACATTCCACATAATTCTTCCTTTACAGTCTGACATTGTCCGGTGTCAATATTCACATCAGTTAACTGAATAGAATTGACATTACCACTGGCCATGTATTTCAATTAGCTGTTCAGTTAATGTGAACTTGAATGGCTTGTGATATGTAAGCCTCTTGTTGATCGATCCTGTCACTTCGATATTGCATATTCTGATTTAGACTGTTCATTGTCTGGATCTTGTATAACTGTTCACATCATACAAAATTAATAATTAATTGTCAATAATTCTCACATGCTTTGTATATTATAATGGTGCATTATAAGTTCTCAGATTGTTAAGGTAACTTGAAGGTTAAAGGTAACGTTAGTCCCTTATTCAAATGAGTGTAGGGTCCAGCGCTGATCTCCATGTACTAGGTGAGCAGTCGTTAAATCTAAAGTAGTTTGCCATTGCTTTCTCTAGGCCCATGTTTTACTTCCTCAGCTGAATGCTGCTACTAATTTATCTGTGCCTAAGTGATGAATGGCTTGGTTGTCATCAGCACTATGACTTGATCCCAGGACAGTCACCCATTCAAGTAAGAGCCGCGCTTGACATTGCTTAACTTCTATGTTCTGACAGGGAACCAGTTGTGGGATGCCAAGTAGGTTGATGAATGTAACTTACAGGATTCTTGTTCTTGTTCTGCGTTATTTAGTGACTGAACATTCATGTTTCCTCGTTGAAAGTGGTTCATGTATTGTGCAGTGCCAAAATCTAATGCGAAATCTAATATATGTACAATGACTTGCGTATTTTAGTGCCGCCGCAGGAAGTCAACAGGGGAATGAGAGTGCAAAGATAGTGAGTGCTTTTGATTATTGTTATTATTATTATTATTATTATTATTATTATTATTATTATTATTGAAAATTCTAAGTAAAAATCGCAATTTGTGTGTGTTAGTTGCCTATATTTGACATTGTAAACTAGCTAACATTGCTAGCTCTATAGCTCATTCTTTTCAACGGTAAGTTGTGTTTCAATACATGGCAGTGTCAGCGCTGTGAAACGAATTGGTATTTTCTTCAGTTTTCTGCCAAGCTGCATGAACCCTGATGCTTGCCTTGCAGCATCTGAATCTTTTTTGTTAAGCCCTATTCATAAGATTTTTCACGCGTGTGTTCTTCCGGTAAGGTGATTGCCTTCTGATAGCTGTTGTTCGTAGCCGCTAGTGCAAGTGGCAGTGATGATTATGAAAAAAGCAATGAGCAGATTCGGTAAGTCACAAATACAGACTCTGCCTCATATCGGTTTTAACTTTTCTTTGCAGCCAAATGAACCGAATGCTGGCGGAACATAATTCTGCTCTTCCTGCCAGGTAAACGTTTGTGAGAATTGTGTGGCTTTTAGTTCTCAATGTCACTGTCACTATTGATATTATTCTAACCTAATCAATTGCCCCTTGGTATGCAACTAGATTCTGTACGTTATTTTCTACGGTCTCAAAATTGGTATTGTTGATGATTTTGTTTTTCACTCTACTAAAAGAAATGTTCAATTTTTGCGTTTTGTTTTGTAATTATGGAAATTGTTCTGATGGACATATATTGTATAAACGTTTTAGTTTTTGAGGTTTATTTTAAAGAACAGAGGCTTGGCAAATTGTTACACAATTCAAGGAAGTTACATGGAACTGCAGTTACAGATGTTTTCAGTTGATTTTGATGTTGATAGAACAAATAGTAGAATTACTATTGGTGAGACTTTTTAAAAATGGATTCAATGGACTTAAGTGAGATCCCAATGTTAGTGTAAATACTGTTGCATTCCAGGGACTGGATCTTGTTATTATATTACTTATCTCTATTCTGTTTATGAAGGTGCAAAGTGTTTTGGTGTTTTTGCAGTACAGCTTGTTTATATTTCGATTGTTTGTTTGCTTCTGTGTATTATGGTCAGAAGTCTAGGAAATGGGTCTGAGTATTTCAAATATGGTTTGTACATATCTTTGCGGTGTGCAAGTTCAGTAACTTTTTGGTTGAATTTTTCTTACTTACTGAATAATTTGTGTGTTGTAAGAAATTCAGCAGAACATTGCTTTAGAAATTTCTCCCTAGTTCAACATTACTAAATGAAATAGGCTGTTTTCATATGTGTTGAATCCGAATTTTGGAATATATAGTATTTACTATAATTTACAGTTTTAAGGAATTATATTTATTTCTTTGATTATTTAATGTTTAATTGTCCCCTGAATGATACAACTAGAAAAAAATTGTTTGGGAAATTTGCATTTTTTAATGTGCCATAACTATGATGCTTACTGCTTAGAGATGCAGATTGAATTAAGATGATGTGGTATTGAAAATATTTGTTCTGAAGAACTATATGTATATACATGTGTGTGTGTGTGTGTGTGTGTGCATGCGCACAGCAAGTAAGTACAGTGCAGTATGTTGTCTATGTTGATATCATCTTGTAGGTAATGTTATTTCTTGGGTTAATGGTACTACTTGGTTTTTGTTGGTTAATGGAAATTCTGAGGACATCTGTTAACTGTAACCATTGACCATTATTAATTATTAGTCTTAGAGTTTGCTCTGTGACTGTTTAACGTATTTAATGAGTTGGATTGCGGCAACGAACCAAAGAACAAGTTTAGTTTTACCATTATCGAAGTTTAAAGACAGAATTTTTATATGATTTGGTCAGGTTGAATGTATCTTATAATTGACGTTTGTATTTCTACGTATTTTTGTATTTTTAGGATGATGTTGGCTCAGTTTTGCTGTGTTAGAATATATAATTGTTGTCAAGTCATTGGCATAGCTCTGGGATCCCCCCCCCCATTTGGACTGGGGTTGGTTGTGGAATTCATGCAAAATCATCACATAGTTTAGGGGGATGGGTAGTATGTGAGATTGAGGAGAATGCAAGATAGTTGCAAAATCATCACATAGTTTAGGGGGATGGGTAGTATGTGAGATTGAGGAGAATGCAAGATAGTTGAAAGTGCTAAAGGACAGTTTTTGCTTGTCAAGACTTTTCTCTCAATGTGTTAAGTTTCTCATGAAATGACTAGCAAGTTTTATAAGTCTCTTTCCTTTGTAGAATTATTGGTTGTCAGTTATATTATGATATGACATATATTCTTAGTTGTGCTACTCAGAGCTGTATAGAATATTAATCGGATGACTTTCTGTTTATGTTTGCACACACAATTTGTTTCCTTTTGCTGTATCTGTATTTCATTATTGAATTTAAACCAGGAATTTTGCAGTTTGTAAAGAGGAACATATCATAGAAATATATTCTATGCTGATTTCTTAAGTTTATATGACAGAGATCCTAGGACTCGTATTGTTTATTGTTGGTTTATGGTAATGTTTGCGCAGAAAAGTTACGTGTACATCAGTTATTATAAAATACACAAGAAATTGTGTAATTGTTAGACTTTGTTTGGCAGTGTTGCAACAGAAGTAATAAGGGTGGAAAATAGGCAAGAGAACTGCTATGACAATATACTACTTTATGTGTTAGAAGCACTTTTAATTTATTTTATTATTATTATCATTGTTATTTTTATTATTATATTATAAGCTCAACATTTTATGTTAAATTTATAATCCCCAAAATTTACAGAAGTAACTTGAACTGAAGAAAAGTAATTCATTCACGATTTTAAAATTAAATCTGAAAATTCTGATGAAGTGTTTTGAAACTAAAGAATTTTAAACACAAAGTTTATGTGGATTGTTAGAACTTCAGTATGAGTAGACACATAGTCCATAAGGCCAGTGGTTAAAGTGGGCCGGGGCCCGGCCCCGGCACCTCCAATAAACCACTTTAACCACTGCATAAGGCCCAGGTCGAGCATGCTTCATTACCAATAGTAATGGCATTACCATGTCTACTGGAAACTCTTGTCTTTGATTTTCTTGCATCTACTCTATAACTTGCCAGTAAGGCCTAAGCCCCTCTACAGAGGGTCAATGGCGGCTCCAGGATTTGGCAAGTGGGGGGGGGGGCATTGGGGTGGCAACTTCTAATCATGGGGGGCATCCATTTGTTGTTAGATACGTTGTATTAAGGGGGCAGGCACTCAATGGGAGGCGCGGCCCCCGGGTCCCCCTCTGTGGAGCCACCACTGAGAGGGTGAAGAGTGAAGACTGCACTTAATTACTTCTTGGGTCCTTCAAGGGATAGCCTACTTTACAAGGGTCAGTTGGAAGAATTGTTATCTACGTTCTTCATTCAACAGTGAACGGTGTCGGGAGTTTAACCGCCCCCACCCCAGAGGAGGATTAAAACTCACTGGTGCTCTAAGCACTGGCAAATTTTGGTGCCCCCTCCATTCCATGATGACCCAGTCCATTTTTGTTGTTAATGCACAATATACATGAAGATAATGATAATATAAGGTACACAATACACTGCAGCAGGAATAAATGTACAGTATTCAAATGATAACACAATACAATACCCATAGAGGCCTACTGTACAAACGGAGCCAAACTTAGGCCAGCCACATACAGTTCTACAAAATGCAATACAACATCTGTTTTAATATTTCACGAGTTAAATGCATAAAAGTTGCAACTGTCTTTACCTGAAAGCAGTGTTCTGACTGAAAGGCTTATGTTTACATTTAATTGTTGCAAAATCACTGCTTCAATTCTTGATATGCACTGTAAATTGAGTCTTTCTTGAACCATAACTGATCTAGTCCCCCCCCCCCACTTTTCTATCCAAGTTCACGCCTATGCATCTGTTGATAGGTACGTAGTAGTAGATAGAGGGTACCAACTGAGGGCCAAGAATTAATGGGGGCGGGGGCACGGGCCTCCATGTGGAGCCACCACCGATAAGAGTTAAATCGTGAACTGTGGTGCATACTTCCAAGACTTGTTACTGTATTTTTTCGTAAAGTGGCCAAGTAGCCTACTACAGTGCAACTAAGTACAGTGTATATTGACTTGGTCCTAAATTCTCCCTCATCCCCCGAAAAATGTTCTCATCGGTTTTGCACAAATTCCACATCTGGTTCCAGTCCGAATAGCCGAATAGGGGATACCGGTCCAGGGATATTTCTAGGATTGTGAATTGGGGGGGGGGGGTCGACCTCAAATTGGGGGTGTCCAGAGCTAATTAGTAATTTAGTATGCATTTTGTATGCATACCATTGTCACAATACCAAATTTGAGGGGTGACGACCTCAGATTGGGGGTGTTTGGGGTGTGTGTGTAAAAATATCCCTGTACCGGTCACCCCGTGCCCTCTCGTGGCTACACTAACGAGTAGGCCTAATCTCATTATTGTTAACTCAGTGAGTTTAGACTGATGGGTACAGGTAATGCATATAGGCCTATGCTCAATCTATAGGCCTATTGATATAAAGTAATTCGATTACTTAGCATGATTCCAAGTGGCTTAGGAGGTATTACTACCTGTGTGTAAGCCACTAGGAGCGCTAACGGGGGGCTTGAACCCGCTCCGTCAGCCTACCGCTCCAGAATAACGCTGTAATTGTAGGGTAAGAAACTAAGCAACGGGTCGAATAGAATAGTCTGCTGTTCATATATGTTTGTCATTATGTACACCAATGCGTTCAACTTCCAAAAATTGTCGTGACTTTAATCAACTGGCTTTGGTTACTATAGCCTTCTGTGCCTATAGACCTTAGGGCCCAATCGTATAGCAATGCTATATGGGCCTAAAATGAGGCCTAAAGACTAAAGGGCGTCTGCCGTAGATTGAACGTGGGATATAAAACGTTTTCTCTGTACCTTCGTGTAAAATAAGCAAACCAACCAGCCAGTATAGATATCGGTACAGCGCCTTTAATATAGGCGTGTGTTTTATAAGCTAGGCGTTTAAGCTTGTTCTTATGCCCGACCCTCTGCTCAGCTTAGGCAGTCGGGCGTGACGCGACACGCTTCACCGAACCGCGTACAATACAGAAATCTTGACGTTCACATACCACATCAGCCACCGCCTAAATGCTAAACTTTAGTCGTCAGAGAATACTGAAATTCGTTACAAATTACGTCCTTAGTACCGCTGGATATACTGCACGACCCTCTGAAATAAGTTCGCCTTGTTTGGATGCATGAAGAAGGTCGCCGATTCGATTTAAACCTATTAGGCCTATACTTCTGAATAGCTTCGATTTTTTGCTAGACCTAATTTGTCGCTTCGATTTCAAACCAGGAAGACTATATTTGTACTCGGAACAGCTACAAAAACAAGGTATCCCACTCGTGAATTTATTCTGAAATTTTGATCATAGATTCTTGAAAAAAACATTTAATTTTCCATTTTCTTTCCATTTTCCCACGTTAAACTGATTGGACCTAGGCCTGCGTACTGGTTGGCGGCGTTCCAATGAACACTTAGCCCGACAGCAGACAGTTTCAAAAGAATCGAATCAGATCCGAGAAAGGGTGGATTTTCATACAAAAGCTGATTTGATCCTAGTTACGCGCGATATCAGAAAGAAAAAGTCATACCCAAAACTTCCAGATTTGAACACATAGGCCTACACCAGCTAGACACTAGACAGTCCCTACATTGGCTTCCTGTCAAGCGCTGAATTAGGCCTGATTATAAAATCTGTCCTTATAGTATACAAAACCATGTTATAAGCTTATAGTAAGCTAATGAACCCAATTATCGCAAGAAGCGACTTATCCCTCGATCACTCCACTAGGTAGGCCTATTCGGCAGAACCTTAATTTGGGGCTGTCCATTAATTGCGTCAACAATTTAAAGGGGGGTTGAAAAAGTTTGACAGTTGTTGACAGGGGAAGGGGGGTCAAGAGAAGTTGACGTCAACAATTTCACCTTTTACAAATAATCAACAAATAGGAAATTTCATGGAATACTACTTATTACAATGAGAAAAAGCATGGCAAAAAGGTTACCACCACCACACTTTGACACTCGATGAGAAAAAAGGGAAAAATGGTCATCACCACCAAAAATAATAGCCTTGTTATTGGGACCTGTCATTGATCTGGGGTGGGGGGGGAGGTCAAACGTTTTTGACGTAATTATGGGGGGTGGGTAACTGAAAGTTGACAGTTGTTGACAAGGGGGAGGGGGTCAAAATTGCCCAAAAATTGGTGACATAATTAATGGACAGCCCCTTTGCTGTTCCTCATTTTCGTACAGTCATTGTCGCTGCCGGTAGATGTATCTCAGTACGTGTGTGGCCATAGGCCATGGGCGTCCACAGAAATTTTTTCGGGAGGGGCAAAAAACATTTTAGCACAGTGGTCACGGTTAATAGGCCTATTTTAGCAAGGTTTTCAAATCTCACTGTGAAATAATTATTGGTATTTGCATTTCCCAGGGGTCGGGGCAAGTGCCCTCTCTTGCCCTAATGTGCGGTCGCCCATGCCCTAGGCTCTGGAATTATTAATTCCCGATACTCCGATAGCTTATCACTTAGCCGTTGTTATACGATTTCAGAAATCCAGAATCGCCATAGATGCCTTATTCTGGCTGACCACAGCAAGATTGCGGCCAATAGAACAGAATGACTTGCAGACAGATGACATGGTCTGCCAAGAACAGACCGGAAGCGTCTCCGCTGGCTCGCTGCTTTCCTGCCTTCCAGATCGACGCCGCCGACGTCGAGGCCGGAAGCGTCCTCGTCCTCGCCAAGGCCCCGAGCGGAGCCAAACGCCAGCTCGAAGTCCAGTTCGACGCCGGCGGACAGTTCACCACAAACTTCGTGCCGAACGAGATTGGTAAGTGACAAGAGCTGCTTGAATCTCACATGGATAACCATTTGTTTTTGTTTTTTGCAGTTCGCTGGTTATTATGATCTAAAAACGGGATTTTAAAAGGACAGATCAATCGCTTTGGCGCTGTGTAAGATAATGTGTTGTTAAATGTCCAAAAAAGCAGTGGCGTAGCGAGGAAGGCAGAGGGACGAAGCGCCCCAGGCGGCACTTGCTCTAGGGCGGTACTTTCGAGATTTCTTAGATTTTTTGCTTGTCAGAGACTTTTTTGGAGAGTTGATAAGGTTTTTTTGCTCGTCAGAGACTTTTTTGGAGGAGAGTTGATAACGTTTTTTGCTTGTCAGACTTTTTTCGGAGAATTGAGGGTGGCACTTTTTTCTCGCCCCGGGCGACAGTTTGCCTCGCTCCACCACTGCCAAAAAGTTAGACTTTTCATGAATAATAACTGTTAAAAGTCCGTTTAACTATTAACTAAGTACTTTAAGCATGAATCGTGACTATTAGGCTCTGGGGCGGAGCTAGCTAGGGTGTCCGGCGCCCGGGGACAAAACATATTGATGGTGCCCCCTCAACTTGACGAAAATCATAAGAAGCAAAAAAAGGCGCCGTTCTGCCCATTTTGACGCCCCTTCATTCTTCGTTCAACTTCGCGAATAACCTGACAAGCAGAAAAAGGTCATCACCCATGGCGGAACACCATACCTTAAATCAATTTTGGCGCCCCCTCCACCTCGGCGCACGGGGACATCTGTACCCCTCTGCACCCCCTAGATCCGCCTCTGGTCATGTCTTGTGATTTCCCTGTTTGTACAGGAAACTGTTTAGTCTGATGCACAGTAGGCCTATAATGTTAAGTTAGACATTTAAAAAATGAATCAAAATTAAATATTAAAAATCAGGCAATAATAATAATAATAATAATAATAATAATAATAATAATAATAATAATAATAATAATAATAAATAATAATAATAAGTCGTCAAGTACTAGGACACAGTTTTCTAGTTATTTAAAAGATGCATGGATATGATCTGGATGTTTAAAAATCTGAAATATCCATGTTTTGTTTACTGACTGTGGTCATGTTTAATGCTCTTAGGTGATTGGTTGATCAGCATTCAGCATTGTGGAAAGAATATTAAGGGCAGTCCTTTCTATGTCAGGGTTTATGATCCGGGACAGGTCAAGGTCTTTGGCTTGGAAGGAGGATCCATGGGAAATCCTGTTAGATTCACAGGTACTGTGCTGATAATCTGTTTGTTTATAGTTTTGATGAGCTGGATAGTCTAAAGGGAAATAGTTGAATAGCTAGAGGCACTGTATTTTACATGAGGTTATATTCAATTGTTAAAAATGCATATTAAAGGGATATTCAGAAGCATGCATGTCTGTGAAAGTAGCGGTGATTATTGTGACCGTATAAATTAACTTTTTATCTTTATTTGGATGTCAACATATAATTAGTACCCTGAGTTTGAATATGGTATTCAAGACAAATTGAGTGTTTTGAATGAAATTTGAAGTTAACTTCAATTTAATAACTTTCAAGTGTTCAGCATCGGGCCCAGGCGTTTTCTCTTAGTGATTATAAAATGAAAATGAGCTGTGCCCAGCCGTGTAACTATCCTAAACTTCCTGATAACAATGCAGTCGCTTTGTTATGATTTCATACACCGAGAGAGATTTTACTTATATACGCTTGATCAGCGATGCATAACGTTTACTTTGTTGGCGCAGTGATTATTCTTCTTAAGTGCCTCGGTTACACTTTGCTGAAATAATTCATTGGCTGATCTGCATATGCTGAGAAAATTCGTTCTCTTTTGAGCGCCATGCCCAATTACAGTGGAATGTTTTCGCATTGTTCACGAGCAGTGAAAATTCTAATTAATAGATATGAGACCTTGGAATTGCTAAATATCCACGGCTTTAAACAAACAAAGTAGATCGGATGCAATACAGTTTCAACAGAAACTGTGTAAAATATCTTTTCTGTACAGTTAACAGAGCGGTTAATGATTACAGTATATATTTACTGTTGTGCTATTCAACAGAATATCCTTGTTTTATCTCAGTGAACTTGTGGGATGTTAAGAAAATAATTTTATTGTCTGAACTACAGCTTCAAATGTTTTGACCATGTTGGTTTTTATTTAAGAAGTTGTCAGTGCTTGTCACCTGGATCCTTTTATCTTTCAGAAGATATGGCTTATTTTCTGTTTCAGTTGACGCTTCATGTGCTGGTGAGGGAAGGTTGAAGGTTGAGGTGAAATATAGGGATCGTATTATTCCATCTCAAATAAGTCCTGCAGGAAATCAATTCGGTGTTTCGTTTATGCCTGAGGGAAGTGGAACGTACAGAATCCATGTGTTCTATGCCAATATGGAAGTTTCAGGTTAGTCAGTTTTGTTGTTTTTACAGTATATCTCAACGAGTCTCTGTATTTATTTAAAGACATGTCCGTGAAAAGACAATGGGCATCTCTGGCTCCTCCTTTCTCAACCGGGCTTGCCACTGAATATGACAGAGTTTCTATAGTATTTTTGTGATGTTATCTGTTGTCAATTTTGATGTTACAAATTGGTGTGCGCATGTGTGTGTATATATATATATATATATATATATATATAAATATATATATATATATACACAGTATATAAATATAGCATTTTGTCAATTCTGTGCTGTACTTCAGCATACTCATCACCAGTATCCATGGGCTCAGCTTCCACTGGTGTTTGATGCCATTTTTCCAACTTGTTCCCATTCTTATATGTTTGCACCAATGACTTATTTCATCACACCATTCTCTGTGGAGTCTTGCCTTCTTGTTGGAGGTATCAGTTTTATTCTCAGCATTGTAACCTTAATCTATCAGACAGCTTTCATTTGGTATACTTGTCCAAATTGATAGCTTCCATTGACTCAACTTTGCATCAGGGATTTCTTAAACTGAGATCTTTTGTATGGTTCTTTATTGCTGATCATCACCACATATCAAATCCAAAGTATTTTTCTTTCTCCTTTCCATTTTGGCCTAGAATTGTGCTTTGAATAGTGCCACTGTTTGGAATTTCTCATTTCATTCATGTTGTTTTCTAATAATGCTTCACAGTTTTCTCTGTTTTCTTTCTGCATTTTGGAAGAAGAGAGCTACATGACCTTTTTTCTAATCTTTAGGCAACACAAAAGACTATAATAATAAAGCTGCTCTGAAGTAAAGGCATTAAAATTGCTGATAATAGCTTTATACCCTTTATCTGACTTATCGACAAGTTTCATTATGGATATGTCTACATGTCAAATACAGCATAACTAGCTGAATGCTGAGCTCTTGACTTTTTATTGTTTGTGGTGGTGCTGAAATTGCATTTTGGTTTTTTCAGCATTGCGCCAAATGATGCCATTTTTATATTATTTCTTACTTTGAAAATTTAATTTCCCATTGAGAGAATTTGATTTATTTCATGTTCACGGTATTCTTATCTATAAGATGCGATCTCTCAACAAAATTCAGTTTGATAGTAAACAGTTCCGTTCATGATGACTTTTAGTGATGCACCATTTCTAGCTTTGAACGTGAAATTACCTTTTAGTTAAACTTCTTTAGAAATGAATTTTCTTACTATTGATTAAAAATTTTCTTAGTGCACATTGCGTTGTTTAGTGTTAATGATCTTGATTACGTGGTTCTTGGTCAATATTTTAGGATCTCCATTCACTGTTGAGATTGCAAATCCAGCAGTTGTAAAAGTCTCTGGGGACGGAATAACTGCGGTCAAAGTTGGATGCAAAACCTTCTTTCTTGTTGACACTGGACAGGAAGGAACAATGCGAGACGTGGTTGCAAAAATCACATGTACGTTAGTGCTGCTTCTTCAAGTGCTTGGACTGGTCATTAGTATGTGCATATATTTTAAAATACCAGGAGAAGGAATTGAAACGTGTGTTATACACCGGTATACTGAAGATTCACATGATAAATGAATAAAGACATTATTGTATGCTGCATATATCAACCATGGATACTGTTTTTCTGCCTTTCTGTCAATTTACAACTTGAGTTTTTGCATTTTTCTATTTATTTATTTATGGATCTTCACTTTAAACAGCCTGTTTTGAATTGCTAGTCATTGCTATAATTAGAGTCCAGTAGTGAAAATGCTCTCTTGGTTTCCTCTTCAAACTTCTGTTGCATATTTTTAAAAATATTTAACTACTTTTGCTGCTATTTTAGCCCCTGGAGGAGCCGGTGTTCCATGTAATATTTTAGACAATGGTGGAGGTGTGTATCGGGTTGACTACATGCCTAATGAAATTGGTAAGTTTAGTAGCATTATTTTCTTCTGTGTCAGAAATTTGTGCATCATAAACAGTGCTGTATAAAATTGAGAAAGGTCATTGAAAAAATCTAGTGCAATTGATAAAAATTTTCAGATTCATGTGCCAAGAAAAGAGTTATCAATCATATAGATTTACTTCAAATATGAAGCAAAATCATATGCTTACACTAAAAAGACATTTTGGTTAGCATATTGATTTTTCAACTTCATGTAGTTATTTTGGTAGGTGATGATATTGAGTTGCTTATTTTCTGTTTCTAATGACTTCTATCTGCCTTTTTATTGATTCTATTTCTGTTAATTTCATGTTTTTTGTCAGGGAGGATATTGCCAACAGTGTAAGCTGGTTCTATTATAATGGTTCTATTATAATATTATTGATTCTAGGAATGTACATGATTGATGTTTTCTACCATGGCAAAATTGTTCCTGGAAGCCCTTTTCAGTGCCAAGCTTTCGATAACAGCCGTATTATTTTGAAAAATCTTCCAGAAGTTGGATTTGTAGGACGACTTGTTAAATTTGACAGTGAGTACAATTGGCTATAATAACCTTTTTGTGAACTAAGGTTATTATTATTATTATTATTATTATTATTATTATTATTATTATTATTATTATTATTATTATTATTATTATTATTATTATTATTATTATTATTATTTCTGACAATTTATATAGCCCTATAGCAAGGCCTAAGCCTAAATCAAGAGTGCTTCACAACATAAGGTTAGCAGTCAAACATCGAATCAGTTATGTTGGATATGATGAGAAGCAATGTTGTACTTTTCCCATTTATAAGCCTCTCTCTCACACTCTTTGTCTCTCTCTCTCTGTCTTGAATCTGTTTTTCTTTAAGTTTGTCCCGTTTTGTAGTAGCAATGAATTTGTTTCTATTTATCATGTCTTTTAAGTATCTTTTAATGATGATGAAAATCACTTTAACATATGGTACTTAGAGTTTAGGCATTTTTTTCATGAAATTGAAAAGTTCTTTTGGAATGTTCTCTGAACAGTTGACGCTGAGGATTGTGGAAATGGAAAGCTGAATCTTTTGGTGAATGACGGACTAGTGCCGATCTCAATCGACAAGCGTGATCCAAAGCTGTTTATGGCTTCCTTCATGCCAACCACTACTGGGCCACACATTATACGGGCGATCTTTAATGGCCATGAAGTTTCCGGTATGCACACCAGCCGATCATGCCTTGGTTCTTATAACGATACTGCTGTGTTTCTGATATTATTTTTGCTGACCTTAATTAAGACTACAATTCTGAGGCTAAATTGGCATTGATGACACAGATATCTAATGCATTTAGCCAGAGGTAGCTGTTGGGTTTCTTTGTTTTTAGAAGAAACGTGGCATTTTATATTTTATAGGAAGCCCGTGGAAAGTGGATATTCGAAGTCCAGATCATGTTACCACAAGTGCTGGAGGCCTTGGTATGGTTCCGGTTGGAAAACCGACGTTCTTTGAAATATCGACATCACCAATTGATGGCAAAGTTGATGTCAATATTTTGTGTATGTATATTTGCCATTTTTATTTATTTCGATTTCTCTAAGAATGGCATTTGGCAATGAAGCTTTCTGTTTGTTTGTTGAATTTTTTCTTAGAAGTAATACAAAATTCTTAGAAAGAATTATCTTAATTTTTTTCTCTGTGCTAAATTAAGTTGGTGTTATAAAATTAGAATTGAGTCATGAAAGCTATGTACATGAACAAGCATTTGTGATCATTTGTTTACAGTTTGAATATTTTTTACAGCTTGAAGAGCATTTCAATATCATAAATTATTGAAGCATTTTATTGTTGCAGCACCTTCACGTCAAGTAGTTCCTGCAACAATTTCCAAGCTAAAGAATTGCACGTACAGAGTGGACTTCATTCCTCCAGAGCCTGGTAAATTGTAATAATAATAATAATAATAATGTGATTTTAAGTGGTTTAGGAGGCTAAGTAAGCCTGTGTGAAAACCACTGATGTAACCATCTGCATTCAATAACCAGATCTAGCCTGAATCCGTTCAAACTGTCACTCCCACCTTGTTCCATTTATCCAACTAAAAAAAAAAAGTTTTTCTTTCTTGGACCAACCCTCTGCTTAAACATTTTGCACTTTATTCATTCATTCGTTCATAAGAAGACGAATATTTGAATTTTGTTTTCTTTTTCCATGTAGCAGCGATGGTGACATGACATACATGATGTAAATTTTAGTCGACTCTGGCTTCATCATTTTTCGAATGCAGTGAAAAAGTGTAATTTAACTTTGAGATTTATTATTAGTCTTTTGTAATTTCTTTTATAGACATTTTGAACATTGTTGTACGATATTATGATTGTGTACAGGATGCTTAATTGTTGATGTGCAGGACCATATCAGATCGATGTGACTTATGAGGATCTGGCAATTGCTGGAAATCCGTTCGCTTTCCTCGCTTATGACTGCAACGCTGTCAGAGTCAGCGCCATTAATTCGGTGACTTTGGGAAAACCGGTTGATTTTTCAGGTACCATAGTTCTGAATTTTTGTAGCTTGCATTTCTAAATAATATTGAATTTTGTTTTCTGTAAGACTTAGTTAATTGTACACTGTACAGGCCTAATGGAGATTGTTATCAAGAATTTGTGCAAGTGTGCATATGCAATTGTTGGTGGTACTGGATGTCCTAGTGCAAAATATGTATAGTAGAGTGAGGCATCCAGTACTCTCATACTGTTAGAGTACTGGATGCCTCACTCTACAAGTGAATTAAAGAGTTACATTGTAAGAAGAATATCAAGAATAATTGTAACAAGACACCTGTAGGTCAGCATGAATATCTATTTATCTATCTGTCTGTTCGTCTGTCCGTCCATCTCTCACCCATCCATCCATTCCATCCATCCATCCATCCATCCATCCATCCATCCATCCATCCATCCATATACTGTATGCGGCCTACTAGCTTTTTAACTAATGCACCTTATACTTAACTCTTTGTGTCACTCCAGAAGGTTTACCGTAATTCTCTTTTCTAGAGTATGTTGAAAACAATTACAAATCCTGGATGAGCTGTACAAATGCACAGCTGCTTGCTTGCTTTCTTTCTTTCAGTTGACGCAAGTGGTGCAGGAATGGGGGATTTGGAAATAAAAGTGAACCGAGGCACCATTCCTGCAGCTGCTCAATTGATTGGCAATGGAATCTACGGGGTGTCATTCGTTCCGAAGACGGCTGGAAAATACATGGTCGAAATCGCATTCAATGGATGTCCCATTGCAGGTTTCGTTGCACTGAATTTATAGATTTATATAAGTTTCTGTATTTTGTGCACAAATTATGCAGACAAAATATCATGCCAATTGTATTATACTGTTCGTAGACTCGTCTAGTTTTATAAGTGACTTCAGAATTTTAATTTTAGCTTAAACAATCTGGTCAACATTCTTTTGAAACAAAAACTATCTCAGATATACTAGGAAGAATAGATTGTTATGGGAAAATATCAAAATATCTGACTGGAGAAAGAAGACGATGGTGATCAGAACTAAGAAAATGTCATTAGAAAAATCGCCTGAAGACCTTGAGATGGAGTGCTGTCCTCATTGAGAACTGAAGACATTGATAAAAAAATTGCATTGATGCTCTAAGTTTCTGAGATATGGATTTGGGTGGAAAATCTGGGGAGGGGCTGTGTAGCCAACTAAGCAGTCACTAGGCTGTTTGAGATGACAGGAACTGAATAGCCTCTAGATGAATTAATTTTGGTAGCCTTAACACTATGACAGGTGGATTGAATCTCTATGCATTGTAACACAAGCATTGCAACACCAACGTTAATGCAACACATTTGAGAAGATGATCTGCTAAATAAAATCATAGAAGGTCAACTGGAGATTAAAAAAAACTAACATGGAAAATCATTATTTGATCTGGTCATGGAGAACAATTTCCAGCAGTGGAATGGAGGTGCTGGAGTTAGAGATAATTGAGATTTTGGAAATGAATCCTGCCCATCAGAGAGCATATGCAAATTATGCATATTTCTGTGTTTCAAATTATTTGCTGTTCAGATCGAAAACAGAACTTTTAGTGTGTTATTATTTGTTATTAGTGGGTTAGTAAATTGAAAGTCATTTAGGTCCATGTGATGGAACTTGTGTTTTTGCGTAGTTATGGCTGTCGTTAGAAATTCACATGAAATTTGTGTTGTTTCTGTCATTTCCAGAGAGCCCGATGTTTGTGACAGTGATTGATGTGCGTCAGGTGACAATCTCAGGCGGCAGTTGTCACACGACCCCAGTTGGACGACCCTTCTGCATGACAGTTGATACAGAGAGGGCTGGTGATGCAGAACTTGTTGCTAAAATCACAGGTTACTTTTAAAGTCATTTGCTTCTACTTTAATTTCAGCGTGAATGCTTCTTACTGGATTCCTGTCAAATGAAGTCGTGGACCTCTATGAGTGAAGTTTTCTAATATCTGATGAACTGGCTCAGTGGCCCAATGGTTCGTAAGCTGGCTTGCCAAATCTTGAGATCCAGGTTCAATCTCCAGGAACTTTCTATTTGTTTCTGTTCCAAGCACTAATGCAGTCAACTTGACTGTGAGTGAGTAGTGAGTACATTGGGTTCGTACTTAGTGGAAAGAAAAGTGACGTGGAAAAGACCGGAAACTGCTCTTATTCAACCAATGCCATGAACATCGAAGGCTGTAACTCTTCAGTTCTCCTACCAGCTTTGATTGTTAGCGTGACCTTTGTGTTATGCATGTTCAATGTATTAATGAATTTAGGATTACTGTTTGAAATTATTGGTTTATTCAATTTCAGGTCCTGGCTGTCGCAGTGTTACTCCGATGTTGAATGGCTCGAGCACTACTGGTTACAACATGCAGTTTACCCCGTACGACGTCGGAGTGTACCAGGTGGAGTTCACCTATGGCGGAGAACCAGTTCCAAACTGTCCAGTGATTATCAACGCCTACGACGTGTCGAAAATAAAAGTTTTGGGCGTTAAAGATGGTCTTGTTGGGCAAAGATCTGAGTTCATTGGTTGGTTCATTGATCATTTTCGTCATAAATCTGCAATTCAAAGCAGAATTGAATGGATTTCTTTGTTATACCATTTATATTTTGCCTAGATATCTGAAGTTACCATCAAAGTATCAGTCCCTTTTTCATTCGGGAGCTAAGGATGATGTGACAGCCAAAATGTCTGCCGTCTGTTCTTGCTGTGTATGCTAGCTTCACGCCAATCCACTCAAATGTATCATCTATCTACTACCTGTTTGATTTAACTCTTTCTCCTGGCCTTGTTGATTTGTTTTTTGTCTAAAAAAGCACGGGTCTAGAGAAAGCAATGGCAACTATAGATTATTGGCATAAGATACCTGCGCCACTACTTGCCTAGTACCCGGAAATCAATGCCGAACCCAAACCTGGCACAACTTTCATCAGAATTGTAGCATCTATAATTTGGTTTGGTAGATTAAGCACTTCTTTACTTGTTTAGATATCCACACTAACATTAAACTAAGATGTTGAAGCTTTGTGCAGAGACAAGAATTTTGTGTAAGCATAACAGCCCTTCTGATAAAAATCTTATTTAGTTCATATAAAAATATTCTACGGAAGACTAAAAAGGATTGCTGAAGACAGAACGAAGTGGAAACAACTCATGACCGTCAACCTTCAGACATGAAGATGACACATGATGATGATGAAAAATATTCTATACTAAGTGAATTGTTTGTATTCCTTTCTCTGCAGTTGATATGAATGACTGTGGTGAAGGAGATATGGAAGTTGTCATTATGTCTTCTAACGGTCGACCCATTTTGAACAACGTCAGCCCAATGGGACCAGGGAGACTGGAGGTGTCATATTGTCCAGTGGAGGGTGGAACTCACATGATTCAAATTACCTTCAACAAAGTCTCTGTACCAGGTAACTTATAGGTTGACATTCAGTGTGAATATGCAGGTAGAACTGTCACAGGTTTAAGGGTTTTCAATTCAGAATATGTGAGTAGCAGTCAACTGAGATAGGCCTTTGTAATTTAGAATTAGGCAGAGTATCAGTTGGTTACTAGGCTTGCTTGCATCTGATTATTTTTACAGTTTGGAGTACCCAAATAATATTAATTGTTTTCATCTATAAATGCACTCATCATCATCATCATCATCATCATCATCATCATCATCATCATCATCATCATCATCATCATCATCATCATCAACAACACTGTGCTGGCGATGCATAGGCACGCTCTGACAGCTTCAACAAAGATCTCCACTTTTCTGAATTTTTGTATATCTAAGCCTACTGTATCAAATGTTTTTCCACAGTCCAAAGTCACACAGAGTATCAATTTTTAGATATTTTGTTGTGTATGAAACCTGTGATACAAGAAACCAGCTATCTTAAGACCCCTCTTATCTCTCGAACGACTTTGTAGACATTTGACAGAGAATAGATTTCCAAAAGACTTTATAATATCGAGTTTAATAGTTGACCATTTTTCGTGGCATTTCGAACACTCTAGAATAAAATTGAGGCAGAATATATTGACTAATCTAGTACGGTTTGATGAAATGTAGATGGGGACACAAGAAAATGTGGATATAATTCGTTTCATCACTCTTCTGAATTTTTGTATATCTAAGCCTACTGTATCAATAGATCTTCCACAGTCCAAAGTCATACAGAGTATCAATTTTTAGATGTTTTGTGGTGTATGAAACCTGTGATACAAGAAACCAGCTATCTTAAGACCTCTCTTATCTCTCGATCGACTTTGTAGACATTTGACAGAGAATAGATTTCTTGAACACTGTGTATAATGTCTGTTAACCTTGGGCTCAATGCCTGTTGGTGTATAATGCCAACTCCACAGTTTTCCACCATTCTTTCCTATTAACTGCCTTGTGACTCAGATCCTGTAAGCTGCTTCCATACCATTCTTCAATATCATTACAGTATTCTTTGTGTGGTCTTCCTTTTCTATTGGCATCCTCCATTATTCCAAACATTAGACCTAATGAGTTGATACCTCTTATCAAGAATATAAATAGGAACTTCAAGGAATAATTTATTGCAACTTGCTGAAGAGCATTTTGATGAATTGCAGCAGTCTACGATTTTTCAGGAGTGTTGTGAAAGACTCTAAAGTTCAACTTGATGTATTCTATCTGTTATTAAATTGAGCAAGCAATCTATATGAATAAATAGTAAGTTTCAGAAGGAGGATAATGTGGGAAGTCGATGTTAAAGGCAGTTGACATCTTTGATTGTGATGCTTTTCTATTTGAAACAGGAAGTCCGTTCAAGTTCTTTGTAAGAGATCCAAGCAAAGCTACTGCAAGGGGAGATGGACTCGTTGAAGTACAGTGCGGTCAAATGGCGAATTTTTTCATCAATGCACCAAATGCATGCCTGAGTGACATTGATGTAGAAATAACAGGTTTGCTTAAAGGCTACAAAACAAACATTGTTAGATATCATCATCACCGCCACCATCATCATCATCATCATCATCATCATCATCATCATCATCATTGTCATTCAAAACCAGAGTGAAAATTGTAGTCCGAAATAATATCTATGATAGTTCATAGTTGAAAATCCATAGGTAAATCGCGTGCTAATTGTAGTTTTAAACAGTTGATTAATTATATTATTGGTGCTGTTTCATCAATTTTGCTGGCCCTAAGGTTTTAAGTGTTCCATGGGTGTATGAATCAATGCCAGCTGTTTATACACGAGGCAACCCTCTCCTATGGAATTCTTTGCCCGACTCAGTGACCGCAGACACTTCCTTCGATTCATTCGCCACTAAACTTAAAACGCACCTTTTCAACTCATCGTACGATTGTTCCATGTAAAGCGCTCTTGACTTTGGCCCTCGCTATGCTACTGCACTATATAAATCGTCATGTAGAATAGAATAGAATTATACATTACTTTGCTCTATTGTTGCTCAGTGCATTATCGTGATGGTGCTATATAAGACATTTGTTTAAATTGACTTAAGTCTATGTGTCATAATTTGTAATTATTTTCAGGTCCCACTGGTCGAGATGTTATGGCTTCAGTTACTGAGCGTTCGGCTGGTAATTTCAAAGTGGACTACACTCCTACTATTTCAGGTAAATGTTATCCTTAAACTAGGCAATTGTCCAGTTGCTGATGTAAATGTAGTGTAATTTATGGAAGGAATAAAAGAAATGGCTTTGTACTATAGAGAAACTTCCCAGGTCTGTTAAATTAAGTGTGAGGATCCCAGATTTTCTAGATCTTGCTGACTGGTGGAAAAAATTTAGAGTGTTAGTTGGGGGAGATTTCTGGTGAAGGGGGCAGAATATGGAAGGCATGGTTGCAAAACTTGAGGTAGAGGAATAATTCAATGAAAACGATTAAGTGAAGTGCAGTGAGGATTCTGTAATGTAAAACAATGTAGTTGAGCGGAGGTATTGCAATGTAATGTCATGTAACGAGGCATTTATATAGCGCCTTTTCTGGACGAGCACTCCAAAGTGCTTCCACCACCAATTAATGAATCAATAAATCAACCAATCAATCAATCAACTGATCAATCAAGCAAGCAATTATAAAGCCTTTTTACTGCCATTATAATAATGCATCTGCATCAGTCTATGGTCCCATCAGTGATGCTGTTTGCAAGATTTGGAAATGAGATTGTGCTGGGTGAAGGGAGTCAATGCAAGATATATTTGCAATGCAATCACTTATGCAGTCGTGCTTTCTTGCCCCAGCAGGGAGCATCGCTGCAGAGTGTAGGACTGATTGGAGTCAATTAAGATGAACCACTGGGAGATCAGAGTTGGATGACCTCCCTCCCACATATTTTACTATGCAACGAGTGCAAACAGATACTTACACTATGTAATATATTCTTGAACGTTATGGCCATAGCATTATCTTCATTGATAATAATTGTGTGGCTCAGAGGAAAAACGGCACATCCCTCATAAAAAAATTATGAGAAATCAGCAGGCTAAGTTTATTAAATAATAATTAATATGACTAAATATAAACTCACATGATTCAAATTACCTTCAACAAAGTCTCTGTACCAGGTAACTTATAGGTTGACATTCAGTGTGAATATGCAGGTAGAACTGTCACAGGTTTAAGGGTTTTGAATTCAGAATATGTGAGTAGCAGTCAACTGAGATAGGCCTTTGTAATTTAGAATTAGGCAGAGTATCAGTTGGTTACTAGGCTTGCTTTCATCTGCTTGCAATATTTTCTAAATCATTTTCCACAGGAACATAGTAATGTGTCATGGAAGTTAAGGTGAATGGTACAGTGATTTCTATTGGTTAGAGCATGTCATGGTCGGTGTTAACTCAGTTATACGAACATTGAGGGATACACCGTTTTTTCTGTGAGCCACGCAATTATAACTGTGTCAGTCACTGAAATGTCATCTGTGATCATTTCAGTTATTGTTTTATGCAGGTATCTACCTGGTGAATGTAAAGTACTTTGGTCAACCAATCTGTGGAAGCCCTTTCCAGGTCAAAGCATGGGATCTGACTAAAGTTTACGTGTCGAATATCAAGCAGGGATGTGTTGGAGTCGAATCAACCTTTAACAGTATGCTCAGAAATAACTTATGATATTTTGGTTGCAAGAATTGAAATGAGTCTAAAATAGAGGATGTTGCCAAATAAATAAGACTGAAGCTGCAATATGCCTTCTGCTTGAATGCTCTGTATTTCTAGACTGTGCTGTTAATCCTAGTTCTTATCGATGGTTTGCTGGTTTTTCTCTTTGGTCTTTTCATTACTGGTACCACTTATAAAGGCTTCCTGCTTCAGGTTGTGTGTTTGTGTTATATATCGCATTGTAATGTCATAATTTGTTTGGTGCAATCTTGACTCTGATTCTAAGGAATTTCTGATTTAGGAATCAATTAACAGAGAAGTGAGATTTTATTTATAGTATCTTCTGACTTTCTCCATCTACTACCAATATCTACATAATATATATCTGCACATGAATTGATTAGTCATCTAATTCGGGCATCTGAATATGTGAAAAGCAAAACCTGATGGATTGAATGGATTGACCTGTGTATCGAGTTTTAACACTGCTTTACATTCTCAACCTACTGCATTGTCGGCATTTGGTAATTTCTTGTAAGGCCAGATTTTAGAATGGTTGTCGTTGTCGTTTCTATTGCAGTTGAACTGCGCGAAGCGGGCGACGGAACCCTGGAGATCACGGTCACTGACCCAAATGGTCAACTGATCCCTAACCACGTTGTCACACAAGTCCCCGGTCAGCTTCAAGTTCGTTTTCAGCCACAGATGCAAGGCCTTCACCAGGTCATGGTCACCATGAATGGCCAAAGGACTCAAGGTAGAACCTCAGACGCATAGAAATTAGCGCTGTGCGTGTTTCTTCTACCGATCGGCACTAACATCACAGAACAGATTATTTTCTGCGTTTATATATAGTTTTTAAAAGAAAGACATATGTTTTTCTATTACTTTAAGGATGCCCATTTACTTTCAACGTTATTGATTCGAGTAAAGTATCGGTGAAAGGTGAGGGTCTCGGGTTGGTGCCATGCAGGGTCCCAACGAGTGTCATCATCAGCTGCCCTGACTCTAAGCTTAAGGACTATGATGTCAAAGTCACAGGTATATATATAATATATATAATAATAATAATAATAATAATAATAATAATAATAATATATTATATATTACTATTATTATATTTTACTTATTTATACGTACATTAGTCAAGCAATTTATCTGTAATAATTTTTCCATAATGTTTGATTGTATATCAACTAATTCCCTACTTGTTTATGAGTTGGAAGCAATAAATTGATTGATTGATTGATTGATTACATTCACTGTGCTTTGGTTTGGGAGAAAAAATATTCCAGTGTATATTTATTCCAGTCAGAGTTTTTGTGACTCTGATTGTTGTAATATTTCATGATTTCATCGCATTCTCTAAGAATAAAACGTTTTTGATCTTTTTTAAAATTGAAAGGTCCTGACGGTTCCGAGTTGCTGACTTCACTGAGTGAGATCAACAGCTCTAGTTGCCGACTGGAGTACACGCCAAATGTTGTCGGTGAGTATCCTGGCATACTTGGAACTGATTGCTGAAGGAATTGATGGAAACACTATCTTTAGATATCAATCAATCAATAAACTTCTATAGCGCCAGTACCATAATGCCCTGGTATCAGCGAAGGCACGCCAAACCCAATCCAAATTAGAGCCAGGCCGGAAAGGTCAATCAGATCATTGGAGGAGCAATATAAAGTGGATAGGCCAAGCCAAACAGGTACGTTTTACGACCGAATCTAAAAGATACAGTAGTTTCAAAAGAGTGCTTAAAATACATTTTGGAATGCATTCTTCTGTGAATTTATTCAACATCCTCTTCTGTGACTTTAATCAGCAACTTCACACTATTATTAAATATATTTTTTATATTATTGCTGTTATTTATTTGTGGCTTCTGAGTGTTTTCACTTCATCTTAGTACTTCTGTCGAACAGTTCAAGTTTCTGCTCACTGTTTGTCTTCTGGTATAATTTTTACCTTAACTTCTCTTAGCTTTGACATTTACTTGAATTTTAAACTCATGTGCATTGACTATCTATGTTATTACATAGGTAAACTGCAATTTCCTTCTGCATAATTATCACAAATTAAGAAATATGTTGATTTTATGTAATAGTATTTAAAATTGCAGCCTATTGATTGATCATAATTTTTAAAAAATTTCCTGTTGTTGAGCGGATGTTTTGAGAATCTTCTACTATTTTTCAGGAACTTACAAGATCGATATTAACTACGGTTGTCGTACGGTCTCTGGCAGTCCATTCATAGCAAGAGCATGGGATGCAACTCTTGTGGTTGTAGCAGACACTGGGATGGGAGTTGTTGGATGCATGTCATCTTTTAAAGGTTCACTTATATTTACCTTTATATAATTACGCATGTATTTATATGTGTTTAAGCTTTTACACACACACACACACACAAACAAACAAACAAAGACATGCACTTTCATGCAGAAGCACACACTTGAACACACGCGGACACACACACGCACACATAAACATATGTATTTATATTTATACAAGTAGATGAAATTATCTTTAATTTTATTATATTTCTACATATGGCAAGCATACTGCATTAAACTCTTAGTTATTGTGATGATGGATGGATGGTGCCATTTGAATACTGGCCTACAGAAGGCATAGATAATAAAGAAGCAGGACTGTTTTATTGTTAGAAATTGTCATAGTTTCATAGCTACGAAAGAGTTAAGAACAAATCTGCTAGATCAGTAGAATTTCGCTATAACGAATTTATACAGTGAACGTCTGCAATGAACCAGATCTACAAAATTCCTTTAGCAGTGTAGTTTTGTTCATATGACTTGCTTATGATGAACTCATGATCTGAAGTTCATTATGATGCTATACCACTGTGCAGTGTGCATCTCGTACTACCATAGAATTGTGTTTTAACCCACCTATGATGCTAAAATAAGAATAAATCAAACTGAACATTCTCTTAGTTGAGCTAAGAACTAAAGAGCTAAAGACATGGTTGTATATCTGATTCTCTTCATCTCTTGTGGTGTATGGGCAATGTTATTTTATTTTGCAAGGTCAGCCTGGATATCACTGTTTTTCAGGATTCAGAGTTTTTCATTTAAAGAATTTCTGCTGAAGTTATTAAAATTAGTAAGTAAGAAAATTTGGAACATATGATTTGAATGGAATGCCGTTTTTCTCGTTCTGTTTGCAGTGCTTGTTGCGGATGCCGGAGAGGGTATCGTGGAAATCTGCATATCCGATCCAAATGGTCGACTTGTGCCCAACCACACTTTGACTGACAATCCTGGATGCCTTGATGTCAATTTTGCTCCAACGGTTGCCGGAATTCATCGAGGAAGTGTTACCTTCAATAAAGAAAAAGTTCCAGGTAACCTATTTTGTCATTCATTCAATGCTGCTGCCATTTGTAAATGAATGGCATTGATTTAACATACTGCTGTTTCTATTCTGTCAAAGATTTTGCCTGTTTACTTAGAACTATTGTTGCATCAAGCATTTGATTTGATTGTCTCATTTTAAAATTATTTAGGAATGAACAGTGTTCGGCTTAGCATCTTAGTTACTTTACTTTAAAAAAAGTCATTTCCTCCATAACCATAGTGTCCCAACCACAATGACCTTTTGGATTAAATGACCCTGCATGAATTACCTTCACCTTTGGCTATAGTTACTTCCTACTAAGATTAAGTGCCTAGGAATAAGGAGCTACTGCGGTGCTGCTTTTGAAAGCGCTATAGAAATTAACAAGATTTTGCTCACTCACTCACTTATTTACTTACTTACTTAGGACTACTGCATCTTTAGTAAGTTCTCTTCAGTTGACAATGTGACTCCATGAAAGTTGTCTTTAATAGTGCAGTTGATAATGGATACCATAGACCTCAAACAGCATGGTACTAATGCAGAATGCTTGTATAGAGTTTGAATATATGTATAGAATATAAATAGTATGTATAGAATAGTATATTGAATAGTATGTATAGAATTTCATAAGATGTCTTAAATTCGGAGTGATTTTGTTTATTAAATGTTATGGTGTGTGCTATATGCATGGAATTTGTAATGAAGACATAATTTTATGGAAAATTTGTGATTTGGGGGGTCAAATTATATTCTCTCAAATATTCTACATTAAAGCATCATGGGTTTGTTGTGTTGTAATCCTACTATCTTTGTACTCCAAGATTGATGACTTCAATATGTTGTTACTTCTTATTATTTCCACATTTTAGAAATGATTACCTGGTATTAGTAAATGATATTTTAAAACAGTTAATATTGTTTTAGGTTCTCCATTCACTTTCCTTGTAATTGACCCGACCAAAGTGTCTGCTCGTGGTGATGGACTTGGTTTTGTGCCGGTCAAAAAACAGACAAGTTTCAGTGTCTATGCTCCATATGCAACTGCTCAAGATCTGGAGGTTTCTGTAATTGGTAAATATGAACCTTTTGTATCATTGAACTAGTTTGCAATTACAAATGTCAAATGCACCTTTTTACTGCTGCTGTGGGCCAGCTTGGCTAAATACGCGTTGAATTGGTGCGCTAGAAGCAGGCATACTAAGGGCTCTAATTATTACTGTATTACTGATCTTGTCTGCATATCTGCAGGTACATATCTCATACAATGGAATTTGCAGTAGTCATTTAATTTTTTACTTTTACATTTATACTTCCAATCAGCAATTAATGAGCATTTGAGCATTCACAGTGTCTGACTGGACCCAAGTTCTGGAATCTGTTGACCCCATCCATTCGGGCCTCACTTCTTACTTCCTCGCTCTGTTCAATGTGAAAGCTAAAGTGTCACTACTTTATCATGTGATTCCAATGCCAGGAGCGCCTCTGAATAGAAATATAAGAGGCGCTATACAAATGCTACTTTACATTACATTTGTTGAAATATCATTGCCGTCTTCTATAAAACTACATAACTATAGCAAGATGTACTGTGTCAAGAGTAAATAATAAATTAAGGTGGATGATGGCTAGTGCTTGATTTAGAGTGCAATCCACCTTAACTTTAGACAGTTATAGCCTTGATAGTTAAAATTTATTTGTCAAAGACAATTTAATTTATATAGCACCATAGCAAAGTAAAGACCAAAGTCAAATGTGCTGTTGACAACGTTGAATTTGCTGCCTTGACGACATCCAGTGGTGGATCCTTGATAAATCGGTCTTCCATGAATACTTTCACAACATTGACAAGCCAATGGAGCACAGAAGAAGAGAATGTCAAGGGTCAATACAGATAGATGGTGGAAGGAATTTTCTGCATGGCTAAACGAGATGGTGAATTCCTGGGAAGTGGTCTTCTGCAAGAGAATAACCTACTGTCGACTGTGGGAGTTCCGATGGGAGATGGAACTCACAGCAAAGACCGAAACAGCCATCACCCGATGTAGTCTGGATAGACAATGTCAGCAGCATGGCTTCATATAAATACAATCAATCAATATATCAATCAACTTCTATAGCGCCACTATCATAATGCCCTGGTCATCAGCCGATGGCACACCAAATCCAAATAGCATTAGAGCCAGGTCAAGCCAGAAAGCCAGCGATCTTGTAGTTAAATTATTTAATAATTTGCTTTTGTCTTGTTAAATTGTTGTGTTTGGTGAATATTTGAATACCTTTGTAATACTATATACGGTGTACAGGCCATTCAAATTGCTTGCATGCTGCACTTAATTTGTAAGGTCCAAATTGCTGTGAAGTGCCTGCCAACGTAACTGAGAATGCCAATGGAAACTTCAGAGTGGACTACACACCTATGATGGCTGGTAGGCTTGCTAAATAACAGAGTCCCTCTGTAAATGGGTTACTCATTTTAAAGCACTCAACATTAAACGATTACTGGAATATCTGCTTTGTAAGGCAATATTTTATAAATTTGTTGTGCCAATTACAAGAAACTTTAACTTTTGGTTTGCATCTAACGGTAGGTAGCAAACACTGTATGCCAAAAGGAAAATTCTACAATAGCTTTCTAGCATTGGTGCCTAAATATATTTTCAGAATCTTTTGAATTTTATTGAATTTATTCCTGAAATAAAGATTGGCATGCCATATAAACACTTATGTGGAAAATGCGTGTATCAAAATCACATGGCAAATAATGTAGTACATTTGTTAATGTGGCATATCATGCTCCAGCTGTACTGCTGTGCAGTGGCGGCTCCACCGGGGGATGGGGGCAGGGGCCCCGTGCCCCTATTGACTGCCTGGACCCCCCAGTGGCCCCCCCAGTTGGGACCCTATACTTAATGCTACATACATCAAAAACAACAAATGGTTGACCCCCATGATTATAAGTTGCCCCCCCAACGGCCCCCCACTTGCCAAATCCTAGAGCCGCCACAGCAGTGCTGTGTCCAAACCAATATCATAGCTGTTGACTTTGATGTCAATAATTATTTATTATTATTAAGTCAGATCTGCTCTGAAACAGAGAGACGCCCTTGAGGTAAGAGTCTCTTGTTATGTGTCTTAGGTGACTATCAGATCATCGTCAAGTATTTTGGCAATCCTGTTCCGATTTGTCCGGCGGTGGCGAAGGCGTGGGATATCGGCAGGGTCGTTGTCGCTGGAATTGAACTGGGACGAGTGGGACATCAATCCAACTTCACAGGTCTTCTTCACAATCATCTTCGTTCTTTTCTTATTTTTCTTTGATCCAAAACGCATTTGTTTTCAAATGTCCCTGGTGTAAAGAGGTCATTCATTTGACCCCAATATTTGATCATTACATTTCTATTTGACAGTGAAGTATATTTTCCAGCTCTCTTTAACACCAAGTTTGCTTAAAATTTGCGAACTTCTATGTCTTGTCTTGTCAGATTGTTATTAATTTCCTATACCTGTATGTGGAATAAATATGATAAATGTTATATCTTAAAATTATTAGTTTAAAAGAATCCTGTATTTGAAATCTATGTTTTTGAAATTTGTGTATTTGAAAGGGTTTATTCTGTTTTCTAGTTGATGTCAAGGATGCAGGTGAAGGAAATCTTGAGATTAGCATACAGGCACCCAACGGTCAGATGCTTGAGAACAGTGTTGCAGCATATGGACAAGTACCTGGAATTTTCCAGGTCTGTTGTGTTCCATTCATGGCAGGACCACATCGTGTCAGTATTCTATTCAACTCTTGCAATGCTACAGGCAAGTTGGCAATTTAATTTTCAAAATGATTTCCTTTGATGTAATTATCGCAATTCTTAGCTTATTACTTTATTCGTGAGTGCTTCAATTTCACATTTGTTTCTTCAGTCATCTATCTTCTGTGTTTCATTGTTCTTGATGCACTGAGAATAGAGTTTGCTTATGGACTGCGATGTTTTGTCAGGAAGCCCATTTGTCTTCATGGTGTCTGATCCTTCGCAGGCAACTGCTTGCGGAGAGGGACTTCAGATTGTTCGTAGTAATCGGCCAACATCGTTTACCATTAATGGACCGGCTGCCTTTAGTCGAGATGTCCATGTGAAAATAACAGGTAATTGTCAAGCAACACGGACATTATATACGTGCTTTTGCAGTAAGTCAAGAGTTTATCTTGTGTGTAAATGTTTGTACCTCCGTACACTATGCGGCCGGATCTCAAACTTTACTTCTGCAGAGGTTTAGACAGAAAATACAAAATCAATCAACTTGATTGCTAAATTTGTGCAACAGGCTTTTCTGATTTCTCCATATTTAACATGAGCAATATTATTACTAATGCTGAGATTGTTTTTTTATTTATGCTACAAATCTTAACCATTTAAATATTGACAGATATGTTAAAAATGCCAAAATGCCTAAATTCATAATAAAATGTTGCTTCATCAGCTATGCTTCTAATTTTACTAAAAGTTGAGGTCGAAACCTTTTGGGTTTTTTTAAAAATGGAATCTCTGAAAATTAAATGTAGATAATCAGCAGTCATGCTATTAACTGGTTAGATTATATTTTAGCTCGCTCAGGGTATTTTTGGATAGATCAAAGAAAATTCTGTGTTTAGTAAAATTAGTTCCTTTTTGCCATCTTCTGACAGGTCCAAATGGCAAGGAGATCCGACCGAAAATAAGAGACTTGTCAGCTGGAGTATTTGGAGTGGAATATGTACCTTGCATTCCAGGTAAATAATAAATTTGCTTCTTTCATATATAAAATCAGAAGGATGGAGTGAATTTAATTCCTTCTCTTTTAAATGTGCCAATCAGAAACTGAACTGAATCATTCTTATGTTGCAGAGGAACAGTTTAAAAAAAATTTATACAATATTTACTGTGTTAATCTAACTAATGGATTTTGGCTTATCTTGTGAATGAGGTTATTTTTTGAAAGTATGCTTGAAATTGAATTGGACTTTTTACAGGCGAATATCTGATAGAAGTCAAGTACTTTGATGAACCAATTAGAGACAGTCCGTTTACAGCGCTTGCTTGGGATGCTTCGCTTGTTTCTGTCAGCGACCTTTGTCCTGGAATCATAGGCAGACCAGCATTCTTTCATGGTAAGTTTGTATACATTGTAAGCTTTGCTGCTGTATGAAATGATACCAATTCTGCCTAAATGTTGCCGCAACGGCCTTTGCTTGAAGGTTCAGTTTTATTGAACTGGTATGTAAGTAAGTAAAGTGTTGTGGATTTATATAGTGCTATGGTGTTAGTACCGTAGTGGCTGCTTTTTCTTATGTGCTTAGTCTCTCTTGAAATAGCTATAGACAAGATGCAGTTGTTAGCATGGAAAAAGTTGGGTATATCCATTAGGCGGCTGGACGTATGTCTGTTTCTGTTGTGACCTTGTTTGACACTTATGATCTATGAAACCTGGATAAAATCTAAAAATCATATTCTACATTTCAGCAGATTTACTAGCATTTAGCTGTGTGGTTTTAGCTGGTTTGCAGACAATCTGATATCTACATGGCATTACTAGTTCTATGAATATCTTTACTTGTATGCATTAAATGCACATTGAAAGTCTATCCAGCAACAGCTTAAGTTCACAGCACAATATTATTCACAATGCCGGCTTAAGTGTGACCCTACAATGCCAAAACTTACCATAGTTCTGATCTAATGAGGTAGAAATAAACTTAAGGTTCTATTTAGATTGGAATTACGGTAAGTCATTGGCTAATACTGCTTATTGTATCCATTCGTTTTTCGCAGTTGATGCAAGTCGAGCTGGTCCGGGAAATCTGGACATTTCCGTTGTGTCAAAGGGCGAGAGAGTTCCAGTTTCGGCTCAGACGCTTCAGGGAAATGAATTTCTCGAGGTCACATACATTCCAACCAACATCAGTCCTCATTTGATCACTATTTGTTTCAACGGAGAACCTATTCCTGGTCAGCAAACATTAGACCTCATTCAGCTCTTATTGAGTTAAATGTGTTTTTTTCCTTGTAGCACTGTTTTCAATTTCAGTTTAATGTGCTCGAAAGAAAAAGACATTGCAAGTGACTGTTTTAGTAAGACACTATGAGTCTAACCATATCTCATTTGATTGAGACTTTTGATTGACAATTTATGGTAGTCATTTGCAGAAAGGAGTGGTTTTGGGATTATATTCCCACCCCACTAGTTGAGATTAATCCCGGTGAAGGTTGAACAGTTTGGATTTAGCTTTCCAATCCCTTCCTCACTGGCATTTGAAAGCCCATAATTGCTTATTTGAAAAATCAACTACTGTTGTTAACAGTTTCTAGCATTCACATTCAGTTCATGGCCCATTCTAGAGACATTGAGACATTTAGTAGGTCATCTCAACATGTTTATATAGAGATAACTGATCTTGTTGAAAAAATGACTTATTAGTAGTTCTAGAATTGATTTTCACGGTCTAATTAATATTAATGTTTCAATTTTCCTGTTGCAGTATTTTTACATCATAAGTGAATATATAAGGAATTCCAGCCTATCTATAATATTTATTTTAATTTTTCAGGAAGTCCATTTTCGGTGTCGGTGCTGGACGGAAGTCTTGCAGTTGCCTCTGGTCCTGGCCTCGGTTGCGTTAAAGCAAATCAGCCGACGAGATTCAGCGTCAATGCGCGGCCCGTTGGTGGAGAAGCAGACTTGGATGTCCAGATTATATGTATGCAACATTTGTTTTTGTTAATTGTTTATTGATTAGTTATCTGCGATGCTTTTTTCAGTGGGAATGCATGGGAACAGCATAAATTACAGTTTTAAAAACAACGAGCTACATTATTTATAAATATACCATGTACTGCTATTCTACTAATTAAAAACAACGAGCTACATTGTATATAAATATACTGAGTACTTTTATTCTACTAATATCTATGGCATGCTTCTTATGACAAAACAGATGTGAAATGAGTTTCCAAATCTTTTTTCCTAGAAAAAAAGCACTGATTATTTGCATACATCATTTAAATAAAGTATGGGAGAGCATATAAAACACGATGTCGCTGGTCTAGTGAGACAGCAAAGGTAAATGTTAGTCTGGGGAATTAATTGCAAACTATTCAAGAATAATGGCATTAGCCAATGGTGTTGTTGCATGCCTGAATCCAGAAGTTTGCCCCGGGCCCCACATATGGATTCAAGTATGAGGTGACCCTAATACATGTTTAAAGACACTTTTGGAAATTGTACTGTAGATGTTAATGAATTTTTTTGAAGAAACCACATTAATTGTAATACCTGTATAGTGGATCAAAGCAGTGAATTATATATATATATATATATGTGTGTGTGTGTGTGTGTGTGTGTGTGTGTGTGTGTTTCAGTTCTAGTCGTGTCCTTTCTGCAACGTAATAAAACCATTTGGCCAATGGCCACTGTACAGCAGCTGTGTCTGTAGTAGATAAGCATGATAGATAATTGTTTGAGATTCTTTTAAATTTTAGCACCAAGAGGACTGTCTGTACCAGCTGTCATAACAGGCTCTTTCTGCAATGGCTACCAAGTTGAATATGTTCCTGTGGAAGCAGGTAATCTTCTTTATTTTATGATTTTTTAACCAGATAACATACCTCTGTTACATTTTCTAGACATAAGTAAAGTCTGGTGCATTTATACAGCACCTATTGTTTTATGTCAGATAAGCTGCCTTTTTAGTAAAGTTTCTAAGCATTAAGTCTGGCGTCCGGTGTCATTAGAATAGCTCTTGTTAAATGTAATACCATAATTATAGACTCTAAACATGTCTGTTCTCTATTGCCTATTCATCATAAACAGGACTGGAAAATCGGAATAACTTATTGGATTTGACAGTGGGGGATTACAATTTCAACCTGGAGTGACAATAAGCTGATTCCACGTCATTATTGAAATGATCTTATAGAAGTTCGCTGATAATAATAATAATAATAATAATAATAATAATAATAATAATAATAATAATAATAACAATAATAATAAATAATAATAATAACAATAATAATAACAATAATAATAATAACCGTAGTTGTTTATTCGTATGCACTTAATCTAGTGTAAAATTAACTATAACTGACTCAGTGATCAGCCCATATATGGATCAATAGATCCTTAGGGCACTGTGATTGTGAAGAAAAGGATTTTGAATATATATCTAAAATTTCTAAATAATTATATTTTGAATATAATTTATATTTTGCTTACTCATGTTGCATTTTGCTTGCACAATAATTGCCTTTTAATTCTACTGTACTGAGTTAAAAGATGTATTTGAGAAGATAATCTTGAAATTGTTTAAAATTGCGATTGAACGCTGGACGTTGCTAAGCATTTACCAATTCAACGCATTATTTATGACATTTTAGGTCAGCACACAATCGTCGTTAAATATGCGGAAGTGGCCATCAAGGACAGCCCTTTCCATCCCGATGTCTACGACTGTTCTCAGGTTCAGGTCAGCCAGATACCATACGGAATCGTTGGAAAACCCGTAACTTTCAAAGGTAGCCTGATGCTTTTCTGCACTTTCAAAACTGAATCTGTAATTGCATACTGTGGCATGAAAGCAGTATAGGCCATATTGTTCAGGTCCAAGCCCCCCCTCCAAGTCTAAAGGTCTCCACTCAGCCTTTCGCAATTTTTAGATTGACCTGTGGATTTTCAGCCCCAAACTCCCACAAACATGATTTCTGATTATGACTTTCACTCTGATGCAACCATCGTCTGATACTAAATGCATTATTATAATGGAATGGAGCTAATGATTGGTCTAGATGTGCCATTTGCAAAATCACTTAAATTTATATAATATACTGTGTTGGCAGGATTTAAATATTAACAATTTATGCAACTTTTACATTTATCTGCATTTGTTTTCCATTGTTTATTGATGATTATATGCGATATCATGATTATTTCATTTGCAGTTGATGCCAGCATGGCAGGGGCTGGGCGAGTCGCTGTCAGTGTTCAGGGCAGACAGAGTCGTCCGCATGTCGAGATGTCAGCCGACGCCAACAATGTGTACTTGGTCACTTTCACGCCGATGGAAGGCGTTTTGCACAACGTGTCAGTGCGGTTCAACGACTGTGAAGTCTGTGGTAAGGAGAATCATGCAAACGATGCTGCAGTCCATTTCCATCTTCATCAAAATGGGTCTAGTAAAAGTGTTAAACAAATTATGAATTTAAAGACCGTGAAAGCGTGATTGTTCCTCGTGAGTTCCACAATAATAATCTTTATGCAGCCGTGGTAAAAGTGCATTAGATGTGATACCGGTAGTAATATTTGAATTTTCTCTTAGTTGTAGTGAACTAAGTAGATTGTACAATTATTATTATTATTATTATTATTATTATTATTATTATTATTATTATTATCTAATAATTTATAGAGCTCTATAACAAGGCATACGCCTAAATCAAGAGTGCTTTACGATAATGAGTTAGCCATCATACGACGTACTAAACAAGAGTGTAAATGATTGTATTGTCAGATACAGGATATATATGATCTATGTTTTTTTCATAAAGTCACTGTGATGAAAAGTGTAAGACTGCTGTTTGGTCCTTCAGAAAAAAACTGGTACTAATATATTGTCACTGTTGGTTCTTCGTTAGGCGATACTGGTATTGATGATGTTCTTGGTTAGGTTCTCCATTCTTGTGCAACATTATTGACCAAAAGAATCTGCATGTTCGCTGGGATGCTTGTGCTCTACGGCCAGTTGGCTGTCCTGTTACCATTGAACTCGACACAACAACATCATCTGAACTTGAAGCCACGTGTACAATTGTTGGTCAGTGATTTGGTCAAATTGGTGCTTAGCACATTCAGCGCCTGTGACGTAATATTACAAACCAAATATGCTAGCTGCTGGGCCAGGTCATATATATATATATATATATATATATATATATATATATATATATATATATATATATATATATATATATATATATATATATATATATATACTGTATATATATGTGTCGAACATATTATGGACTGTAATAAAATGATTGGGTTGGGAGGATTATTAAGAGATTGGCCTGTATGGCACAAATATATGCAAAAGCAGTGACTGGACACAAGAGTTTGGACACAAGAAATTGCCGTAAAACACCCGCTTTATGTGTTTTCCTCTGTTTTGAAAAATTTCACTGCAAAGCTAAGAGTTCTAACATTTCAAGTGCAAGTAAATACCGGTAAGTCTTTCCTTTTGGGTGTATTGAGGCTATATAAATGTTGTGTTCATTTATTCATATCATTTACTCTTTACAATACGAATGAAGTTCTTATTTATTATAATGTGGTGTCTGCTATTTTGGGCTGTAAAAGCATTTATTGTGAAAGATGTGAAATGTCCTCTGGCCAGCTGGTAAAACTGTGCCGACGTTGAATGTGTTAACTCCTATTGAAAGGATTGAGTTGGCCTCTAAAATACCTCTCTTCTGATCATTTTCTTTATTGAAACATTCATTAGATATTGATTTGTTTTGGAATGAAGTTGAATCAGTAGGCTATATCAGCAATATTTTCATGTCAGTGCTGTTCATTTTCCTATAGGTTCATGCTTTGAAGTTAGTTTATTCTGTGAATCGTTGATTTTACGATTTAATGTATTAAATGTTTCAAAATGAGAGTCGCGTTTTGCAGCTTTTTGCATGTATTTTACTGGTTTTTATTGCAGATCCTTACGGCATGCAGGTCATTCCGATGGAGCGTAGAAATGGCAATGTGTTTGCTTATCAGTTTGTCCCTGAATATGTTGGACCATACATAATTAACCTTGAATATGGCAAGGAGGTGGTACCAGGGTCTCCGTTTGTTTGCAACGTGTACGATGCAAAACAAGTCAAGATAGTTGATGCAACTGCAAGTGGAAACATTGGACAGGAAGCCAGCTTTACCGGTTAATATACCTTATTATTGGTTAATATCTTATTATTGCATTTACTTATTTCTAGTGATGTCTTTGAGTTTTAGTTTGTTTTCTTTCTTGTTTTCATGTATATTGAAATGACGTCTCACAGTATTATCGTGTTTGATATGTTTGTTATCAACAGTTGACACTAGTGCTGCCGGTATGGGCACTCTGGATGTTGCTGTCAGTGCTGCTGGAGTCACAGTCCCTCTGAGACACGAATGTAGAGACAACCTACATACTTACTACTTTGTGCCAAGGTCGCCAGTTGATCACATCATTAACCTGGCATTCAACAAAGAATGTATACCAGGTGATTGTTAAGTTGATTTGATGAATTCTTCTGTGTTATTATTCTAAAATAAATGACTTATTTGAAAAAAACTAATGATAACTTAACAATTGCATTTGCGATTGAATAGGAAATCTTAAAATGATAGCGAGCAGCATTTGATATTAAGCACGGATATTTTTGTGAAGATTCTCCGCTTGTATGGAGCATCGTCAATCCTGCTGGACAGATGTCTCTCAGTAATGGATGTCCAGGGAAATGCTTGACTGTTGGTCAGCCATTCTGGGGTGTTATCAACTACCCTGGCTTCCCAGTCAACCTCAATGACATCAAGGCACAGGCTACTGGTATGGTACATGGTTATCTTTGCCATGTCTTATTTGAAGTATTTATTAAGTAGTCCAGCTTAACAAGACCTCATTAAACCTTTTGTGTTATTCTATCAAATACAGTCTAGCAAATTATTATTATTATTATTATTATTATTATTATTATTATTATTATTATTATTATTATTACTTGGTTATTAGCACACATTAAGTCATTCATTTGGAAGAATCATTGTGCGGGTGAGTCACGTGTCCTAAACAGTATCGGCCAAACTGCCAACTACAGTTTATAATAGAAGTGTTCTTGTGTATATCTAGCAAGAAATGTGTGAATACGAGTAAGAAAGAAAGTAATTTTCGTCGTCATTTTAGAGTGAAACTATTGTGGTGTTGTATCGGGTTTCCAGCTTAGTACTCATATTTTATCGCTATTTGTGGAAATAGTATTTCCAGAACAACATTAAATTGACTACAAGAAACTGAGAGTACACACGTGGAACATTTTCAGCGGTGTTCTTTTTTGTCGTAGCTCCTTCTGGCGACCTGTTGCCAGTGAGAGTTACCCAGCAACCAGATGGAAGCATTCGTTTGGAGTATACATCGATGCTAGCAGGTAGACGGCATTGTTTGAACTGCCTGTTTTCAATATTGCAATAATCTGTCTTGCATTGCCATGCTTGTATTGTTGGCATTTATCGAGTCTTTCTTAGGCATATCTGCAAGTTTAATGATCGTCTCTATAGAAACAATTAAAGCTTCTATGTTATTTCATAGCACTAGTGTATCTATTAAACAACAGCAGTTAGACTGTGGCATATATTTGCTTATATTTTTCAGCAGAATGGATGTTGAAATATATGAGCCATTCTAAGCAGCATATAACCATTTATTTTGTCTTCTGTGAAACAATTCAGTCTCTTTGAAGATGGACATCTAATAGCTGCATGTTTATTGTAGACTTACTTACAGATATATACATACTGAACAAAAATGCAATGGTGTAGTAGGCCTACAATAGAATTTCAAATGGAAATTCCAAAGAATTGTCATGTTGCATTTGCAGCGATACTGGCCATTTGAATACACTTCGGCATAATTAGCAATTTATATCTTAATTCTGATTAAACCTGCTATAGAAAAGTAATTTTTTATCTAATATTATCTCCTTGAGTGGTACAAATCAAAGATAGGCTTGCTTTTTAGGAAGTCATTCACTTACGGCCGAATATGCGGGCCAGATGATCCCTGGATGCCCGCTCGTCACCGAGATTTACGATGCCAGCAAAATCCGCATAGAAGGGCCAAAAACTGGGGAAGTGATGGCCCCAATCGTCCTTCAAGGTATGGAATAGAAAATTACCAGATTTTATGTTAAACTTAGATGTTGACATTTTTCTTGCACTAATCAATAAAGCTGAAAAGATCTTTCTCTTCAAATGTATCTGTCTATATTCCTGTCTGTATGTCTCTCTGTGTGGACTGTGTATGTCTGTTGTAAGTCTAATATATCTGTATGTCTGCATGTCTGTCTGTCTGTCTGTCTGTCTGTATCAATCTGTCTGTCTGTCTGTCTGTCTGTCTGTCTGTCTGTCTGTCTGTCTGTCTGTCTGTCTGTCTGTCTGTCTGTCTGTCTGTCTGTCTGTCTGTCTGTCTGTCTGTCTGTCTGTCTGTCTTATTCTGACTGATCTTCCGGATTGACCTGGCTCTAATTCTGTTTGGATTTGGTGCGCCATCGGCTGATGTCCTGGGCTTATGATAGTGGCACCATAGAAGTTTATTCATCGATTGATTGATTCAAATTTTAACATCATTTGAGAGAAACATGCTATCAGATTCACTAACCCTAATACTGTTTCAATGACCGTTTGATGTGTGGCACAGTGACTCGCCGAGACGCTGGAAATGCTGAGCTCGGCATTACTGTGACGGATCCAAATGGCGAATGCGTTCCATTTGACATCGACAAGACACCAACCGGCGAAGTGGTGACTTACACTCCAAATATTCCTGGAACATACAAGGTCAATATGACCTACGGCTGCATAGAAGTCCCAGGTACGAACAACTTACTCTGTTTTACATTTACACAGAAGCCTACCTCAACTATATGAATACCATTTGTTACATTTAATTGGTATATACAGATTGCGTAATGATAAGCATAAAGAATTACTGTAATATATGGATAAATGTAACGTTTGTATAATAATTTCCACTGTATTTTTGTATGACACTATTCTAGGGTGTCCCATTCGTCAGGAGATCCGGGCAATTATTCCAGCCACCGCATGTGGAGATGGTTTGATCAAAGGCACAGCAGGCCAAATACAGAGTTTTGTAGTTGACCCTCAAGGACAGAAGGGCGAGCTTGTTGTTCAGATTGAAGGCTGGTTTTTTTATAACCTATTTACTCGTTTGCTAAGTATTCTGTATCATTTATTAACATGGTTACTTAAATCTGATTGCTTGTTTATTGAATATTGCTTTGGTTTTACAGTATGAAATCGATGGGGGTGATTTTGAATCTGAAAATTTTCCTAGTGCATTTGATATTTGGATAAATCCTATCGTGATATTTATTAATCAAAAAATGTTAATTTTACTCTTTATTAGATATATAATAAAAGCTTTGTTTTGACCACAGTATGGTCATATTATTATAAATATTACATAAATATCATTTCTACAAAATAATAGGTAGATATCAGAGGTGTAGTGATGGTGGGTATGTTGTATTGGTATATTTACCCCTGCCCCCCCCCCAAAAAAAAAAAATCAGACTGCCTTAAAAGTTTTAATGTGTTTTTTAAAGATGTTCTAAGTTTTTTAAGATTTGCCCCCAATCACATTATGCCTCCTCAAATCAAATTCCTAGCTATGCCCCTGATAGATGATAGATATCTGGATTCTGCACTTTAGATATCCATCTTGTGTGCAATGTTGGTGTCTTGGCTACTGGGGATTGTGACTTGTTTCCTCCATTGCTGCCTCCCTTTTAACCAAATCTGTAGCAGACATGTTCATTCATAACTGAATTGCTTAGTTGCACTTTGTTTCAGATCAATGAAAAGATGCTTTATAATCTGGCACATTTACGAGTACCTTAGTCCACTGGCATGTACGGCCCTAACACAAAGATGAAATGCACTACAGTTGATCTTGCTATGTTGACGTTTTATTTCTTGTTTGTGTAATTAACTTGTTATTTTTGGGTGAAAACTTTAGGGCCGCACACCTCTGCCCAAGTTCAAATTGAACCAGCGGATGGAGGCCGTCTAAGAGTGAACTACCTGCCGGTTGAAGCTGGAATATACAACGTTCATATGCTGTTTAACGGTCGAGATATAGAAGGCAAGAGTTCATTTACTAATAAATACATTTTTAGTTGCATGATTATAGGCATATTTTACACAAATTTAGATAGTTTAAAAATAGTTTTGCTCTTAGAGGAAGCCAGTGTCATGTCATGTCATGATGCCATCATCGCTATGCGATGTTAAACCTGTTATTATTGAGTTTTCAATAGAGTCCTCTGTGTTCCAAGCCAGTGTCAATGATATTCAAAAACGTATTTGTAACTTTTATATTTTTGTGCTCCGAAAGTCTTCTGTATGAATATTTGTGTGAAAATCTTGCTCAAGTTTCTGTATGAACCTTGATTTTTAGGCTGTTCGTTTCATCCTCACATCTGCGATGCCAGCAAAGTTGAGGTCATTGACGACATTTCATGTTGGACTGATCCGGATCATGTCATCATCCAACTAAACGAGATGAAAACTTTACGCTTTGATGCTTCTTGCGCTGGACCAGGTAAGTGACCGTCGGTCGGAATTTGATTAAAGGCAACTGAAATGTAAATATCAGTTGAGCAAGAAATGACAGATCCTCTAACAGCAATTACAGCAAAAATGGAAAATAAAAACTATTAGAATTGTAGAATTTTAAAAATAGTAATTGAAATGTAGTGAATGTGTGATTTTAATTGAAAAGACGAATATTTACCAAAAAATTTGCAGTACCTTGTCATCCTTTTGTGATCTCTGACCACTCAGAGTGTCCCAGAATAAGTATGGTATCTACTGTGGTACTACTTTCAAAAGCGCCATATAAATTCACAAGACATGTTGACTTTATCGCCTTGTAGTGCTGTCCTCTAGAGTAAGTAATTAAAAATCTTATGAATTTATATAGCATCTTCAAAAGTAGTAATGCAGTAGCTCTTTTATCAGACTTTATTTATTGGATTTGACAATGGAGGGGATTACGATTCAAACCAAGGAGCGACTATCGACTAACTAAAGTCAGAAACATTATTAAAATGGCGCTATAGAAGTTCGATGAGGTGCCTAGGAACACTAATAGTACTGGAACATTCATCTAATTGTCATTGCCATTATTTTGGTGCCATAGAAATAATTAAATATTGCAATTCAGTACAGCAGAGTTCCTATCTCATTCAGTGGGAACAAAAAACATTTCAGCATGATGTGCATCTGTATATTTTATACAGCCACAGTTGTTTGAATCATGTTGGATGTATCTTTGTATTACCAAATCCGAAATTGAGGTAAAAATAAGAAGTCTTCATACACAGCTAGGCAAGAATTGTTGCATTAGCATAATTATGTGATCAGGTGGACTGGTTGTGAAGATCGAAGGACCTGATGGCAACATTGTTCCCGCGGATGTTGTTCCAGTTGGAGGAAATGAGTACGCAGTCAGATTTATTCCACGGAAGGAAGGTAGGTGACATTTTATATTAACTTACTGTGAGCATAGCATGGGCGCCCCCACATTATGGCAAGAGGGGGCACTTACCCCTCACAGGAAAATACAAATACCAATATTTCATGGTGAAATGTGAAAACCTTGCTAAAATATTGACGGTGACCATTGTGTTTAATATGTGTTTTGATTAGGAGACAGCAGTTACATACCAATAAAGCATAATAAAGTACTGGTAATAGAATTTGTCCTTTATTCAGCAGCCATTAGAGCAATGTAATGTAATTTATTATTATTATTAGTAGTAGTAGTAGTAGTAGTAGTAGTAGTAGTAGTAGTGGTGGTGGTGGTGGTGGTGGTGGTGGTGGTGGTGGTGGTGGTGGTGGTAGTAGTAGTAGTAGTAGTAGTAGTAGTAGTAGTAGTAGTAGTAGTAGTAGTAGTAGTAGTAGTAGTAGTAGTAGTAGTAGCAGTAGTAGCAGCAGCAGCAGCAGCAGCAGCAGCAGCAGCAGCAGTAGTAGTAGTATACACCGTAGAGACTGATTGTTGCAACTAATCCAGAGACTGTGTGGACACATTACAAATTAATTATAGTAGATCGTGCGAAACAACCAAGTTTTGAGTCTCTTCTTGAAGGAGTCTGGCGTTGGAGAGAGTTGAACTGAAGAAGGCAGGCGGTTCCATTTATTTATTTACTAGAGTGTTCTAACTGCTTTGTACATTGTTTTGTAGGAGATTATTTCATCCGTACTTATTGGTGCGATGCCCCAATTAAGAAATTTCCAATTGTGGCAACGGTGGAGGCACCGCCGAAACCAGTAGAACCCCCACACCCACCACACCACGATGCTCTGTTGATTGTTCAGACATTGGACTGTCCATCTCCACCTGCTCCTCCTCCTCCTGCTGTTCCAGTTGATGCAACTAGGATTGTGCTGACTGGACCAGGACTGAGTTGTGCCAGAAGTCTTGAACCGGCACAGTTTCTTCTGGATGCAGCAAATGCTGGACCAGGTTATTGTTCTGTCGAATAATTATTTGTGTGCCAAATGTACCGAACAAATGCAGTCTAACCCACATTTTGTCACAGCTAAGCTGTTGAAACAAAGTAATATTACTTGCGATAAACATTATCTTGGCTGAAATGTGATCTTTAATTATGTGATATTAACCCCTTAACTGGGTATTTAACGTTAACTCAATGTAAAATGGACGGACATATATCCGGGTTCCCCAGTTAAGGGGTTAATAAGAATTTGGTGTCAACTCCAAGTTTCACTGACTGTGGTGCTATCCTTGACTTAGTTATGACTGAATCTTAGCGCTATTGTTCTGTTTTATGTTTTCAAAAAACGAAAATTGTAGTATTGTTCAGATTAACAACTGTTTAAAATCAAATGACTTGTGAGTTGTTAAAGAGTTTTGTGGTTGTTTTTGCAAAGTTGAAAAGTTTGCTACTTAGAAGTTTGATTTGTGTCATATTGATACGATTTTTTCAGGCATACCATCAGCCAAGTTGATCGGTTTGAAAGGCGATATCGAAGTGGAAATTGTCCCTCTCGAGAATTGTCTTTATGCATGTTCATATGTGGCTGCATGTCCAGGTTAGCTAAAGCACGCTGCGCTCAAGTGCTCGGGAACGTTATTTTTTTGTACTTGCACATGAATTTTACTCATGACACTGTTACCTGCCTTAATGTTAATCATCTTGCACTGAATTTCTGTCACGTGTATTTTTGCACAGAAAGTTGTAAAGAAGCCCTATCTGTTTTTGTTTTTTCCACAGGTGCTTACCTGTTGAATGTCATGTGGAGTGATCAGCAGGTGCCAGGATCTCCTTTCAAGGTGAATGTCCTTCCTTCGGGCGATTCCTCAAAGGTCGTCTGCATTGGGGACGGTCTGACCACTGGAATTCTTGGCAGGGAAATCAATGCAATTGTTGATACCAGGAAGGCTGGATTAGGTTAGTCATTTAATTGTTTTTATAAATTGTTGCTGAATGTTAATTTAATTTTGAAGTTGAGTTGATTTTCATTCTTTGATAATATTGGCAAATCAAATGTTTAATATGAAATATCAGCTGGATTTAAGTATTACATTATAATCTCAAGATTTAAGCAATCTTACTTACCTTTCTTATTTTCTTGGCTTTTAAATTTTTTGAAGGACTATTTCTGTCATCTTTAGCAGTGCAATGTCATTTCATATAAATAGCCTTTTCAATAATTATATGTTTTTTATTACTGTTGTTATTATCATCATTATTGGAGTTATATATTGTTAGGCAGTTGTCAATTTGTTGAAATTGGCAAGGAAGCATTTTCTGTTTTAGGTCCAAAACCTTGGTTCTCTTCCAGTTGGCTTTTTCTTCCTCATCTGTCTCACTGCTTTCCATTCTGATTGTTCTAAAATGGTCATAGTCTTGCCTCCAGCACTGCACTCAGCCAGCGTCTGTGCATATCTTCCTGTCTGACTTTGCCAACCTCAGTTACTGTGTGCCCCACGGCTCCATCCTTACCCACTCCTTTTCACTCTTTACAAAGTACCTCTTGGTTTCCTGCCTGTTCAGCACAGTATCGGATACCACTGTTATGCTGATGACATGCAATTCTTTGCAATTTTGATCAAACGTCAGCTTCAGATTGCCTCCAATCATTGTTTTTCATTCTTGAATCAACACAGCTGAGGATTTCAGATGGAATTGAAGCACCATTGATTAATGTCTATTGAATATTAGAACTGATGCCATAGGAGTGCATTATTATTATTGTTATTATTATTATTATTATTATTATTATTATTATTATTATTATTGTTGTTGTTGTTGTTGTTGTCATCATAATTGTCTGATGGTTTCACTGATTTGATGCAGGAGAAGTAACTGCACAGTGTCAGGGTCCAACTAGACCAGCAATCTGTGAGCTGGACGACAGAAGAGATGGAACATTTGAACTGATAATCAAACCTCAGGAAGCAGGCATTCATGTCCTTCAAGTCAAGTTCAACTGCGAGCATGTGCCAGGTAGAGACACTTCCAGTTCAAGTCTTTAATAAAAAAAAGGAGAATTCTGTTATCATCTGAATGTCATGCTATTTTTTCATGATCAGTGTTATTATTAGGCAGGTCTTTATGGCATGGAGAATATCAAGTGCTACTAGGTTTTACAAATTTTAAATACCGTATCTACCCAGTACTGTATTATCTTGCCTTATATGTACAGTTATTCATTCTTATCACAGAACAGACCGATTGCTTCTTGCGTTAAAAAATGTGAACATAAATAAAAATAGGACTGATTTTGATGTGACTGTGCTTAAAAGTAATATTCATATCATGTTCATAATTACTAAATTTGTTTGTTAGGCTACAATATTGAATGCCTATCATTTTTCATCTGTGTGAACTATTAACTCTGGTGTGTGGTAAAAATATGTGCATAATTTTATTTTTTTGTAAAATTTTCTGTGCACCTCTTGAGCAGACCTTTTAGTTAGTCAAAAAGTGCTGTAGATTACCGGTAGATGACCAGTTTTGTTTTTGAAATTTTTTCAGGAAGTCCGTTTACACTGAAGGTGTTGACTCCACCAGATGCCAGCAAGGTTCGTGTCTGTGGATGTGGACTGAAAAGTGGCATACTTGCGACGTTCGAAAGCCAGTTTCTTGTCGACACGACTGGTGCAGGTCCAGGTCAGCTCAACGTAAAAGTCAGAGGCAGGAAGGGTAAGTTGATAGCCAGAATATTCAGTGAACAATACTTACAATAATAATATTAATTAATTATTATAATAATAACAATTGTTACTATATAATATAATATCAAGATTTATAGTGGTTCGCTAGGGTCTGCACTGTATGAGAATCACTTGAACATATGCTTGAGATCCTTGTACTTGTACTTTAATAGCACGTACTTGAAACATACAAATATCTTCTGTTCATAATTGTTCTTGTATCAAGGTAACGGAAAGACAATAATTCTGTACTGAGTATCTAGTCTGCTAGTAGTTCTAGATATACTTTGGTTCAGGAGTCATTTGTAAAGAAGTGAGAGCTTTGATAACGGCATTATTTGTGATATCATTGAAAGATCTTGCAACACAGGCTCGGTTATTGTAGGCACATTTCGAGTGGAGATGAAGCGTCACCCCCAGAAGGAGAGAACCATCATGTGTCAGTACAACCCGACTGAGATTGGCGAGTATTTCATCAACGTCCAGTGGTCGGGTGAGCACATTCCTGGAAGCCCATTCCGTGTCATTCTTGTTGATACGATAGAAGAGTTTCGTAAACTGCAGTCTGGAGTTTCAACAAATCCATTTGGAAAGAGCAAATACGGAACTATGACGAAGCGATATGAACGACGGGTTCATGTTTATGGATGGATGAAACTCAATTTAGTTATTCTGTCTGGCTAATCCGTGCAGAGCAACTAACTCATATATCGGTTACAAAGTCATTTTACTTATCAAATACTTGATAATATAATCAATAGCAGGAGCAAGGATTTTTATATTTAATATGCATTTCTAAATCTAGAACCTGTAGCACTATAAGACATCTTTGAAAACAATATGAAACTAATGATTGTTATATAATGTCAGATATTAATTACATACTCTATTGTGTCCTTAACAACATTTAATTCATTTTAATCAGAAACATTGCAAATGTTGGGCTGTAATATATATATATATCATATATATATATATATATATATATATATATATATATATAATATCAATCTGCTGGGATATAATAAAAGACTCATTTTAATGTGCTCTACTACAACTGTTAATAACATCATTTATTGATAACTGATGAACCAGCATAATTTATGATATTCATTATTGCTAATCTATGCTGTAACAAATAATGCAAAATTCTGATTTTATCATGACACTTTTTATAGCAGTGTGCCTCTTGCATTTGTACTTGCACGTTATTGAATCAACCTATTTTTTACCATTTCACACACACACACACTCTCTCTCTCTCTCTCTCTCACTCTCTCACACACACACACTCTATGACTGAATATGAAGATTTTTATTTATCACTTGAATATAAAACTATCAAACAACATGGTATGTTGCTTATTTATTGTTAGTTAGACTTGAATTTATTTTAAGTTTACAATCATAATTTATAATTTTTGTGTTGTTGGTTGCACTGTTTTTTTACATTTATACTCAGTGTGCCCAGGGCTTTTTTCTAGGAAAAAGGTTTGGGAACTCATCCTTTTTGCTCATCAACAAAACAGGTGTGGGAACGTTGTACGCTCCTAAACGCATTATAACATATCCATAATTATATATACAATCTGGCAAAAAGGTGTGAACGCTGCTCCCATGCTCTGAAAAAAGCCTGAGTGTGCCCAGTATTTCCAGCAGGAGTAATTGAACCAACATCTTGGTTCCATCGTCCTGACTCCTGAAGCTTAATTATATATATATATATATATATATATATATATATATATATATATATATATATATATATATATATATATATGTACAAGATACAGCAGGCCAAATGTTGCAATTGAAAAGATAGAGAGACTTAAGAAAGTGAAGTTGTGCTACATCTCAAGCATCCAAATATTGTTCAACTCCCAGATAACAACAGACAGACCTAGTCCTGTAGATTGGTCATTCTATCTTGAAGCATGGCGTATTAAATAAATCGTAAAAATCACATACAATCATGGATCTCTGCTATTTACTCTATGCAACCCTCTTGGGTTCACTTCTTGATGAACATCAGGTGGCCTATCATATTTATGCTGATGATACACAAATTCTCATATGACTGGGTCCAGCTGGCTAGCTGAGGGACTGCCGAGCCAGCCATAGCTTTATATTTTGCCTGCTGCAAAAATCCGTTGTGATATTTCATTTCCATGTTTGTATGCTGTATTCTAGTAGTTTGATTGCTCTGTATAAACTCTGTATAAATTCCTCCCTCGGAATATTAGGGCTGTCCATTAGTTACGTCAACAATCTAGGGTGGAGGGGGTTTGGAAAAGTTTGACAGTTGTTGACAGGGGGGTCAAGAGAAGTTGACGTCAACAATTTCACTTTTTTAAATAATCAAAAAATAGGAAATGTCATAGAATACTACTTATTACAATGGAAAAAAGCATTAGAAAAAAGGTAATCACCACCACATTTTGACACTTGATGAGGAAAAAGAAAAAGATCATCACCACAAAAATAATAACCTTGTTATTGGGACCTGTCATTGATCTTGGGGGGGGGGGTATCAAGAGTTGTTGACGTAATTATGGGGGGAGGGGGTAAGTGAAAGTTGACAGTTGTTGACAAGGGGGAGGGGTCAAAAATTGCCCAAAAATTGTTGGCATAATTAATGGACAGCCCCTTATTTGGAGTGTAATGTAATGTAACAGAATTCAGCAAAACGCCCAATTTCAAGAATCACTCGGAAGCGCTCCCGCTGCTGCGATTACTGCATATCGATAATGACCTGGTCTTTGCGGGGGGAATTGGGCCTAATATTGATTGACACCACGTTTGGGGTGTTAGAACTGATACTCCAGAGGTGCACGATTATTATTATTCATTTTAAAAAAGACCTTCTATAGGCTAAAGTATGAGCTATAAACTTACAATAAAACGGAAATTGGCGAGTTACTTCCGGAAGCCGATTTGTCGTTTTTTTCGTTCAATGGCGGATGCTGGGGCGAGTTAAGAATTCTCATGAACTTATCTTCGTCTTTATAAACAGTAAATCCACAGTCGTAAACTCCTTAAACGATTAGGAAACTAGTTTAGAATTTTTGAATGTGAGTGTCCGTAATATTTTAAATGCCTAATTGGATTGTTTTACTCCTGTAGCTTGGGCGGGGGCGTGGAATTGCCCCTACGTTTTGTAAGTTTATTTGAACCGCACCAAGGACTTTGTCCTTCGATGAGACAGAGCTGCATAAATTGCTTGGAGATTATTGCAGCCCGGATTAAAAAGTCTTTACAATTGTTCTGTCATAGTTGTTTGCAATTTTAAAGCTGACTGGCACTATTCTGTTGCTGAAGTTCTCTAAAAATCTGTTGTGATATTTCATTTCCATGTTTGTATGCCGTATTCTAGTAGTTTGATTGCTCTGTATAAACCAAAATCAATCTTGTGGATTCCAGTTCCCTTGTTACCTGGTATAGACAGTCTTTCCACTCCTTTTGGATGTTGCATTCGTGTATGACAGAAATGCACTAGCTAACATTTGTCAGCTTGAAAATAATTATGACTGCAGATGTTTGTCAGCCATTTGTCTTCTGTGAATAGTTTTAAAGATCGCCCCAATCAGAAATGCACTAGCTAACATTTGTCAGCTTGAAAATAATTATGACTGCAGATGTTTGTTAGCCATTTGTCTTCTGTGAATAGTTTTAAAGATCGCCCCAATCGTCTCAAGTGTCCCAAGGATTTGCTTGAGTTATATGTTGCATTATTTTCAAAATTGCCATTGTTCCATAAGCATTAACCTCTATCAAGCTAGTATAATTTTAAAAACCCACACTAATTTCTACAATCTACAGGATTATCAAAAGAACATTATCCTTATATCAGACAAGCTGGATATAGATAAAACATTGCTCCATTTCTATTTATGGTCAGCAAGCAAGCAGCATCCTTGACCGACTATCATTTGGTCTCATCTGCTACATGCTTTCCAACCTCCTGTGTCGGGGAATTTAATTGATTGTCATAGGAATATTCTTGGACATTTAAAGATTTGGAATGAAGAATAATTGTCTTTGAAACAAAATATTATAGCAAAGTACAAAAAATTGGGTAGGTCAAAAAAATTTAAAAATGAAGAACTATACAAGAGAACTTAATCAAAGCAAGTCCATCTATTCGGACACCTTGTCTTTATACAGTACTATGCTAATTGTGCTATTCTTAAGGCGCTATATAAATAGTCAAGTATACAATATGCAGAATGAAAGAGGACAAAGATCAAAGATCTATTGTTTAGAGTGATGTAAAGTGACAATAAGAAAGGGAGACCATACAAGGAATGGTGTGAACCATTTGATGATACTAAAGAATTGTGTGAAAGCAGTTTGCAGGATTTAAGTCACAGAACAATGCACAGGAAAGAATGGAAACAAACTTTAGAGATGACATTATTAGCCTCACTGCCCTTTGGATGTTGACTATTGCCTGGCCGATAATATACCTTCCCCATAGCTATTTTAAGAAAGGCTGAGCACCTAAGAATAAGCAGCTACTGTTGTGCTGCTTTCCAAGGTGCTATAGAAATCCACAAGATTTTACTTTACTTACTTTACTTTTATACAGCAATGGGATATATATGGCTTCTATTGAGCTAATTTTACTGTTGGACTTGGATTTGTAATGTGAAGAGTTGTAAGATGTGTTAATGTGTCTTGCAGCAGTTTTCATTACAATAATGAATATTACACTATTGCCAATGTGTTGTTTATGCATACTTTTGTTCAAGTATTGATGAAACCATTTTAAGAATCCATTATATCATATTGATATTTTGTTCACATTTGTTTTTTAGCTTGCATTTCAGAACTTCAAGCAGACTTCTGCATCTTAATACAAGTAATGGATATATTTCAGAATGACACTAGAAGCTGTATGTTTAAGCCTGAAATTGAACTGATTGTCGTGGAATGGAATTGAAATGTTGGACTTTATTTGAGTTGAAAACTGTGAATAGCCATTTCATCAGAATTGCAACATTGCTGAAGCTTCTGTTTCGAGTCAATTTCATTTAATCAGTCAGTAATGGACAATCAGATTGAGTTTGGAGAAACCTTGTACGTGGGTGACATATACGGCACAACGACAGCATTCATCAAAGAAAGCAATAGCCCTGAAAACGAAGAGGCCGTACATAAGTGTAACCTGTGCGAAAAATCATTTGTGGAGAAGAGTGATTTAAGAAACCATCGAAAGATTCACACAGGAGACAAAGTCTACCAATGCAATTTATGTTACAAGGAATTTAACTCCGTCGGCACTCTGCGTCTCCACGCTAAAGTCCATACTGGTGAAAAGCCGTATCACTGTAACATTTGTGGTAAGTCGTTTAGCCAGAGCGGCACTCTGCATAAGCACGCTAGAATTCATACCGGAGAAAAACCGTACAACTGCCTCACGTGCGGTAGGGCGTTTAACCAGAAGGGCACGTTACAAAAGCACGAAAGAACTCACACGAAAGATAGGTCTTACCTCTGCAAACTCTGCGACAAAACGTTCACCCGCGTCGACAGTCTCTATAGGCACGAGAAGATTCACACCGGCGAAAGGCCGTACAGCTGCAAGATTTGTGATAAAACCTTTATCCAGAAAGGAACTCTACTTATGCACGAAAGAATTCATTCGGGGGAGAGGCCGTACCAGTGTAAAATTTGCGGCAAGCATTTTAGCCGTATGGGCGACATCTACAAGCACATGAAAATTCACACCCAAGAGCGACCGTACGACTGCAACGTCTGCGGCAAGACATTCGGCCAGCTGAGTAACCTCCGTACGCACGAAAAGCTGCACACTCGGAGAGAAATCGTATCAGTGCAACATATGCGATCGATCGTTCACCCAGAAGGTTGCCCTCGATGCTCATGAGAAGACTCATAGTGGAGGAAAGCCGTATCATTGCAGCGTATGTGGAAAGACGTTTACTCAAGCCGTGGTTCTAAATGTTCACGAGAAAGTTCATACCGGAGAAAAGCCGTACGACTGCAACATATGTGGCAAAGCGTTCAGCAAAATGGAAAGCCTGCATTCGCATCAAAAAAGCCATACTGTTGAAAGACTCTACCAGTGCACTTTGTGTGGGGATGCATTTAAAACCAGATACCTTTGGAAGAAGCATGTTAAAAGTCAGCATGCTGAGAAGAAAATATTACATTATTGATGCATATATTATATATATATATTAGAGAAATTTGACTTGGCAAGCAGTTTTGTTATGAAAATGGAAATCATTTCTGTTTGATGGAGGAAAATATGTAAAATCTGTAATGCAAACTTTAGGATGAATTTGCAAGGTAGCGTGTATGATTAGAACTTTAGCCATGAATACTGTATTAAATTCATAAGATTATTCACAATGGACTGCTGAATTTCTGTCATGTTTGCTGTAATAATGTCATTTGTTCAGTACTGTAAACTTTTGTTTTTCCAATAGAGGTTGGAAAATAGTTGGTGCAGAAATATTTGCCCTTGAATCCAGTCTGATCATGTAAAGTTAGGGAAACAATTTGGTCTAATTAAGGATTGTTACTTGCTAAGAAGTTTAAAACCTAATGGTTTTGTTATTGTGAATTATTGTTAATTTCACAACTGATGTTCTAAAATATTTTATTCATATTTCACAATACTGTATCTTCAAATATTACAGCATATTCATTAAAGAAGTGTATTAAGCATTTCTTAAACGTTGGATTGAATGTAGAGCCTTTTTGTAAAGATTTGTTGGATTGTTGATTTATGTCTTTGTTTTCTTTGGTTTATCTCTTGATTTAAATGTTCAAGACCAACTTTGATAGAAAGATTCAGAAAGAGAGCACGCCCAAAAGTATTTTTGATTCTTTTCTAAACTTTGAATCACAAATCTCCCAACTTTCAAAAGCTGGCTACACTCATATGCATGACTTTCACCACCTACGTCCTTTTCTCAATCAGTACCAAGACTGCCTCTACAATCGCCACCTCCATAGTCCACTCCAAATTAGACTACAGTAGTGTGATTATTGGACGAAGTGATATCCTGCCTACCTGGGAACATTTGATTTTTATGCTTGAAGCTAATTCTGAGCCCTAGCCAATATAAAATATTGACACCTTTTCTTGTAGTATGGTGTGCTTTACTGCATGCTGCTATCCAATGCATACAAGAGACATGCAGGTCGTTTGCTTGTCAAGAGAATAAATACACTCATGACCCATTCCTACCACACAAAATTCGGTATACAGTGTTGAGATGGATCCTAAATTAATTGCCTGTCGCAACATACGGTAATTAACTACAGTGTAGTCAACAGATTGCTGCAACTGTCAAGATATGAAAATCTGTAGATCTGTGGCTGGAAAAGTAGCAAGTGCATCATCAAGCAATGTTCTGTGCGAGGTCGAGTTACACTATGTATGACATCTTTCCTTCCATTTCGGTCACATACTTTCCGGATCATGATTTGAAGTGAGGTCGATGATCAGAGTAGTAATCTGATGTGAAAAACGCGACGAAGCTGAATAATAGGTTCATGGAGCAGTAACTTATGTTCACAGACCTTGGTTTATGAGCTGAGAAAGTCGCTTCAGCAACTCGGCAGTCACCACTCGCATTTTCTGGTAGGGAAACTCACGGGAAAATATTGCGCTATAATGAAATGGACAAATTGTGAAGTGGTAACAATCATTGTAACAATATATATATAGACGTTCGCTGACAGAAATTTTAAGGAATTTTAATACTAAATTTGCTTTAATTTCATTATTTTTGAATGCGAAATGACTTCGGCGGCGAAGAGCAGTCCTAAAGATGCACAGACGATCGCAGCTATTCTAGAAGACATGGGAATAACTGAATACGAGCCGCGATTGATAAATCAGCTTCTAGAATTCACATACAGTGAGAACTAGCCTATTATTTTGACAGTGGCAAGGCCAATTTCCAACCACCTAGAAGCAGCATTCATTTAACAATTTAGTATTTTTTTATTTCGTATCAAATATATCATTGCTATGGAAAAGAAACTTTCCACTTTGACATGATTAAACGATATTTCTTTGTATTACGAATGCAGTGAAAGTCAGTGATTTGTGTTGTGTTTGCTGTCCTTAGAATATGTGACAGACACAATAGACACAGCGATGGTATATTCAGCACATGCTGGTAAAAAGAATATTGACGTTGATGATATAAAGATTGCTGTACAGACACAACTGGATCACACTTTAACTAATCCTCCGCCACGAGATGTGAGTTTTTGAGAGCTTTTCAGTCTGATTTTTGCAGTAATCCTGTTGGATTTAGTGCAGTAAAGCTGGCTGCTGATTCACGGAATATTTTGAGCCTTTACAAAAATCCAAAATATTATCATGCATTGCGTCAGTGCTGAGAAGTGACATTTCATGCATTTTTGCCATCTCTGAATATAGTATTTCTAGATAGTGTCATATAATTACCAGTAATTAATGCCAGAAGTGACATTTCATGCATTTTTGCCATCTCTGAATATAGTATTTTTACTTATAGTGTCATAATAATTGTTTGGCCTTTACTGAGAACTGTGATGTGATGCCAGATTTTTAAAAGAGTATGTGTGTGTCAGCTGTTTGAATGTGTGCACAAGAACTCAATTCCTCTGCCTCTGATAAAGCCCATCGGAGCTCCAATCCTACCGTGTTGCTTGAAACTGATCCTTGACCTTATGATGTCATTATGGTTATCATAATATTAAATATTAAAATAATATTAAAAACCTTAAATAAAATTGCAGTAATAAAATTGCACATGAGAACTCACTGATATTTTTTTTTATATTTACCTTTTGTCTGAGAACTTTCGTAGTTGTTTTTAATTTGTCCATCAGTTTACAAGATTCTTTCTGATATTTGTGTATTTTCTTCTTTATCAGCTTTTTTCATTAATTCACAAATTACTCTTACTCTTGATCGAACTTTTTAGCACATCTTTCAAAGTTGGCCGCAAAGTCAGAACCCGGACAAACCTCCTCTGCCTTCCTGATAAAGCCCTATCTGAGACAGTCTGCAATTTGCTATTCAGCCGCGGAATACTGCTGTCCCGCCTGGTATCAGATACAAAGCCTTGGACACGCTCAACCAAGACTTGTCTCAAACCCTTGAACAGCGCTCCAATGGCTGCCAGTTCTAAAATATGGGTATGACGGAAGCTGCAGTGGACATTTCTATCGATGATTATCATAACCTATTAAATATTAAAATAATATTAAAATCACCTCCTCTGCAGCTTAAAATTGCCTCAGATGTAAAATATGGAGACTTTGACTGGTCTATGACAACTCACTGGTTATTGACTCATTTATATATTTACTCAGTTTTGTCAAATGATATGAAGGTTAATTTCATCGTAGTATTTAATTTGTCCATCAGTTTACAAGATTCTTTCTGATATGAAGTGATTGTGGTCATGTGGTCTTCTTTAAGACCACCAAGTTTAAAGTTTCAGTGTATAATTCACAAATTCAAAGATTTTGCAAAAACTGTCTGAACCAGTCATGTAATTTTTGGTGTAATGCTAAATACTGGTGAGGCTCATCTGCATGATAGTATGTACACAAAAAGGCATATTTTCAAACCCTCTCCCCATTGCACATGCCGTAAATACGCCAAATCTTCAAAATTCAACCCCCGCAGTGCGTACCTACTATATGGATGGACCCAGATGATAATCTGAAGCACCACTTTTCATTGTTAGGGTTTGGTATTAATTTGGATGTGATACTAGTGTTAATCTGATTTTCTCAAATTTTATTTAGTCACCGTGAATTTATATATTTTACATTTAATTTTTTATGTTTGAAGACAAGTTTAACTCAAGCCAAACCAGTAAAACCAAATGGGCCGCCAAACATTGGAGCATTGGTGTCAGGTAGCTAATCTTTTATTGACTAAATATTATCTATGATATTTTCATTTAGAGAATGAAACACATTCTATTTAGCAAATAGAAGAGAAATTAAGAGCAACTTTTAAAAAAAATTTATGTTACGATGTAAAGTTTGTCATTTTTACAATCAGTATTTTATTGTATATAGCATTCATATATTCTCTTATACCTTTTAGAATACACTTAGTGATTAGTGCGTTGCTTTGCCAGTCAGTAGGTCTGGGATTCAAATCCTGACAGCGGCAGAAACATTTTGGTTGTTTCTTTGCCACACAATGTTATCAGTCAGCTCTTGGTGTGAATGGCTGAGTGTTTGCTCAATTAACCCCTTAACTGGGGACCCCGGATATATCCGTCCATTGTACATTGAGTTACAGTTAAATATCCAGTTAAGGGGTTAAGGGAAAAGCAAGAGAAGGAGAAGCTGGCATGCCAAAGCCATCCAAGAAAGATTAGAGGTGATAACCTTATATTTTTTTGGGCATGCTGCCTATGTTGCAACTCTTTAGCTCAAGTTTTTCGATTGAACATAAAGTCTACTCTATTTCAAATGTGTTACAGGCCCAAAGATGTCAACAGTTTTTCCAACAGTCATCCGGTGCAAACCACCTGGTACGTGGCTTGAAGTTCTTTTGTATTTTTTGGGTGTATTAACTCTTTCATTCATGAACAATTCAATTTCATAACTTTATATGGGACTAGTTGTATCAATATTTATTAATTTCTTTCTTCACTTATTGTAACTTTTTACTGGTCGAAACAGATATCAGAATAGAGCTTAACCCTTTTCCCGGGAGTTTGCCCCGAGAATGCTCGTCCGTTTTACATTACAGTACGTTGTAAATAAATGAACGGTAAAAGGGTTAATCAACAGCTAAGCAATGTTGATTCTAGATAATGCTGTAGGCAGTTAATGACATTGTAGCATTTTAAAGTGGGTTTTAATCACTTGCAGTTCTTAATTATTTTACCCACTGGTCATACTAATACCAGTGTGGTCATAGCTTATGCTATTCAAAAATAATTGTGCTTGATTTTTACAGAATGTTTTCTTCATCTGTTGACAAATGTAGGGAGCTTTCCAATGGTCAACACTTCTTCCATCAGTGCAGTGGCACAAGCATCGGCCGACGCACTCTCTCGAAAAAGACCGAGGGATGATGATGACTTCGATTCGTAAACTGAAATTCATGGTCATTTCGTTACTGCTTGGGTCCATGAAAAACAACACTTATGTTGATGAACTGATGTATTTGTAAAAGAGACCAAAACTTATATAAGGCAAAGTTGACCTTTTGTTTTGACTCGAGAGGTTTCAGATAGCGCATTGTCATTTACATGATCATTTTTACCTTTGTTAGTGCCAACCCAAACAAATATGATACCCATTTGAAAAATTTGTTCAGGTTTTCTCCCAAAAGACAGTTGTTTAGAAATGGTAAATATGCAGTGGACAAAATATTTGAATGATATAAATAGTTTTCGAGCAGAAATTCTCATTTAGCTTATGCAAGGCTAGTATTGGTCATTCATGAATGTTGCTTTAATTTTCCAGGCATTCAGACACATACACAAATATATATAAATTTTACTTATTTACTACTAGAGTGTAAACTTGGATGAAAACAAGTGGGACTCAACCCTTTACCTTTCCCCTTCCCTAGTCTCTCAAAAACATGGGGGATCCAAGCCTATCATTCTAATGGAAGTTTATTCCCATGTTTACTACTAGAATAATTAAAAGTTTTGTCTTGAAAGCCTTTTGTCAATAACTTCTATTTTGTAAATTTGTATGAGTCCACTCTACAACAGCATTTACCATGCAACAATATAAACATACTGTTTAATTTATTTACTGTTGTCTATGCTGTCACATAGTTGTCCAAAACTGCTCATTTCAGTTCCAAATCAGTTAAACTAACACGAAACTCGTACAACCAGAACATTCACCGTGTCTTGAACAGACTATTACACTCTTAATGTAACAGTGCTGTGAGGTATTCATGCCTTTAGCCTGATGCCCTTCTGAACACCGATTCTAATTCCAGAACTTTCTCCTGCATATGGGTGCATTTGGTCACGGTGCTTTGGTCTCTGAACATTTAAAATAAAAAAATAACATTATTAACGTTACAATGGGTTTACAATTTCTAGTGTCGTCATTCACAATTTGATCTGTTTAAAAACAGAAGCCTGATAACATTTACATATGATTTAACAATTGAATATTACATTAAGGGACATCCATATATTACATACGAAGCGGTAATTGGATTTAGATTTTGCGTACGGGAGGGGGAAGGAGTCTCAACTGAATGTGTACACATGCACAAATATATAAAATATATATATATATATATACACTACAAAAATAGTTTTAAAAAACAACCACTCAGGCAGAAGATTGGTTGAAGTAACACATGTTAGATATGAATACATTATTATTTTCTCACGGGCAGGAAATGGGTTGCGAGAATTGTTAACACGCTTGCACTCATTAAAACACATTGCAACAGCTTTTGTCCACTGTATGCCTGGTGACTATGCCTAAAAATTATTATTTTAAACAGGAAAGCTAATTTGTACACATGCAGAGCAAGGGCCCAAAAAATGTATGGATGCAACGGGGGAGGGTATGAAAATATGACTGCATATATAATATATGGATGGTCCCTAATTAAGTGCAGTTTGGCAGAAACAATTGTCTACTGAAGCTTTACAATGATAATTTCATGAAAAAATATATATATAGCTCATTTACCTGTCCCCGCTGTCGAATAAGAGCCTTTCTGTATTTCTCCTTGTATTTAATGCGAGGATTACGGTTGATCTTTTTCCACTTTGGTGTAATGCCTTTGTTCTTCTCGATCTAACCAAATGACAAAATACAGTGTAAAAAGTTTTAATGTTTTAAATTTCAATAAATAAGGTTGGCATGCATCCTAACTGGTAATGCCAAACAGTCTGTAATTTTCTTCAATATCAATAACAGTCATTAAGCAGAACTATTTATTTCAAGTAAACATGTTTAAAACATTCATCTGTAAAACAAGGATGCATTCTTAAGTAATCTTATTGTTTAAAACACAATTGAAGGTCAAAGCAAGCAATAAAAGTAAAATGACAACAAAATACTACAGTTTAAAAGTTTTATTGTTTTAAAAATCAATAAATAAAATTGGCATGCATTCTGATTAAAACATCATTAAATCAGTCTACCCAGTTGAAAGATTTTTAAAATAATACAAACCTATCATTAATTCTATCTTCATTCTTCATTGGCAGAACTATTTATTTCAAGTAAACATGTTTTAAAAAAACAGGTCAAAATCATGACAAAACAAGGATGTATTACGTATTAATCTATAGAATTATTATTTGTTGTCAAACATTGGTTCAAGGTTGAATTGAAGGTCAAACTGCTGTTCAATAAAAGTATATAAATAAGCACAACATGGTTGGAACTTCCAGAAAGGTTTCTGAATTGTCAGTTTAAAATAATGCATTGCTTATAAAAAATCAAAAATAAGTCAAAGTACTGAACATTAAATATAGCATAAAATATGGACAGTCAACATCATCGAGTGATTAAAACATCATTAAATCAGAACTACCCAATTGAAACTGTAATATTTTAAAATAATACAAACCAAATAAAACTGTATACATCAATTCTATCTTCAAACAGGCTCTTCATTGGCATGATTCTCCAACCCATCCTTGGTATAGAAGAGAAACTAGTTTCTTCTAATACAAGCAATATACAAGAAAATGTTTTATTGATAAAGACTACAAAATGGGTTAAAACAGAAATCATGACAAATTCTATTCACACTCAATATTACTATTACCGTATTAATCTATAGAATTATTATTTGTTGTATATCAAACCTTAAATTTGGGTTCAAGGTTGAATGCTAGAGGTTAACACTGCTGACCTCAAATCAAAGAAGCCTTGTCTAATCCAGCAAAAACTAAAGTGGTTGGAACTTCCAGAAAGGTTTCTGAATTGTCAGTTTAAAAATAATGCAAGTAAAGCCATTATGTAAGAGGAGAAAATAGTGGAAGACACAAAAGATAAAAAAGAGAGCAAAGTTACAGACAATGAACATTGGAATATTTAAAGATCAACACAAAAATTCAAATATACAACACAAAATGCTTTATGGATCAGACAGTCATATTGGGAGTAAGTAAATTACAAAGAATAAGAAATGAAGACATCAGGAAAAGACTGGGAATGAAAGAGACAATAATAGATAAAATCAGATTTGGTCATGTAAATGAATGAACAGTAACAGACTCCCCATATAAAGCACTCTACACATACAAAGAAGGAAAAAGAGGAAGAGGAAGACCAGGAAAAAATGGATGGATAACATCAAAGAAGACTTTGAAAGATATCAAATGACAATAATAGATGGAATGAGATTAACAACGGAAAAGATAAATGGAAAAGTTTGAAATGAGCTGGCAGAAAGCAACTGAAATGATGATGAATAATCTAGATCACCATTAGAATTAAAAGCTAAACTAATTGTTGACAGACACTTTCTACATCAATACTGCAAATACAGTAGTGCTTCATTATAACATACTTAGCAGGTCTGTAAAATTTACTACTGTTATATCCAAGTTACGTTAAATCCAGTACCATCCCAAACAGCGCAGCACACGGGGCCATACATTGTGGTACTTTAGTCAATTATAACGAAGTTCTGATGTACGCTACAAACCCGCTCTTTGGTTTCTGCATCAAAACATCAGTTTCTATATCTTTTCCCAACAACTGATCGATTGCTTCAGTTGTCACCAACTCTGGCTTTCCTTTCTTGATTAATTTAAGGACGTAACGAACTGCAGCCTTGTCACCCTGGTCTAGTCTATTCAGTGCTTTGCATCTCTACATAATACAAAGGAACAAAATCCACATTGAATAGCAGCACTCAACAGTGGCGGCTCCAGGATTTGGCAAGTGGGGGGGCCGTTGGGGTGGCAACTTCTAAGCATGGGGGTCAACCATTTGTTGATAGGTATGTAGTAGTAAGTATAGGGTCCCAACAGAGAGGGCCACCTGAAGGGCCAGGCATTCAAAAGGGGGACACAGGGTCCCCCAAGTGGAGCCACCACCGGCACTCAACCAAGAACAGATCAAGAAATTTGATTATGGAAGGGGGCACTTTGTGTCCCATTCTCCATCTTTGCTTGTCTTGTCCCTTCCATGTGGATTGACACATATTGCTAAAATGTTTAAAAGGGAAATGGATAAAATTTGCTTAATTATTCATGCCTTTATAACTTCTTGGTTTTTTGCCAAGATGAGAAACTGGAAAAAATTTGCAGATTATTCATGCATTCAACAGCTACAATTCCAGACAAACTTCTTTATACTAATCAGCAAAGTATATAAGTGAGATAAGCATATTGCTGCAGTGACATGGTAGTTGACTAGGCTGCGCCGAAAAACAACATACTGCAGAGGTCGAGCATGCACCTAAACAAAGAATGAATAGATAAATAAAGAATAACCAAAGAATTTCATTAAAATTTGGCCTACCTTATTTGTTACAAATAATTATTAATCAGTCATTTAGGTTATTCAATGCAGCCACACTCTAGTGAAGACCTCATATTTTTGCCAGTAGCCAGACAAAAAATAGTTTTTCTGTTCTGTAACTTCTGTTATACTAAATTTGAAAACGCTTGAATATCCGGAAATTTATATGTAACTGTATCTAAAGTTTGGTTAAATATAGGCAAATAATAAGCATTATGTGACGATAACGTTTGCAAATCATGTATTTCATATTGCTGCAGTGACTCCTAAACTACTAGTTGACAAACAGCAAACAGCATGCTAAGTATCAGCAATCATGTTACATGTTAACCATAAGCAAGATACTGGCAGCCAAAATTAACATCACAGCTCAAAGCTCCAGCTTTTGTGTTGCAATGTCAGAAATAATTAATCTACCACTATGTTTAGTCAAAAATCAAAGAAAACAAATAAACAAGAAAAGGTTAAAATGACCTCAATATATGAGAAAACTGCTTCAGTAACTGGATGGTTTTGAATGTTTCGCAGTCCTTTCAGCCTTAAGACTCGATAGAAAGCAGCATTTGCAAAGTATCTTCAAAGAACAAAAACAAGAATAAGCCGTACAAAATGTTTAATGTTTAATGTTTAAGCAGAGGGTTGGTCCAAGAAAGAAAAACATTTTTAGAATAAGTGGACAAATGGAACAGTTTGGACGAGGTGGGAGTGACAGTTGAAACAGTGAACAAAAGGCTATCTAGATAAACAAAATGCAGATTTAAAATTCCACTTAAAATCACATTATTATTAAAATGCAATCAAAATTTAAAATTCTGCAATTTTTAATGTATCTCAAAACATCTAAAATTATTTAAGAATTTTCATTGGCGACAACTAAGGCTATAAAAATGTGTTGACATCCCCAACTACAGGAAGTATGATAATATACTGGGATTGCATTATTAAAGAGTTGCATTGAAATAAGAGGAAAAGGATAACAAGACAATGACAAAGAAGACAAAGAAGATGAGTTTTGACCCCCAAGATTAACCTGAATTTCCGTGGTTTTGATCTGACATCTATTTGTTATGATTTATATCAGAAACCCTGATGATGATGATGATGATGATGATGATGATGATGATGATGATGATGATGATGATGATGATGATGATGATGATGATAACAATAATAATTTTGTGCTTTTCTAGCACCAGTTCTAATACAGGAAAGTATTAAACTCACTCATCCAAATTCATTGCCCAAGATACCAGTCAAAATAGGAAACAGTGAGGAAAACTTTGGAGGAACAGCCCACAATAAGAGATGTGCCTTAGTCTAAATATTAATACACAGAACAAATTACAAGATCTGATAGACAGGGGAAGATGAGAGACTTTCAAATGTTTGCAAGATGCTCAAAAACACACTTACGTGCAGTATAAACCCAGCTTGCTTTGTAAGTAGTCAAATAACTCGTGCCTTGGAAGTAGGTTCTTCTTGTACGCTTGTACGATTGGACAAAGAGTCTTCTGCACTTTGTTGCACTGTCAAAAAAATACCGCAAAAAACTGGAAATCTAACACCAGAAAACCCATCTGAAAAGATACCGCCATACTTACATCCATACTTAAAGAACAAGCGATATCTACAGTAATATTGTCAACTGCAGCAATAAAGTTAAAATTGCTATAAAATGTAATTAACTATTCAAAGAGAAGTTTAGTATACCTTTTGTATTGTGTCTAGATAAATGTGCATGAGTTCAGGATTTTCCTTCTTCACAAGCTGTAATAACAACATACACTGCATTGTTAACGTTACCAATGTTAACTAAAAATAAACATCTCTGTCATCTGTAACTGATGTCATACAGGCAAGAACACATGTTGTCTCTGATAATAAATTCAATTGCCAAGCGAATACATTTCTATAAAATAACAGCCAACAATAGCTGACAAAGTTTCTTCCTCACGGACCAGAAACACTACTGCAGATCTGATGTTCTTATAGTAAGTGAAAACTCTTCATCAAACACCATTTTCCAACATAATATGTTAATCAAGCCTCAAACAGTCTCTTCAGCTATAAATCCATCCATTCAACCATTCAACCTCAACAGAGACCACAGCTAAAGGATTGTGCACTCACAAATAAGACAGTATAATACAATATACCAAACATTCAAGCAGTTCTGACAGAAAGTTCAACAAAACTCAGAAATTGTGACAGTGTGTACTACGACACATAACAGAAAAAATTTATCAACTTGTATTTTGCTGTATTTTGGTAAATACAGCCTGCAAAATAAGCTCTGTAAGCAAAGCATAACTCATTCTAAATCCTACTTACATCCTTCTGTTCCTCTAAACTTAGTTGTGCCTTGTCTGTTTTGACTAGTTTCCCAGGTTTCTTCTGATCGTTTAACTGTTTCTGAAAAGCAGCAACAAAATTCATTACCTGTGATGCCAGCGCAGGAAGAATAATACATGACACACAGATTCGAAATAATCATCACTAGCACAATTGCAAAATTTGAAATTTATTTACTACTGAAGCAGTCTTGACGAAATACAATCATGTACGATAGTAACAACTCTTGTGATATCAAAAAAAGTCAAAAAGTCCTTCCCGAGCCTCACGGGCTCATAGGGCGGCGCTGATCTCCGTTGCTATAGCCCTCAGTCAGGCGTCCAATGCCACAGATATGGGGCTAGTGTATTGTGTAGCGTACCTGTTTGACTTATCGCAGAGATTTTTACCACTGCTCCTCATTTTACCGCTACGAAAAGGCTGTCGACCTTTAGGGCTCCTGCGGGACTCGAACCCACGACCTCCTGCCCCATCACCCAACATTGTTACCACTCTGCTAACTTCCTGCCCCGAAGGAAGAGGCTTGTGATATAACACATATTTATAATCAATTGATCACTTTCTAAACCTGGCTGTACTAATACAACACATGATACAAATGAATTATTGGTATAGATAGGCTAAAACCACTCTGCATACCTTATACTTTTCAAAGTCGAAATCACTTTCATCAAGTTGTTCCAGATGAAATCTTTGAATTGCTAAAGCCTCTTTCTCCTCAAGCAATGCAGCATTCTCTTCTGAATCACTAACATCTACAAGGTTAACAGATAACTTTAAAATAAAACATACGTTAAAAAGACAACGTGTATTAGAACCCTATAATCCCAAACTGCTCTGCATTCTTGTGCTTAAACCAAAGTTTGAGGAGTTCAAGGACACATGATTACTTATGACAAAGCATTATAAAGTATTTGGAGACTATACTGTTCAGAACAGTGGCGCATGGTTGAGCAGTGGTTAGCACTCTGGTCTGTCCATGGTTCAAGTCCGGCCATGGCAAAGACATTTTGGATGTTTCTATACCAAGTGCCCTCTCCCCCGGTGAACACAGCTGTGAATGAGTACATCGGGTGTTTAGTACTGTTTACTCGGTGGAAGGAAAGGCAGCGAAGGAAAGACAGGCAACTAACTCATTCAGCTGATGCTGAGAAATCTGAGGGCGCTAAGCCCTTTGTCTCTCCGACGGGCACTGAGCCCATGGAGTATGTATACCTTACTGTGCAAAACAGACACATAATGTACTTTTTACTAAGGTTTTGCTTTAAACTTATGTCAAAACATTTTATTCATTAAATTAACAGGAGTTACTTCCTTAAATAGCCAACCTGCCACAGAAAATTGTTTTGCAATGTAACAATTCAGAAAGTCATTTAATAAGAAATTTATCAATAACATTTTCAAGACTCAAAATATTAACCCCTTAACTGTGGATACCGGATATATCTGCCCATTTTACATTGTGTTACAGTTAAATACACAGTTAAGGGGTTAAGAGAATCTGCAGTATGGCTTACAAAGAGATCGCAACTTTGGAGAAATTAAAAACCTACCAAAATCTTCGGCCACATCTGCTCCATACTTGTCTGCTTTCCTCTTGCCCCAAGTTTTACTCCTTCTGTCTTCCAGCTCGTTTTCTTCTTCCATTTCGCCTGGAAAAGAAATAATTCTCAACTGCAAAGGAAATCCAAAAGCAAAATAAAATAAAGTTGTGAAAGAAAACTCCTTCAAAACATTGGCCGCCCTAAACTAGCACACCGTGCATACCATTTGCAAATAGGCCATTGCAACAGCCATGATGCACAGCATACATCCCTTTGTTTATAGCTTTACATGGTCAATTCGGTTGCAAGTTAATATTTAAATTTATGTCCAAAAATGCAAAACATACAATGTCTTTAAAACTGGCATTAAATTACAGTCATCATACGATCAGTAGTGGCAACAGTATAATCAAAGAGGTGAATCAGTTTCCATGTCCTTCACATCACTGCAAAAAATGGTTAAAGGTTTGTCACTAGATCAGCGGTCCACAATGCCTGGCCCTAAGTCCAAATATGGCCAGTGAAGGCATTTTAGTTGACCAGAAAGATCCTTTCCCAAAATATATATTTATTTCTGACTAATGCTTTAGATGAAAATGTCACTTCTCTTGCGAATTCCCATACAAAGAACAAATCTGCAAATGCGCGTTTATCAACACACTCGCATGCACTAGTGAAGGATTAATGAAAAGGGCATGATTACAGTGTTGGGTCAATGATCCATGCTGTTGAAAGACCTTCCCGAATGGGGACTGCTTGTAATGAAGTTCTCCAAATTATTCAACACAAGTTCTCAACTTGACTTATTAATGGAAGACGACACTAAAGGTTATTTTACAATCTAAGGATTGGCTTCAACGGATACCGTAGCTTACAAACAAACCTGAAAAATCATTTGGAGCAATTAGTGCAGCTTTTGCACTTGGTAATCGTCGGTGAATTTTTATCTGATCTTCCAAATATTGAATATCTGCTTCATTTTCATCCGAATCATACTCATTTCCTATTGGATAAACCTCTTCCTACAAACAGATGAATTAAATAAATGTTAACAAAAACACTGCTCATTTTATAAGAAAATATGCACATCCACAAAAATCATTAAAAGCAAGCAAAAAAATCTGGCATGGAATCATCAAGCATTCAAGACAAAATAATGAAGCAAAAGATAATATTTAAATAGCTGCTTGGTTTAAGTACAGCAAACAAACGATTTAAAACTGCTAATAACAGTTTAGAAACAGGGTTCTGTTGAGAATTACACCAAAGCAACCACAAAGTAAAGCAGATTGTTAGACACACTCTCCATATCCTAAAGACACACTTATTTAACATATCTTATAAATGGTTCCTTTGTAAAGTGCTCTTGACTTTAGCTCCAGTTATGTTACTGCGCTATATAAATTGTCGTGAATAATAATAATAATAATAATAATAATAATAATAATAATAATAATAATATCAAAAGAAGAATATTTACCTCAACTGCTGTCTTCTTCTGTGCTTTAAGAGTGTCGCCCAAAAGTATCTGTTCAACAAAATCAAATGCTAGAGTCTAGCATGATGGCTTACAAGACGAGGCAGCTGAGAATCCTTTAACAAATAACTTGCTGGGCTTTTTGCAGATGGCTCTAGACTACCAACAACTGATACCTTTAAGTACATAAGAAACCTTGTTACAAAAGTGCATAACAATTATTACTATCATTACTAAGTGAGAAGCAGATCACAAATGTTAATTATTATCTACTGTAAGATATTTCACAAGATCATATCAGGTGATAATTTCAGAAGTAAATATAAAGTCAAAGTCCTTCCTGAGCCTCGCGGGCTCGTAGAGCGGCATTGATCTCCACTGCAATAGTCCTCAGCCAGATGTGCAATGGCACAGATACGGGGCTAGTGTATCGCGTAGCGTACCTGTTTGACTTATTGCAGAGATTTTTACCACTGTTCCTCATTTTACCACTATGAAAAAGGCTAAGTTGACCTTTAGGGCTCCTGCAGGACTCAAACCCGTGACCTCCTGCTCCATCACCCAACGTTGTTACCACTCTGCTAATGTCAGAAAATGTTACTTTTTCTGCTTAAATTGCTTCTGAACTATTTAAGCAACATTTCAAAATAATATAAAAACCTTCTCCTTGTCCATGTTAAATTTATCAATCTCATCATAATAGTACTCTTCGCTGTTTGGATCTGGCTCGACATCTACATATTCCTTTACTTTTTTCGATTGCTTCTGATTCTTCGGGGCTTTGCTAAAAAATACAAAATCTTTCATTGCAATTAAATGCCAGAAAACTTCATAGCCAAATAACCAAGGAGCAAATTATATGTCACAGCAATACATTAAGAACATATAAAGAAGAGGCTCAATTAGCTCAATGTGGCACTTGAAATGCTGAGTTCGCATGCATCTAAGGGTAGACGTGAAGACGAGCGGCGTAACCGAAAGTAGTCTGTAAACACTGAAATAAATTGCGTTGAAATGGTTAGGTCATGTTTATGGTCATCGTTATGGTTATCAGGTTATGGTCAGGGTTAACCCATACTGATACGTACTGATACATTACGCCACTCGTCTTCACGTCTACCCATCTAAGGGTTAAAGAATTCAAGAGAAATTACATCGCATCAAATTAATGGTCATCTGTAGTATGCGGGCGCTATATAATAAACACGGATCACGCTACACGACCAGAAATGCAAAAATATTGCCGTAAACGGAAACAACCGACGGATAAAAAGCCTCAGTGCAGTATAAGAGGTGAACTAACCGCTTTCGAGTCATGTTGCCTGGCTGAAACGGTCACAGTGCCAAAAATTACAGATTTATAATCAACAACATACGAACACACAGCTTCAACGACCGGAAATGCAATGTAAACATCGGAAGACGATCAATAACTGCAAGAGAAATCTCTCTCGAAGCGAAGCTCGGTTCCCTAACTTTCCTACTTCTTAAGAAGATGGATAATTAATCGGTTCTCTGCTTCTTTAGAAGATGGATAGGCTTGTTGGTTTAAATGAAATTTATCAGAATTAGATTGTATACTATTCAATAATCATCTCTTTTTCTAGACGATTTTGCAAAATTTTGGTCCATATTCAAATTAAAGTTTTTGTCATTAGTTCTTGCGTTCTCTCATACTCGAACTCTTGCATTATATTAAATCGCCAGTCATCCTAATCTGCAACGCGTTGCCACAGCCCGTGCGTACTGCAAATTCAATATCGAGTTTTAGAATAGGATTTAAACATTGTCTGCTTAGCTTGGCCAGGAGTCTGTAATTATAGACTCCCTGCAGATACTTACTTACTTCTCTTTCAACCCATGGAAAATCTTGCGTTACATAAATTACACGGAAGATGTCGACGTGATGGAAGTGCGATATTTTTCTGTACAGTTTACAGACGCGAGGATTTATTCCATTTATGTTGCCGCAAATAGTATAATTATTTAATAATTAGATGCCTTAAACGCTCTTGTGGACATCGTCAATCTCCGTAAGTGAACGTCGTGTAGTGTATTACGATGAGAGTAGCAGCAGTATAGGGACACGTTAAGCCTGTAATTCGTAATAAATCGTGTAAATTAATGTAAGTAATGTAATAAATCATTCGTGCACATTTTACTCGATTTCTTGACAGTTTTATTAACTTGCATCCGCATGCTGTCACTGATGAGTGATTGTGGTCTGGACAGGGTCTAGGCCGTTTCCGGGGGGTTTGCCCTCCCCCCCGGAAATTTTGGCATACTACATCAACTAACCTCTAGCTGATTTCCCCCGACCTTGTCAGTCCCCCCTCCGGAGTTCAGAGTCTAGATTAAACACTGGGTGTGGGTGTAAACTTTCAACTTGCACAGTCAATCTTTTTCAGGCACGTCGGAACGAATTTTTAGCAGGGGTGCAGATTTTAACTTCTTCTAAAAGTCCTGACAAGCAAAAGAAGGCCATCACCTTTTCATTATCCTTTGTTGTCTTTTCAAAAACCCTGACAGGCCAAAAAAACAGCCTCATCTTTCAGGGTGCAGCACACTCCCTAGTTTTTCAGGCGGAGCGCCTGCACACCCTGCACCCCCCACTTCCTTCCTTCGGGCCTGATCTTTTTGAAATATGATTATGGTAGGTGTTTTGAGATGAGTCTCACTAACTTTCAGTTCAAAACGGTGGGTTAAACATTTGACATGCCACTTATTTGCACTCAAGATTACGAATGTCTCCAACACTGGCATTAAAACAGTTTTTGAAACAAATTAAATGGAAACAAAGCCCAGTTTGATTGACTTCTGTCATGAATTTGACTGCCTGAAAACCTGTAATTAAAGCACTAGTTGTATTTCAGTGTTAAAATGGATCCAAGCAATCTCTTGGACATGTTTCTGCTAAAAGCAAGCCTCAGTTATCACGGATCTCAGCTCCTGGAGAATCTGCAGGCTGAACAACAGATTGACATTCATAATCTGTTGCCAGATGCACAGACCGGTCTATTGAAACATCACAGGTCGAATAAAAACATTTGAATGCGTCTGACAAAAAAGATCTGTGATTGTCAAGTATTTAAATTGTATATTCAGGGGCGGTGCTGGGTTTTGTGGGCTGGGTGGGTCTAATCTACACAACCAGGACCAGTCTTAGACTACCCCTCCCCATCATCCCCACCCCAAATCATAATTTCTCTGCAGATTTGCACGATTTGCTCTGGTGCCCCTGCCCGAGACTGGGTGGGTCCGGACCCGTGGACCCACCCCCTAGCACCGCCTCTGGTAGGCTATAGATATAACGAATTAAAACCACATATTCTTGTGTCCCCATCTTTGTTGTGTGAAACCGTACTAGAATTGTCAATATATTCTGTCTCAATTTTTTCTAAAGCATTCAAAATGCCACGAAAAATGGTGAGCCATTTGAAGTATATCGCCTTCAAGTTGGTAGTTCTATTTTTAGAATTTTACGCACTTAACTGTAGAACTGTAGGAAACCTTTAATTTTAAGCAACTGTTGTGTGATCATAATTAGCAGAGTGAAATGCTGAAATAAATTGTCTCTCAGTTTATATTTTACGTTTATAAATTTTTCAGGCAATTGTTCTTAAATATTCCTCCATAAATATAACAACCTAGCCTCACTGCCCAATGGACATATTGACCATTGCCTGGCTGACCATCTTTCCCATAGCTAGTTTAAGATGGACTAAGCACCTAAGAATAAGCAGCAAATATGGTATGGCTTTTGAAAGCACTATATAAATCCACTAGATGTTGCTTTAATACTTAACTTTGCTTAATGTGGTTTTTGCGGTAATTGGTTTCAGGGATGAGTTTAATCAACGCCTTCTGAAATTTATTGCCAAAAAGGCTGATCTACTATTTGCAAAAGAGAGTTCCGGTGGTGTTCATTGGCCGTGTAACAGCATCAATGGTTTGTTAATCTTTATGAATTAATTTCTTGCACATTTTATAAACTTTTTGGTTGCTTTTGACATGCTGACATTAGAATCATGTGTCATATTTTGGATGTCTCAGTTGCTGACTCATTTTGAGTGTCAGCTCAACCCTTAGTGCCATCTACTTGGATTTGCTTCTGGAGACCAGAGATTATATGTCTCAAGAATGGATGTCAAGTCAATGTGTTCGACTGATGCCTATTTTGCTTCTTGGAAAATGCCATATGATTTGGATATTTATATTTGCGTTCCTTATACTTTTTGAGACTCTAGTTATGCCACTGTTGTAAAGCAAATTAGGATTGGATAAACTATAGACATTTATTAAGTAAAATTTTTACGATGTAATTTATACATTTATTTCTGAATTACAGGCTATTTTGGATTTCTGCTTCATTGTAAAGCAGTGTGTAAAATATCCATACCTATGTGACTTGTGAATTCTATAGAAGAAATCAATGTACATTGAAATGCATGAGACTTATGTATCCTCATATGATGATTAATATACTTATACATTGTCACATTCCAGAGGATCATTTTGCCGCCGTTCCTCCTCTTGAACATTTCATGGACATTCAGAAGCCACAACGCCGCCAACACTTCCAGGAAGTTGGTTTATTTACATGAGAATAGATTTCTATATATTAAGCTTGCAGAAATTTGCCTTTTCCAGCATGCGCATTTTGCAAAGCATATTGATCAATATCTATATAATATATAATTCAATATAATATACAATATTAATATAATATATAATTCAACTTCAGACCATGAGATAATGGTGCAGTACGTTACTGCCATTCTATTTGAGCAGAATGTTTTCAATTTGATATGATGTTGTGTCGGGGAAAAACAGTGGATGCCACCTGTTTGCACAGCCAGCTGCCTCATAGTGATGATGGTGTATGTCAATACAGTAGCTATTTTTGGCCAGTCTATTTTAGCACTTTCTGATGAACATGTTGCTATTTATATGAATTAGCTGGTTTGAGGTCCATTGGTAGTATTTTCAGTCGATTGTTTTGGCAGACAAATTTACTAAAATACTGTATGTTGCTTGACAGGGAATTGAATTTGGGAACGTTATTATTGGGGTGGTGACTGCTGTGCAGGAAAATGGACTACTGCTGAACATTCTAACAATTGAAATTGGACAAATTCGACATTTGGACCAACTTAAATTGGTTGTATGTATAAGATATTGTATTCTTAAGATATGTGCTGTTGATTTATATTTCAGACCGTCTCATTTGTAGGTCTATTGTTGTTTGGTTATGGTTAAACAATTACTTTCAAATTTGAGCTTTGTGTAAAGTCCTGGCCACTGGTATTGCCTGCTTAAATTCGATGAAGTACGACAATGTTACGCTATGTTTTTATGTTCCAGGCTTTCTGTCCCTTAAGAGAGATTTCCCGAAGTCACGGCCATGACGACGCTCTTGAAAGTTTCAATCCGAGAGACAAAGTCAGAGGTTTGTATGTTAAATCTTGTAAGTCTGTTGATTTTTCTTGCAATATATCCAATTTTGACATGGATTTTGTTCAAAGAAATGCCTTACAACTTTTCCATTTGACATTTACTTTCAATTTAGTGATTTTTTTTAATTCTTGATATTGCTCCTCTTCAAGTCACATTCCTGTTGACATTACTGCAGTCATTATATCCAGTTCTTTCAGTGCCTGATATTGGACTCTTGTTCTTGTCAACTACATTTCTTATCACAAAGTTGGAACAAGCATTAGATTTGACCACAGTCATAAAGTATATCTTCTAACATGTTTATTATTCAGACTACCGACAAATTGATAAGAATTAACGATATATGCTAAATTCATCCTTTTGCTTGATTTTGTTGTTTACTTTGTCAAATTAAGATTGTCTTTAGTACCGGTAATACCATACTACCGGTAAATGCACTAATAGGGTGGGGGTGGAGTAGTGGTAGAGGTTCTTGCCATGCAATTGGAAGGTTGCAGGTTTGAATCACTAGTCACAGTTGCAGCCTTGGTCACATTGTTCACCCAATTCTCCATTAGGAAGGCAGCTCAAAACCACCTCAATTATCTGTTCCCCGAGTGGTGTGAAGCCAACTGGATCTGCCTTAGGGCATCATCATCATCATCCCGCCACCACTGCCGCTGTCATCATCATCATCATTATTATCAAACTCAATGATATGTCTTTATGTGAAATTTTGGGCAAATTCAATTTTATATTAACCCGTTTCCTGTTTGCCCTGAGAATACTTGTCCAATTTACATTATGTTACAAATAAATGAACGGGTAGAGGGTTAACCCCTTAACTGGGCAACTATTTGTAACTCAATGTAAAATGGACGAGCGTTACTCAGGGGGCACCCAGTTAAGGGGTTAATAGATGCTGTTGGAAGAAATCCAGACGACCCTGTAAATTCCTTTTTGTGCATTGATTTGCAGCGGTTGTGTTGAACGTTCAAGAAGACCGTCTGATTGTGTCTATGCAGAAGAGACATTTGCCATCCTCTGTTGACTTACATTTGGTTAGTGAGACATTATCATCATCATCATCATCATCATCATCATCATCATCATCTTTCCAGCATTAATTTGAAATGTTCTTTCGTGTGTTAGCTCAAGTTGCTCAAGGTGCTAAGAAGAGTGTTTGAATAGTCAACCTAAAATTAGCATTTGAACAAATTGAAATACCTGCTTGAAGATATTGAATATTTTTGCAAATATTAACATTCTTAAGGCCATAATTCAAAATGATGATAATACAGTTGAGCCGGTATTCATTGCATTTTCACTTGTCTATCTTTTCCCACACATTAATTATTATTAATTGATTATTGAGATTAAATGAGCAAACAATTTATTTCTCCATAGCAATCTAATACAACTAATAAGAGTCTAATTTCTGTCAGATTCTTAGCTTGAAAATTATTAGTTGATTGACTGATTGATTGATTATGTCTACCTTTCATGGCAATCACAAACAGCTTCATCTTATTTTTCTAGCACAAGGAATGCAGGGGTATGGAGTGTTTACGTGTATTGAAAGAGGTTACAGGGTCGAATCTGTTCCCGACCATCATGAAGGACCCTTTGCTATTTATTACCTAGCAAATGTCAATAGAATTCAGATGAAAACATGTCATCTGACCCAGTTCTGGGTGAAGTCTGGGTCATGTTAGATTTTTCGCATTACCTGGAAAATTATGGGGACATTTGTTGTTTCTTTACTTACTGGACTGTCAAAATGGTTTTGAGAGAATTGCTCAGAATGCTTCCGGTTTGGATATGCATTGTTGATTGTGCTAAATATGACAAATTTTGAAAGGGCATGAATTCATTCTTTGTAGAACTCATATTCTGATCTGTAGTTTTGCAAGATACAGTGGATCCCACTTAATCGCATACCGTGTAATTGCATAACCCGCATAATCGCATAGCAACATAAAACCCGAACCAGTGTTTTGTGTGTACAATTAATTATCAGACTTCCCGGCTATTCGCATAGCCCAGTTAATCACATAGGCAAGGCTTGCACGGCACCTATGCAATTATGCGGGTTCCACTGTACTACTGTTCTTTGTTTGCATCAGTAAGGATAGGTGATAATTTTATGGGCAGAATTTCAGTCTGATTATATTATTTGTCAGGGTCTTGTGAATGACGAAGACTTGCCATTGCATTATAGGTTAGCAAATTGATTATCATAACCTAAGATATCTCTTATATTGTACACATCTCAAATGCAGAAGAAATCGCTCGCAAGACTTTGATGCATAGAAAGTGAATACTGCATTATTTTCATTCCTTTATCTGATTCTTTGCATTATTTTAAAGTTGTCTTTTCCATACTTTAATGTGCCACGTGCTATTGGGCTTACAAATTGCGTAAGAGGCAATATGTGAAATTCTGGAATGGAAAACATTTTAAACATTTTTTTCTTGTACCTGAACTGTCCTAGGGCTTTAGGTCTGTGATATGGTCTTGAATCAGCGATGCATGTCCCTGTGGAGTGGTTATCTTGGCATTCTTGTTTTTGATTAATGGTTTTTGCTTGATTCTGAATTTCATGTAAAACTTGTGTCGTGGTTTCAGACGTCTGTTGGAGTCTTTAGATTCTGGAGGAAGCACGTACGAGTCGTACCTGCGCCAAGTTCTTGAATTTCATAATCCATCCGGTGTGGCAAATCTGACTTCAATGTTTGGGATAAATGAGTTCGGTCAGCAACCGTCGCTGATGAGAGGTCTTTTCAGGTGAGGATGGATGGATGGATGGACAGATATGCTTCTATCTACGACGTAAAGTATTGCTTTGGAAATCTTGAGTTGAGAGAGAGTTGATCCCCTCTTTGTGAGCATCGTGTAAAGGCAGAACTGAGAAATCTGTTGGATGCCTTTACTGCAGTATATCTCAAAAAGTTTAGCAAACAGTTATGCATACTTTCAAAAATAGCTTTCTGCTGTAAATGTTTAATCTAAAAATTGATTGATGGAATAATGATTAATTGATTGCAGTGTGAAATACAAGGAGGAAGATTATGGAGATCGCCTGAGAAAGGGACAGTCGTGCAGACTGGCGATGAAAAGGTTATTATTATTATACATTATATTATTATTATTATACATTATTTTATTATTATTATTATTATTATTATTATTATTATTATTATTATGAAAAGGTCTGTAGATTTCTTCTTTCTTGGGGCATGCTGTAGAAAAGGAAGGAAGATTTTCACCTAAATGCTAATATGCTTTCTTGAGAGAGATGAATTTGTTGTATGTGAATATTTCTCAATCTATTATGTCTTGTTTTCTTGAAATTTGACAATATTCAACTGCATTCAGTCTGATGGGAATCTCACAGCAGTAAAAGCGTTGGTGTCCCCTCATCTTAAATATACACATTTGTCTGCTCCAGTGTTGCAGAAGGTGTGAAACGTTTCAAAGATGGGGAAAACCTGGAGGCCATGCAGCTGTTCAACCGTGCGTTACAAATTGATCCAGAGAATAACGAAGCACTAGTTGCTCGAGGTGCCATGTGAGTCTAGCGATCTTTTTTCTTCTTCTTAGCACTGCAGAGGTCGCTGTATTAGTTACCGGTTGACGCAAGTTAATTGCAGTTATTAAAGTGCTAAGCTTAGTTGCGTGCTGATTACAGCTAATATTCTGTTAACCCCTTAACCATGTATTTAACTGTAACTCAATGTAAAATGGACGGATATATCCGGGATCCCCAGTTAAGGGGTTAAAACAATTGAATGTGTTGGAGTTGCTTACTTGTTTGCTTATGTTCAGAATGCAGTGACAACAGCAGTGTAAGATTTGGATTATCACTTGACAGTAAAAAAATCCAGTCAAAGTCCTTTCCGAGCCTCATGGGCTCATAGGGTGGCGCTTATCTTTGTTTCTATGGCCCTCAGCCTGGTGTGCAATACCACGGATACGGGGTTAGTGCATCGCGTGGCGTACCTGTTTAACTTATCGCAGCATTTTACCACTGCTCCCCAGTTTACCACCACCCTGAGTTGACGTTAGGGCTCCTGCAGGTCTCAAACCCATGACCTCCTGCTCAATCGTCCAGTGTTGTTACCACTCTGCTAGCCTCTTGCCACACTTGACAATAACAGCGTCTTTCTTCAGGCATGATCAGAATAAGCTTCCTTTGATCTTAACCCCTTTACTGGCCATTTATTTGTAACATAATGTAAAATGGGTGCATATCTGTGTCACGGCCGGTAAAGGGGTTAATAGAGAAATGAAAGCCAGAAGTGTTAATAAATAGACTTTGTGTAGACCAGAGTGGTAGGTTGGTTGGTAAGCATTGGTTGGGTTCTTTTCCTTTGGAAACGAGCATTGTTGTTTGAAAGTTCTGGAGTTTTAAGTTTAGATCACCTGCATATATTTGTGTTTGTGTAAACATTTTTATCCAAGATAGTTATTTACAAAGAGAGTGCTGTGTCTCTATGCCACTTCTTAATGTTTCTTCCCTAATTATGTAAAAGAAGTTAATGTGATGAATTTTTTTTGTTAGATGCTTTTTATTTTTTAATTAACGATAGTCGTTAAACTAAGTCGTTCAACATCTTCGTGTGTGGATAATAGGCGTTCATCTCAGAAGTTTGTTAATTTCAGTTATGCAAACTGCGAGAGTTATGAACGAGCCATCAATGACTTTGAAAAGGCGGTCCGTCTTAACCCATCTCATGCAAACGCCAAAAAATACTTACATCAGACTTTAACGGCTTTTGCGTACAAGTAGGTATCTGCATTACAATTTAGTGCATCAGTTATTTTTGATTTTGACCTTGCTTTCTATTGCTATCATTTAAAGAACTATCGATGCTACTACAGACAGGATTTTTTAGAGTTTGTTTCATTGTAGGGAACTGACATCTTTATAGTAAACTAAAAATTTCGGTTGGTTTAGATTAAGGATTTGGAACAATATGGTTGACATAATGTGGCCAATAACATGTAGGGATTACCGTTAAGTCAGATTTGTGTGAGTGACTGTATAGCAGTTTGGTGTTGATAGGTCACCAACTATTGATCCAGGAAAATTAAGTACATTTGTATCTTAAGGTCCATCCATATAGTAGGTACGTACGTGCTGAGGGGGATGGATTTTTGGATATTTTGCATATGTACAATGTGTGTGCAACATGGGGTGTGGGGTTGAAAATAGGCCTTTTTGCATACATACTATATGGATGAGCCCTTAGGCTGATACTGTATTTTATTTTATTTTACAGGGTTCAGATTTGTTTTGTGTGCCTAAAATGAAAGTATAAGATGGCTAGCAATGTTTCTCGTTGATGTGATTCGTTAAATGCATTTGATAACTTGTTTCTTGTTTTGATTTCAGTCTTATGGACAAAAATCTGGATTTAGCAGAGTCCTACGTCAGGCGAGCAGTAGAGTTGAATCCAAACAACGAGGAGACGATAGCTCTGATGAAACTGATACAGAAGAAGCTGGAGTCTGATCAGGTCTGTCATCTCGCACAACGTCATCAGTAATTTCGTTTTCACAGAATGCATATGACCGAATGTTCTAGTATCCTCCGACAAACTTGAAATGATAAAATCTGGTGGAACTCTGAAACCTTAGAAATTCTGCGTGAAGTTGCCAGGAGATGAATTGACTTAGGCTGAATTTTTTTTATGGTTAGCTGTAGGGTTATCTGTCAATGTATATGACTATACATGGTCAGATCCATGCCCCATAACATCTGGTTCAGTGATGATGCACCTTAACCCTCTTTCACTGAACCCCTAAAAGTAACAAGAAATGTGTCTTGTCTGTATCTTATTTATTAGTACCCACTTTTTAAGGTTATTGGTGTCATAAAAATATACAATATAATCTTGCTGACATTAACATCAAGGGACCAGATATAAGCACCCATGATAACCGAAAGTCTTTGTAGCCTAAATCCATAGAGAGCTATTGACAGTCCATATACAGCTGTCTGTATTGACACAGAGTAACATTTATTTATGTTCATATTAATAAGGTTTTATTGTATACGACAGTGTGACTGATGCAGTCTTTAAAGTCCCTGTTTTGTGGCATTCATATACAGGGTGCGATTTGTGGGGGGATCTTCCCCCCACTGCCAAACTGCATCCCCTACTGCTACATCCCCACCACTACATCCCCCCACTGCTACATTTCCCAACAACTACATCCCCCAAGCTCGACATATTCCCCCCAACTGCTCCACATCACAAATCGCACCCTGTTCATATATTTAATTGACTGTATGTGTTTGAAGCATGGTAATAACTGTGAGAGATATATTGGGTATTATTAATTTATTGATTATAAATGGGTGATAATCAGTTTTCAAATGATAGTATCACTAAATCATTGCTGTCTTTGTTTTTTTGAATTGCTGGTGTGGTGTCGCGACTGTTTCTTGCGTATGACGTACCCATCTACGGCTGATGCTACCAACCACTTCTTACTTTTGCCAAACATGATACGAACGAAACTGGGACAATTAAAATTGTGTTATGCGCTCATCTTTTTGGATATAATCATCATTGGTATTGTTTGTGGAAACTGGTTTGTCTGCAACTGTATTTTTAAAATTTTGAATTGTGCAATTTGTTGAATACTGAAAATATTAATGTTATAATATTTCCTGTTGAAAATTCATTCTGTCTATGATTTCACAATCTTGATTGTTTTTCTTCATTTTCTTTACATATATATGAAAAAATTATTGCCAATTTGCATATTGACTTCTTTGTCTGGAATACATTTTTATATGTCATGTGGTTCTTTGTGTTGTGCTACATTATTAGAAAGTCAGTCCAGGAAGCAGTGACTCAGGGCACGATGTCAATGAGAACGAATCAGTTATTAATCATGCAAAAGAAATTCTTGTGAAAATGATACAGGATGATCAGTCTGGAAGGTACTGTATGTTTTTATGCACTTTCTGCTTTTTTTATTCCCAGGTGAATAAATATATAGTTTTAAAACTAATTTTTTTTATTGCATCCTATTTAGTTGGTGTCACTTGTGACCTCTTCAACTATTCCTTAAACAAATTGAAACATTTGTCACCAAACTCTTACATTGAGATGTGTCGCAAGGTTTTGGGGGCATACACCGGCTGTGAAGTTTCATTCCTTTACTGCCCTTACTAAGGGCGTGCGTATTTTACGAGTCATATCTGAATATGGTCTTAAGTAGTTGAAAATTTGACTTTATCAGTTTTCTGCTTTTGATTCATTTTCCATCCTTGATTTTCATTCTATCTTTAATACCAGAATTTCATAACAGGCTGTAATGACCTTTCTAGCTAAATAGATATTAAAAGAGGTGAATTTTTGTTTTATTGGCCAAGATTAGCAGGGTCTTGTATGTCTATTTTACTAATCTGTTTTAAGGAGTGGTTATGCTGATTTAATTCATCAGTATATTTAGCTATTTATCATAATTAATTTTAATTGACTGATAGAGGTAGTCATCAGAAATCCAGAACACTATCGGACGCAAGTGATAAACGGTCAATAAGTGATCGGAGATTAAGCCACGATTCTGCTGAACTGACAAAGCACAGTCAGCTTTTACTCCGATATAACGACGAAGACAAGAACAGAAGGCATTGGAACGACCAGTCTCCTTCTAATCGACGTCTGTCTATTTCAACTACGGGAGATAAAATGGCATCGGGTTCAAAAGTCTTTAAAAGTATGATGACTTCGGGTCATTGTGAAGGTAGTGCTGGATTAAGGCAGTACACTGCTGCAGTTTTTGGCCCCGCTCTGCCTCCTAGAATGGCCAAAAAGAAAACCAGAAAACGACAGAAGAAGAAATCATATAAATCATCATCTTCTTCGTCGTCGTCGTCTCGTAGTAGTTCTCGATCAAGTTCTTCAACCGATAGCACTTCAAGCAGTTCTTCATCCACTTCTTCATCCATTTCTTCCAGTTCCTCATACTCGACGACGAAGAAGTATTCTAAAAATTCTGGAAACCACAAGTCTTTGCAAAAAAGAAGCCCAAGGTTTAAAAAGAATGTGCATTCGGATGAAAAAACAAATAGAGGAAATAGAAGTGGTTCAATTAAACTGGATATGAAATCAGATCATCATCTGAAAAAGCAAGCGTCACAAGAGGTTGATTCCGCTCGAACGGCGAAAGATTCGTCTGAATATTCTCGCAGCAGAAATCACAAAACCTCGACAGCGTGCGAAAAGCCTGTGAAAAGGATGAAAACAGATCATGAAGATTCTGGCGACAGAAGAGCCACCAAAAGTGCAAGTTTTTCAAGAAGAAAGGATGACAACCGTGAAGCAAAGAAACAAGCTAGGAATGAAAACCCTGAGAAGAAGTCTTTCGTTGAATACTCTTCATCATCTTCAGACAGCTGTGACGATAGTAGAAATGAAAAGAAGAGGAAGAAATTGGATTCTGACCAGATTAAGAAAGAAACTGAGGGCAATAGACCTGCTGATGGCGAAACTCTTGAAGATCTCGAACAATTTTTACAGCAGTTGAAAGCAAAGAAAGTTGCGGCTAAATGATTGTATGCTGGTGTTGTAATTTGATCAATGATATTGACTGATGGCATTGGCTTTATTTCTTTAAGACAGCTATTTTGTGTAATAGAATTATTAACAGTTCTGAAGTTATCATATTTGGCATTGCATGTTATTTCTATATGGCAATATAGGCCTATGATTATCAGAGTTGTCTGTTTTGAGTTTTTCATGATAATGAAAATCGACTACAGTGTATAGAGAACTTAACCAAATCTGAAGTTCCTTAGAAAAAGCACCTAGCAATCAGTTCTGCGATTTGATGAGCTGTTTATCAGGACTTTATTCTTAGTGGCTGAATATTTTACCAAAGTTCTAACTCAACATTTTGTGCCATCCACATCCAATCACTTAACTCTGGCCATATTTCTAATTTTTAACTAAAAATTGCATATGAGATATGCAATTTGTGGTTTGTTATTTGCATATTTTATATGGTGTGCACATTCATACCGGAATTTTATCTCTGGTTTGACTGCCCAGCTGACCACTAAACCTCGGCTATAGCTATTTCAACTGTAGATTAACGCCTAGAAATAGGCGGCTACTGCTGTACCTGCTTTTTGCCTATGCCTATATTGATTGGAGAAAAAACCACTGCCTCTGATAATGCTATATTTAGCTGGCAGTTTGGGAGGGACGTCCATCTGAAGATCCCTCTTGTACTGAGGTCGTACTAAAATAAGGCTCTTAATCGTCCTTTTGACCAACTATTATGCCGTAGTTATTTGTTAGCTAACCTTTACTAAAGGGCCTAAATTCTAACTTCATATTGGTATCGGGAAAAGGTTATAGAGGCCATAGACTTTACTGCCACTAGTAGCAATCATAGAATATAATAGAGTGGTGAATTCTATGGCATAAAGTGTGATAGAAAAGAATAAAAGTTACTTTAAAGAGGTTATTGCTTTTTCTTTGGTGTGTGAGACGCGGACTTTGGGATATCTTAATGCGATATACTTTTTAATAGCAGCTGTGCTTCATAATTAAATCAACGACTATGTGGCACTGGCACTGTTTTGTATAATAATGCGTGGGCGTCGGTATCCGCTCTACTATAGAGTAGTAAGTAAGCATGCAAAATCGCGTGAATTTCTATAGCGCTTTCAAACCAGCAGTATCGTAATTTCTACTTATTTCTAGGCGATTAGTACGTTGAAATAACTATGGCCGTGGTAGTAGTGACACTAAAAGTGGTAGTAGTAGTAGTGTGATGGTAGTAATGCGAGTATTAGTCATTGCAGTATTAGAAGCAGCAGTTTGTGGCGCCGTGGCGGTAGAGACTTTCAGAACTTTTTTGTAAAGTGGATAGGTCTGAGTTGAAAATAGTGATGAAGGTTTAGAATTGATATTAAGGTCAAGGCAACACTTAAAGTTAAATCTAGAGTTTGGAGATGGTTGATTGCTCTGCTTGGCATCAGTTGATGGTTACTAAAATGTTGAAGTCAGAAGCGATGTCTTGGTAGGTTAGAAGTTGAGGTTTGTAGATTTGACAGTTCCTGTTATTTAAGATATAAAAGATTTTGAACATATTGAGTTGGTAATGCGCATGCTTATTTATTTCATGTTTATTTGCTAATGTTATACAGTTCAATGGAGTTTTTCTATACATCTTTCTACTTGTGCCTTTTGCTTAGAATGATGTTTAAAGATCTGTTCAATTTCGTTGTTGTCGGTGTTTTCCTCAGTGCTGTCACATCTTCTGTCATCCCAAAATCTCCATTAAACACTCGACCAATTGACAGAGTAAGAATGCCATGCTTGCAGATGATTAGCTTTGCTTCTGAGAGAGAAATTTAATTATGTTAGATTTATAAAGTTTCAGATTGTATTGTATTGTATACTGGACTATTTATACAGTGCCGTAAGCATAGAATAACCAAAAACAAGGGTGCTTTACAAGGGGATATGACTTCCTAAACTAACAGATTGTTAGAAATGGGTTTCTGCCTAAAAACTATAATGCAGAAGCTTCTCACAGATTCTACTTTCAGGATTCCACAGTGAAAAGCCAGTTGCTCGAGTGCTGCAAAGTTACTGCATTCAGTCTGGTGATCATTGTGTTTGCTGATGTTGCTTATCCATGCCTGGTGTTTGTAAACTGGTAAAAGATTGCACTATTCAGTGACGGCTGACGACAGTTGCTCGTCTTCTGACAGTGGTGTGTTTTGAAGGATGATGGACTGTAGTATTACTTTGCTGACAGCAGAAGGCAGGATGTTTCAGAGGTGACAAGCATCGCATTGTGAATCTAACATGTTTGATTGGATTGGGGTAGGACCAGAAGCTTGAGAAATGGATTAAAGACAGACCTTTTTCTGACAAATTTAACTGTGATGGTTTTAAGCCAGAAACGATGTATTGAGTTATGGTATGCAGCAGATTGCCCCATTTTAGAAATTGTATATAATATTAGAAAAGTTTTTCTAAAACATCACATTATTATTGTTATTATGTGGTTGTTAACACACGTTAAGTCATTCACAAATTGAAGAATCATAAGTATGGAGCAAGCCAGGGTGAACAACTTGCCCATGTTTGCTACACAGTGGCTAGGATCTTATGTAGCAGTGAATATGTAAATATGCAGCAGCAATTATGTTTGCTACACATTGCTAGGATCATATTTGAATCTGCTACCTTCCATTTGAGTGACAATAATCCTACCGCTAATCCACCACACCCTAAGCTGTTTATGTTTATGTTTCCTTAAAAGTTTCTTTCTTTAGTCTTTCAGTATACACAAATCTGATTCAATGTAATAATAATGAATAATGATGATGTAATGTGATTTAATGATGATGGTTTAAAGGGGTTTAGGAGGCTAAACAAGCCTGTGTGAAAACCACAGTTAATAAGAATTTGGACAAATGTTCACAGTTATTGATTTAAATTTAAGTGCAAATTTAATTTTTGTTTCAGCCTTTGAGCGATGAACATCATTTTGAAGATGACGAGCATAACATTGAATTTGATCACGATGCATTTCTTGGCAAAGACGAAGCAAAGTCTTTTGATCAGTTGACCCCGGCCGAAAGTGCAAGACGCCTCGGGTAGCCAGACTATTTTTATTCTCGTTTAACTGACAAACGTTTTTATCACTCGAACTGCAAATGTGTATGGCCTTCAGAATTTGTGCTTATGCGCGTTTCTGATTCGGATGTAATTCTTAGGTACTTTTAACCCTTAACTGGGGATCCCGGATATATCCGTCCATTTTACATTGAGTTACAGTTAAATACACGGTTGAGGGGTTAACGATACGTGACTGCTGAGACGCAAATAGACCAAACGTTTGTCTGCGCCGCTTCTTTGTCTGTCAGTTCATGCAGTTCATTTGGAAGAATAAGCCACCTGGTTTCAGGTGATAATTTATTAGATCTGCCAGTACTTGTACTGGGGATCATAGGGCAAACACTTGAACTCTGTGCCAACGCAAAATACTGTATGTATCGAGTTATGTTGTACATCCGATTGCCCCATTTTGCAAACTGTATGTAATGTTAGAAAAGTTTTTCTTAAGCAGCATGTTTGTCATCTTATTGCAGAGGTTTATGATTATTAAAGGTTTATAATATGTGCAAAGACCAATAATTTCTTGGCCTATGGCTGTACTGTGTAGCATACATATTACAGGACAGTAGTGACCAATGGCCTATAAATTCTCAGTGGTTCTAAATACTGTAGTGGCAGCCCCATACATGGATGACGGGAGAGTGTTTAACCCTTGAACCGCCGGAGCCGAGTAAACTCAGTTGCATTGCATATAGTTACGAAGTATCTGGAAGTTTAAGGGTTAGCCTTTTGATCGGCATGGAACCACCGGGCGCTGTTAGAAACGAAATTACTGCCTTTATATTTCAGAATAATTTATGAGAAAATTGACGAAGACAAAAACGGCTTGGTCACAGAAGTGGAGTTGGGGAAGTGGATCAGACATGTTCAGAAGAAGCAGGTGGAAAAGGAGGCAAACACTCAGTGGCTGGAACATTTGGCCAGTCAGCATCTTGAGTCATCGTCAGAGCTTCGTTGGTCAGACTATCTTAGGAGAACTTATGGTTCCACAGATGGTAACATTATGCTGCATTTGTTCTCAGACTAATTGGTCATTTTCCTACTTTGTTTTGGAATATGTATTTCTTCTGAATGAAATTGCTTCTCTGGATGTTGGAACATTCTTTGTTTTTGTGTAACATAATGTAATTTAATAGAATATTTATATAGTGTCTTTTCTAGGAAATTACTCAGAAACGTTGTATGTCCTAGTTAATGACAGATATTTATTACATTTATTTAAGTATTATAATTGATGGTAGATGTTTAATGGCCAGTTGTGCATTTCACCTCAGTACAGTGTAGAGGACAGCATCGTCCATGGACAGCAAACAGATCAAATAAATCCAACCACAGATGGCACTGGAAGCTAAAATGATGAGACAGAATCCAAGATATTTTGGAACACATAATGAGAACCAATGACACCATAGAAAAGGGGATTATGCTAGGAAAAATGGAAGGACGTAGAGGAAGAGGAAGATCACACAAGAGATGGACGGATGGAAACTTTGAAACAGCACATGACCTTGGAATAACTAAATACAATGACAAACAGTAGGGGAAAAAATGGAGGAAACCCATCCATGATATTGCCAGGAGTCGATGTCGAATTGATTTCCAAGAACACGATGGTGATTATGATGGAATAGAGGAACAAACCATCAACATTGTGAACATGAGAATGCAGATATCTTGAGCATGAAACCTATTATATTGGACTATCATTTGATTGAGTATACATACATAAAACATTAAAAGTTCCAAGCATGATCATTTCTGCTGTAGCATATTCATTATTTACTGTAAGATCCGAACATGGATTATTATGCAGGATTGCATTTTGACTGATCATGACCTTGATGCATGTACAATTGTACATCTGTAAAGAAGTACAAATATAAAAACTCTGGGCAGAATTTTACACAAAAAAACTGTAACATTTTCAGACTGTGATTTGGCAGTGTTGTTTTTATTTTCTTTGCCAGCCAAATTTTAGTGCTAAATTTTGTGCTGAATATTTTTGAAAATTTGGTTTAAGAGGAACTGGAAGCTGAAAATCACGACGATCCAGAACGTTTGGAAAACGATAACAAGGATGCGGTTGCACGTGACAAGCGTAGATGGGATTTAGCGGACATTGATGGAAATGGACAGCTTACAAAAGAGGAGTTCACATACTTTGTACACCCTGAAGAAGCCGTTCACACAAGGAATGTTGTCATTGAGGTGCAGCAGGGCGTTTTATTTACTTTATTTACCCTTTTATTTTGTTTTATGTTGATTGTGTATTTAACTTGTGACAATTTTCAGTGAGACTTGAATATTTTTTGTAGTATTGTTGGACCCCAAACATTTTTAGCACTTTGCAGTGTGTTAAAGATAACAGACACACAAATTAGGCAGTTTCACACTTGTTTCTTTAACCCATTAACTGGGCAACTATTTGCAACTCAATGTAAAATGGACAAGTGTTACTTGGGGCACCCAGTTAAAGGGTTAAAGATCTTAAAATCTTTTGTTGAACCTGTGAAAAAAATTGCAGTAAATTGTTTGACAATTCTATAAGTTATTCAGTTTCTGTTGGTAGGAAACATTAGAAGACATTGACAAAGACCACGATGGATTCATAAGTCTAAAGGAGTATATAGGTTTGTTTCATTTACTTCTTTCATTTGTTCTCTTAAAACAGTGAACTACTGTGTAAGTTTGCTTATATTGCACTGTTTTGGCCTATTTGAAAATGAAAATAAAATTTTATGGCAGAAAAAGCTGTTATTGCCACAATGGTTCTTGGAAGGGCTTGAACTGATTTTTCCACCAAATGAGAAACTATGCACTAGTTTTGAATTTGCTATCATTTTCAAGGCTTTAACTTTTTCACTGGTAATTTTCAAAAGACATAACATTTGGATGAAAACCAAAATAAGAATTCCAGCACTTGTTTAATGCCAATACTAATATATGGATGTGAATCTTGGACCGTAAAAAAAGAACTGGAGAAAATAATAATAGCAACAGAAAATAAATGGCTTAGAAGAATACTAAGGATTGGATACAAATAATATATAAAATAGCAAAGGACAGAGAACTTGGAGAGATTTCATGGAGAAGTCGATAACTGGTCACAGCAGGAGGTCGAAGACCTGACCTGGGTGGTAATCATTAACATCTCATACAAGTGATGTTTGTTAAAGCACTCTTGACTCTGGTCTTTGCCATACCCACTGCACTTTAAAACTATCAATAATAATAATTATTAATCAGAAGATTTGGCATGGAAGTAATTTGGCTCTTGCTACTTTTTGGAAAAGCAAACACTGCATATCTCGCCTGCATGGCAGCTTTCAGAATGAAATGCTGCCTTCGTCTCCACAGATTCTATGGTTTTTTTAATGCATGATTTTTGGCTTTCCGTGTCGAAACAGACGACACTGTTGATGGCGAAGACGGTGAAGAATTCGACCCGGCTTGGATTGCAGATGAAGAGGAAGATTTCCGCGAAGAGCTGGACAAGAATGGGGATGGAAAACTCGACCGAGAAGAGATTGAAGCTTGGGTTATGCCAAACGATTATTACAGCTTGGTCGAAGAAGCAAAACACCTCATCAGTGAAGCCGATTCGGACAAGGTATTTATTGTATTCAGATGTATTTCTAACTGTTATAAGAAATGCGACACGTTGATGAAATGCTGACATCAGGAAACAAAGTTGCTCTATACCAATTCTGTGTGTCAGGCCCAATACTAGAATGTGTAACAATTGCAGTTACTAAAAGCATTATAAAATTTGATTTATGAAAAGCATTCTCTGCGACATTGTTTTTTTCTTTCTTTTGTCTGACAGGACGGATTTCTGACAAAGTCTGAAGTCGTTGAGAAATATGAACTATTCGTTGGAAGTCAGGCGACCGATTACGGAGAGGTTTTATCAAGGCATGACGAGTTTTGACAATGTAGGAATTTAGCCATTGACTAAGTTTACTTTGAAAAAAGTGAAAATTACTTCTCAGCTTTTGCATTGCTATGTGTTTTCAGCAAAATTGCATTTGCTGATTGATGCTTGCTGTTTGTGATGTTTAGAATTGTACAGTTTTCATTTTTTGTAGATCAGTCACATTTGTGTTTTAGGCATCTTCAGCACATTTAACATGGGCATAGTAAATAATATGTACCAGGTCTTGTCCCCCATTTCATTTCTGAGTTACATAATAAAAACATTACGAAAATCGGTTCACATTTGTCAAAGTCATGAACATTTATACCATGGCATGTTTTTATTGGTTCACAGTGTATATGCATTATGTATGTACAGTAGAAATTCGTTACAACAAACTTAGTGGGTCTATAAAATGTGGTGTTATATCCAAGGTACATCCAATATCATTTCATACGATATGGTAGCACATCACATGGGACTACATGTACATTGTGGTACTTTATAGCCAAGTATACATTATAACCAAGCCTGTTATAACGAAATTCTACTGTATGTATTATGCAAACATCTTGGTATATAATTTTGCATTCAAAATTTTTGCTAGGCATGCAATTTGTATTGTTGCACATGAGTTGAAACTTTGTTGTTTTAATCAGTTTCCATGTTAATATCAAAGTACATGTAAATTTGTTTTGCAATTTAACTTTGATATTTTAGGCTGTCTTACAATCTGTAATTTTCTAAAATTTGTATACTGTACATGAAGAACTAAATAGGTTGTGCGTAAAATGTTAGTTTCCTTATCAAATGAATGCAAGATATTGAGTTTCTGTCTATACATATTTGCTGATATATTTGTGAAATATTGTCTGATTGCTCATCTAGTTATTAGATTTTGATGAAAGAAACAATTGGATTATGTAGTGTAGACATTTTCTACTTGCTTGTTGCTTACACCGAAACAATAGGTACACCTATAAACGTAGATTATTTTACCAATTAACGTGTCTTTGTGAGCTTGCTCATTGCATCAGTCAGAAGCAAATTCAAGATGCCAAATTTTAATCCAATTTTTATATTTTACTTTTGTTTCCAGGTTAAGATTCAATCTACTCATATGATGTATTTCATGTAGTACATCTACTATAATATTTTTACTGTGTTAACTTATCTGTTAGGAAATTTTTGTAAAGATTTCACGGACGTGTTTTGCAGTAAGCCACCTTTTATAAATGACTTTGTTTACTGTGAATAGTCAAGAGTTCGTAATTACAGTATGACTTTTTATGTGCGTTAGGGAACAAGAAATCTCGTTTACCGTAGAGTAATGAAGTGTTCTGTAGTGAGTACCTACAGGCTTCATCTACAGTGTATTATTACGGAGTGTCTGTAATAAACCAATGGGACTCTTGACTTGCATTTGTTGCCTATATACTTTTCTTTGGCAGTAGAATAATACATGTATTTAGTTTAAGACAGGATTTTGACTCTTGGCCAGTTGTGCATTTTAAGTTGGAGCCATTTCAATGAAGTTTAGTAAAAATAAAGGTAAGTGGCAAAAATATATTGCTGAAAATCATAAAATGGTCTAGTCAAGTTTTGATATTTCAATTCATTTAAGCACTTATCAGCATAGGATTATCAATAGTACTAATGATAAACAAGTGAATACCAGTTTAATGGGACGTTGGTAAACAATATTAGTACCAAAATATGATTAACATTATGACCAAATGTTTTTAATGCATTAACTATACAAATATTGCTACTCAAGTCCACATTTAGACATTATAAAAATCAGATTTACTAAAGGATTTCTTTACAGTGAAATCTGTGAGTTCTGAATTGTAAAACAATTCTTTGACTAAATATGTTAACTCCCCATTTAGCTTGTATGTATACATTTTACTTAAAATGAAACAGAATTTTAAAGCTATTACAGTATTAATTAATTTCAATCATAGAAGAATGAGAAGCTATTTCCAGTCAATATATTTCATATTCAAAAGATAACGGCTGTGCTAACAACAGCTTCGTACTTATACAAATCAGAATACTATTTAGACAGTTTTCGCTTTCGTTTTTTAGTTATTCTGGTCTCTTCCAGTACATCGTCTGTTGATGGAATCTAAAAATGCCAAACAATAATCAATTACCAGCATTCAGTATAATTTTTAATGAATAATAAGATAAACTTGTCACATACCTGAACTACTTCTAACCACAAGTCAATCCTGCCACTGCTAACATTTAAAGAGCTGTTCCTGTTTATTTTAAAATTAATTAGCTATACATGTTTATTTACTGTAGCATCCTTGTTTATAAATTAAAATTTGTTCTTGGCACATATTTCCAATTTTCCACACACATGCTACATTTCCTGGCATTTAATTTTAAAAATTTCCATGACAAAATTCTGGGGTTCTAGGTCATAATCACACCAAAGGAATTTCTACTCTCCTAACCAAAACAAACAGCAGAAACCACTAATAGTGCCATAGTATCAAACATTACAATGGTCAAATGAAGGGTTCCTTAAAATTTTTAAATAATATATGTGTACACCGTTGGGACTTAAAATTGATCTCATTGCCATCACTGAAAAATTTGGTTTCTTATCAATTTGAATGACTGATTGCCAAAGGAGCATATCTTTGATGATAAAATGCCATAATAATTATATAAAACCCACTTTTGACGAGTTGATTTCTGCGAACTTCTTTAAGTCAAGTGCAAACAAAACCTGAAAAGACAATACAGTAACTATAATGTGCAGTAACATGTATTTAATTATTATGAGCAACTTTAAAATATATAGAAGTGATGAAAGGGTAAAGTCAACTCATACTTGATTCCAAGCCTTGTTCCAAGCAATGAATGGCCATTAAAATATTGAAGTGTACTCTTTGTTTTCTCCATGCCCACATTTGCCTCACAAACCAGAATGAGACATCAACAATTTTCAGCCGAAAAGTTTTGATGCACAAAAAAGGGGTGATTTACCCCTAAGTGATGAATGGCTGGGTAGGCAGCTCAAACATCTCAGCTCAATCATAGGAAACTTACTCGTCAAAGTACCAAGCCAAGTTCACCAGTTTCTAATGAGGACTGGTTGCACAATGCCAAGCAGGCAGGCCTAGCCATAGTGTGGTTAGCATTTGATTAAGTTTCTCTGCAACTCTAAAACATGAAGTACTTCCAGTAATCCATCCACAATGCAAACCAGAATAGACATCAGAAATAATAATAATAATAATAATAATAATCATAATAATAGATCAGTCATCCAGAGATCAGTCAATCAACCTCAGATCCACAAAAGAGTAAGACCAACTACAGAGCAAAGGCTAATTGAAAGAGAAGCAAAAGCTTTATATATGCAAGTTACTTACACACTGTGCCCAACCAGCATGCGGCCCCCATAGGTTTCGAAAAAATTCACCTGAAACAGTAAAGATCAAGTCTCACCAAGCAAATAAGGTGGTAAATCACTGAATTTAATGAAAACTCCAATTATAACAAATTACAGATTCAATAAAGAATAATAATAGTATAATTGAAGAAAGACAATAGGGCAACGGCAAGATTTACAAAGGTACCAAAGGCAAATCATAAGTTTGACCAAAGCCAACATCTATGTTTATTTAAAGACATTCAGCTTTTCCTGCATTGTCAGGGAAATTAGTAAGAAAATTGGGTCCTTTATATGTAATAACATGTGTTGAATTTTTAACCTTTTTACAGATGCATTATAAATATAACATTGCAAATAATAAATCCCAGGAATTTTTAACATTTTCAAAAGTTTGCATCAAATTTATATTCTTAGTAGACAGACAAGATACAGTATAACAGACTTGCTAAACACTGGCAAATCTGCCTTTCTAAAACACCGAAGAACTAATATTGTCAATGTCAACACAAGTGCAGAGACTGATAGAATCAGCCTATAGCTAATTAATCATGTACAATTCTTACAATGGAGGCTTCCAGGAAAGTCCTGCAAACATGTAATTATTAAATTGCTGCTGCTGACAACTGTAAATGTTTACCAATTTTATTGTAAACTGCATCAGTACAAGATTTTGTAGCAAAATGCAACGAGTAATCTCTTTCTGCGATTTGCTTCACGTGAGTATCGACTGGAATTGCCTCCATCTTATCAAGTGACATCAGACAGACACAGTCAGCTACCTGACATACAAACAATACAATCACTATAGTCACTTCAGTTGCAATTAACCCCTTAACTGGGTGCCCCGAGTAACGCTCGTCCGTTTTACATTGAGTTACAAATAGTTGCCCAGTTAAGGGGTTAATACCATGTATGTTTATCAGATCAGAAATCGTGTCAACATATTTCCATAAATATTAAAAATTAACAAGAATTTAACAAAAGATGCTCAAAAAATGACATGCCCGAAAAAAAGAGATTTGAAAAAATCCGGGCATTTGCCAGTCATAAACAATACATGACTGAGTGTATAAAGACTAGATTCATATTTATTCGTGGTTTCCTAAGCACAGAGATGAATACACTGGCCTCGAATTTCTACCAAAAAATTTAGCCTATAATTCTATGCTTATCATAGTTTAAAACAATTCTCAATTTTGCAACTTCATTAGAAAATTGAAGATCGACCACAGTCTGCCTACTTTAGCTCCAACTCCATGCAACTCCATCAGTGATGCCTTTGCAGTTGCATAGTCTGCATCGCGAAGTTCATAAAGATGCTGAAGTCCACCTTTGGACACGATCTGCCTTGCAGATTCTGCTACATATCTTGCTCTGTAGCCAAAGCCAAGTTCCTGCAGTGTCTGTTCTACATCATCGCCCGCCAACCGCTCAATACTTGGAAAGGAGTAATAATCTATGCCATCGAGCTGAAATGACAAAAATCGGACATAAAAAACATAAAAAATACGACGGCACATTACCTGAATGAATTCTTCGTACAAACTTAAGAGACACGAGAAGAAAAACTTCACAGCAATGTTAACCCGAATAAGCTAGAAGATAAAACATCACTAACTAATTGATATGTCAGTATGGTGAGGATGATTAGATGGCCAACTAACCACAATGTGCAACAATAAGCACAAATTAGATAGAGGATTAAAATGAAAATTACAGGATCAATAGGAAGTGAGAAGAGTCAATAATTAATCAACAAGAAAAATAAACAACACAGTCACATATATCAATATATATATATATATATCAATCAATATATCAATCAATATATCAATCAATATATCAATCAATCAATCAGTCTATATATAACCTTAAAACTGCTTCAATTATAAAATTCTGTTGGACACTCATTTACACTGTTAAAATTCCAATAAACTAATCCACTGTCATAATCAGGCAATACTTGAGTTATCTTTTCACCGAAATGCTGACACATTCTTTCGATCATCCCACTTATACGAGTGATGTTGTTATTAGACGAGCAGATGAATGAGAAGAGTGTCTCCACTGGCTCCTGTCTCAACAGACGCACTCCTTTTAAATGATTCGCTTTTGTCCTGAAAAGCGGATCTTCCAAAACGAAGAAATACGAAATAACCATCAAGTTAAACAATAAAATAGCAATTACAAAGTAAAGCAAAAACAAATACAATTGTACTTTGTAAGGAACTTCAAGAGGAAAGATTACTTGTCAGTACAAAACTATTAACATCTTCAGGCTAGAACATTTATAGTAAAGCCAAAGACAATTCCTAAAAAGTAGTGTAGTGGCAGAACAGAGTTCAGTGTGCCACAAAAGGAATTAAAAGTAAGCTATATAAAAGTTTATAAAAGTAACCCATGCTCAAAACTAATAAATTTCAATTTGCATGCATCTTCTCTCCTTTAAATTTAAAATTTCCTTTCTTTCACCATTAACAAGAAAGCCTCTTTTAATCTTCTGCAACAACCCTTTACTTATTCCTTAAATAATCTAATTTTCTCTTTGCAAGCAAGGCAGATAAATTGGCATAAATGTAAATTTTAATTTTTTTAGCACCTTTAATGCTTGGAGTGGGTACTCTCTCCTAACTAAAGTTAGCTCATATAACTCATAATAATAATGTGATTTTAAGTGGTTTAGGAGGCTAAGTAAGCCTGTGTGAAAACCACTGAAAATATAATAAAATATAATACAACTGCAGCAGAATATGAAATATAACTGAGGTTATTTTAGAGTAACCAGTAAACAATGACGTACAAAGAGCAAAAGATATTTACAACACCTTCTAAGGACAGTATTTAGAAATTCACAACATATATCAGACAGATACATTTCTTGATCTTTTGATATCAACATGATTTAACAATTTTAACATTTATTGCAAGCAGATGAAAAATACAAATCTCTGTCCACTTTTATGATCTACATCAACTTTTCTTCCTTGCTCTGTAACATTCAGCAGTTCACTACCCAGCAGTGACATATTTACAAAATCTGAAGTACCTTTTTCACAAAACTGTGCATACAGTGACTCCAAACCGATGTCCAATTGGAAATAGTCTTTCAGAATATTAGCATGGTGGGTCGACATTGTTTCATCGACAGGAATTTCACTTGAACCACTTGAAGTTTTGCTATCAATTCCAAGCGGCTGACAACCCAGTGCCTTGTTCATTTTTGAAAGCCTAGCTCCTCGACCTGTCGATTTCAATCGCTGAACACCAGTTTCACCGATGGTCTTTGGCTCAAAAACCTGATATGACAATTCGTGATCTGTCTGAGAAAGTCTCCAGACACGGCCTTTCATCACGCCAGTCCAAATACCAGAACTGTTCTCACGCCATCTAAAAGACAAAGCAAAGATACAATGTTAAAATATGTGTGTGTATCCTTAATAAATTAAGTGATGTTTCATGTCTTCGTCACTGAATCGTGACTCCAGATCTTTAAAAAAATGCCGGACGCATGAATGCCCAGGGTATGCAATATCGTCCCCAGGGGCGAACCCGACTAGACGGCCGCTCATCTCGGCGCTGAGCTGCTGACGTCCTTCTGAGCGAGCCATCGCAACAAGATGGCTTAAACTCCCTCAAAGAACCACAATCTACACCCTCATACGCCCAAAAACCAAGAATACCGAGATATTCTGATTTACCGAAACGATTGGCCGCAGTCAAGCACTATATCAATTCGCAGCTCGCTCTTCTCACAGCGAAGAGAAGACCACGGAGAGCGCTCGCTTATAACAGGCGACGAAGACATGGTTGCTAGTCGAGTAAACCTAAACCAGCGATAAACACATCCGAGCATTTAATTCCACGGCTCTTCTGGAGCGTTCAAAAGGAGAGATTATCATCCATCAATCCATCATCAAACACTGCTGCAACCACGTGGGAGAAACCACGTGGTGACGTGGGAGGTACAGTACTACAGAACTGGCGCCAGTCACAAGTTCACAACTAGTGTTGCCATATCTCTGTCTTCAAAATTCCGCGGACACCCGCGTAGGTGGTAAAACATGCAAACGTAACATGATGGACCAAGGGAAAGTTGTATTCTCTAGTTGGTCAAAGCTAATAAATTGTAACTGGATGATTTTACAAGTTCAGTCAAAATTTCAAATTCGTTTTCTAAAAATATTACTTTTTGGACAGCCCACTTTGGTCTTCGATCGCCTCTTCGGCGCCTCAAAAAGCACGCATTGTAAGTAAAACAATAAATTTGTTACTGTCTCTTTAAATTTGATATCATATGTAAACTTTACCATTTACAACAAATAAATAAAAGTCTCTTACACGACTGGGTATTCAATATTCATTAGCCTACTGGACTCGGCTGCTTTTATTAATGACCTTGGTTTCAAATTGTATAAGCAGGGATATTTTTACACCCCCTAAAACCAGACCCCTCAACCCCCCCTAATTTGAGGTCGACCAACCGAAACAATTTGGTAATGTGACAATGGTATGCATACAAAATGCATACTAATTAGCTCCGAGACCCCCTCAATTTGAGGTCGACACCCTCCCCAACAAGAAGAAGTAGAAGAAGAGGAAGAAGAAGAAGAAGAAGAAGAAGAAGAAGAAGAAAGAAGTACTTTTAAGAAATTAATCTTATTTTGCAATTACGCAGTGGCGTAACCACGCCCGGGCAATTACGGGCAATGCCCGGGTACTTTGCTTTCTGCCCGGGTTGAAAAATTTCTGCCCGGGTTGAAGTTTTTTTAATTATGCCTTTAGTATTTGGATAAACTTGCTTTTGCACTGCCGTGTACGTTATTGCAATACTATTCTAATAGTCTAAAACTAGTGTCTGGAAAACGTGTTTCACAGGTGACAGGTATCAGCTAAATTAAATGCAGTAATTACTACAGTCATTGTTTGGCATGTATATGTATCTACGCGATATATCGAATTTCAGTTATGGCGGTAATCGCCTGCCCCTATGGACCATTCAATCCATGGACAACTAGTAGTCTATATTCAATCCTCTGCATCTTCCTCTACCGAAGTGGACGCTAGGTACAGTGTAAGGTGATAATTGTTTCTCTGGCTGTGGCTGACTGATACCAGGGATAACAGGCAGATGAAGTGGCTTTGACCTCTGCGCTCCAAAGACCTCGTCGGGTCGGGTCCAAGACTCGACTATATTTAATTGCCTTGGGTCGGGTCGACCCGCCTTAAAACAAAATCGCAGCTGCTTTGAGATTTGACCTTTTTGACCCGAGAGGGTAGGCTACTCCGATTTCCATGTGTATTTGGTCGGAAACGGGAAGGTCAGCACTGGGCAACAAGATACATTGACATTAAGAGAGCATTCCTAAAATTCCTTTGTATGATATCAGAGCAGGTGGGGGTGTGCTTTAAGAGTTGACTCTTATTACAAGTTCGCGCCAAGAGTAAATTTAGTGTTTTACTCACAATTTCGCGAATAGTCATATTTGCTGCGTTTGGATTTCTCAAGAATTCTAAAGAGCTGAACATAACTGACTTATGCTTAGAAACATCAGATGAAGTATGCCAAACTATTTCTTCGTCGATTGCAGCTAGTCATAATTTGCCAGACAGTTAAAATATCGGCGTCGTTGCGAACTCTAGAAATGACCAGAATAAACAGTCTCAGCCTCTGAATAAGGTCCCAGAGGACATTTCCAGAGAACTAGATAGCCCAGTGTAGCCTAAATTGCATACATAGGCCTACACATGGAAATATTTTGGAGCCAAGAAATCAGCCAAACGTCGTTTCCAAAGTTACTATATTGCAGAATTTCCATGGTTGACTACTTCTGTCAGCAAGATGCTGCGTATTTCTTCTGTTGTCGTTACCAGAGCAAAGAAAGCTCACCACTTGGTGAACCTGATTGGCAACACGCAACGGATCAAAGGTAGGGGCCTATGGATTCACTCTTTGAAATTCATCTGTTGAGCACTTGCGTTGTCTGAACTTGCCTCGTGGAATGGGATCAGTTTAAAATCCTCATGTTAATTTTTTAAAATATTTTTGTTGAGTGACTGTCCACAAATTACGTAAACAAAAGAGGAAGGAGTTTGAAATTATAAGGAGGAGGGGGTTAAAATTCGCCCAAAAATTGCTTGCGTAATTTATGGACAGCCCATATGGTCAGCTGCCCGGGTTACATTTTGACTCTGGTTACGCCACTGCAATTACGCAAGAAAGCCTATTCCAATCATTTTGCTCTGAAACTCCACTAACAATAGCGAATCTCTCTGTTATTTTTGCTATCCATTGATTAAGCGATTTTGCCTTAGGGGTCTACTCATAGAAGCTCTAATATGCGCAAAAAGGGTATGCTCCTGCGAAATTTAAAAAAATATAAGTTTCAGAAAATTTTAATATCTATTTATCTCATTTTGTATTATTTGGCAAAAATAAAATATGAATAATTCTGCCTAATATAGGCCTAGGCGGGCTAGGCCTATTTGCCATATTTTCATAGGAAGTGAATATAAGACCTTTTGTTTTGTCATTAATTCAAAACTCAGAAGATTCTACTCAATTAATGTTCACCAGATAGGCCAATTATCTGAGAAAATAATACTGCGCAGTGCAATTATATGCATATTAATTCTCAGCAGAAGTCAACTCAACTCAGACATGCGTTTGGAATTATTCTGCGCAATTCAAAAATACGCGTAGGACATTGCAAACAGCAAAAGTAATATATCCGCCGATAGTTCCGTCTGCCCTCAAAGATAATAATAATGCAGTGATATACGCTATTGTGTCGTTACTGTACGAGTGAGAAGTGTGTATGCCCGTAGACCCAAGTGCAAAGGCCTATATGGAGAGTGTAGTCATGAAACGACCAATAGTACTGTTATTTATGACTATCATACGATACGAAATTAACAATAATGCATTATAAGGCATTCGGCTTGTGATGATGGCAAATCCTCTCTCTCTCTCTCTCTCTCTCTCTCTCTCTCTCTCTCTCTCTCTCTCTCTCTCTCTCTCTCTCTCTCTCATCTCATAATCTCGGATTTCTACCAACTGCCTGCATTGGTTGTTTAGCAGCTTCTCTCTTCCTCTCACTCTCCCTCTGTCTCTTTTCCCTTCCTCTTCTGTCTTGTCTCGGCCGTCTCTTTCTGTCTATTTCTCTCTGTCTCTTGTCTGTTTTTCTGTTTTTGTATGTCTCTGTCTGTGTCTGTTTGTCTGTCTACGACTCTCTCTCTCTCTCTCCCTCTCCTCTCTCTCTCTCTCTCTCTCTCTCTCTCTCTCTCTCTCTCTCTCTCTCTCTCTCTGTGCTGTGTTTATTCTAGGCCTTCTCTTGGGGGGAATTTCCTGTAAAAATTTTAAAATCCCCAAAAAGTGCCAAAATCGCATGACGTCATTTATGGACGACCCCTAATTATCAATGGCAATTGACATGACTTAGGCACTCACTATTTTATAGAATTTCCTTGACTTTTTAGTTTTATAGCAGCCTGTAAAATAACGCGAGTTTGATGCAAGAAAGACATTAATAAGCCTTGTTGCTCACAGGTTCATAGAATGTCATAAATTCAAATTTTAATTACAATTTTTTCCATTTTTGCCAATTTATCTATGAAACTACGTAGGCCTAGGTAGGCTATGAATTATTTGATTAGTTTGTAGCCAACTTTGACAGCAGGCAGTATTCATTAGAATTATTAATACTGCATTATAATTCTAGTTATTCTAACTATTGCTTCCGAGCAGTGGCGGCTCCACCGGGGGAGCCAGGGGGGGCCGTGCCCCCTATTGACTGCCTGGCCCCCCCAGTGGCCCCCCCAGTTGGGACCCTATACTTAATGCTACATACATTAAACAACAAATGGTTGGCCCCCCATGATTAGAAGTTGCCCCCCAACGGCCCCCCCACTTACCAAATCCTAGAGCCGCCACTGCTTCCGAGTGTTGCTTTGCTATGAACCTTTAATATCCTATATGAAGCATAGGCGTCCGCAGAAATTTTTCCAGGGGGTGCAAAACAGGGTCTTGTGACGAAAGAAATGAACAAGATTTCCAGGGGGTGCAAAACAAGACGTTTTGTGACGAAAGAGACAAGTAGTTTTACATATTTCATAACTCCACAATTTTTCCAAGGGGGATGCAATTGCACCCTCTTGCACCCCCCTCCGGACGCCCACGAATTATGAAGTCATCTGCTGTTCTGTTCGGAAATCGACGAATCAATTGTGAGGGAGTCACCATTTGAAACTCTGTCATCACCGTCGACGGCGCCATATAAATGTCCAATTCGGTGTAATTAATGACTGCGTGCAGATCATGACGATGACCGTCGAAACGCCAGAGACGCGATCGCCGCTCCGACAATCAGTCTCAGAACGTCGATAGAGATTCAGAAAAGCAACAGAGGAGGAGGCGGAAGAGGAAGAGAAGGAGGAGGAGAGAGTGGAGGAGAAATGAGAGGAGGATCAGGATAGGATGGAAGAAAACAGAGAAGAGGAGGAGGAGGAAGAGAAGAAGAAGGAGGATCATGAGAAGATGGGGGAGAAAGAAGAGGAGTAGGAGGAGGCGAAGCAGAAGGAGGAGGATCAGAAGAAGATGTAGGAGAAAGGAGAGGAGGCGAAGAAGAGGGAGGAGAATCAGGAGACACTGGCGTAGCGTGCCAATGGCTATTGTGGTTTTAGGCTTTTTAGCCATGGGTGGCACACATGACAGGGGCGGCAAATTTTGGAAATCGACGAAATTTTTTGCTTGTCAGAGGATTTTCAGTGAAGGCGGCACATTTTAGAAGGGGCGACAAATTTTAAATTTTAAAAATTTGGAAGCGACGACATGGGCCACATGGGCGGCATGAGTGCATGCTACGCCTTTGGCGCGCCAAACACCCTAGATCCGCCTCTGATATGAATGGATTTGGAGCGGCGGACTAGCCATGCATGAACCAGAGGCGGCAAATAAGTGCACGCTACGCCACTGTCCAGAGAAGGCAGAGAAGAGAAAGGAGGAAGAGGAGAAGGAGGAGGAGGAGGATCAGGAAGAGGTGCAGTAGAAAGGAGAGGAGGAGATTTTCGCCAAAAATAATTTCTCGAAATAATGCGTAGGCAGACAACGCGCGCGGCGGTGTGTAGGGGCTCCCGGAGGCCGACGAAGCCAACAGTCGGTAACCGAATAGCCTAGCAGTCCTGAATATTATCTTGATAATAGAGTTATCGTTGACGTCAAGTGAAAGATTTCGTCTCGTTTTCTTGATCTCCTGAATTTGGCGATGGGGGGAGGAGGGGGCGGGCTGGCGATCAGAGGCCTACAAAGGTTGTCTGGCGCCCATGCTTGGCAGAGGGTCGGAAAATTAAATCAGCAGGCTAACAAATATTTAATTAGCAAATCATGACATTTCATTGACGCAGGATTAAAACTACAAATGCACATTTCTTGCTTAGCCTATGAACAGGGGCGTAGCGACGGGGGGTATATCGGTATATATATACCCTCCCAAAATCAGTCTGCCTTAAAGTTTTTTATGTGATTTAGATGTGGTTATATGTGGTTTATATATGGTTTGTGTGGTTTATACTTAATATTTATACCCACCCAAAATATTTATACCCTCCCAAATCAAATTCCTGGCTACGCCCCTGCCTATAGGGCCTACTGATGCGAACTGATCTGTGATGATGTGCTCGAAGTCAGTTATCTTAGCTTCTTCTCTTTCCACGCTGAGCAGAGCAGGATCGCAGTCGTTTTAAAGCGCCCCTTCTGTCTTACCCAAGCACACCCATAGGCGTAAACTTCAATTAGGCCTCTAGGCTCGAGCCCCTCACGTTTTGAGAGACTGTCAAAGGGAAAGAGAAACGTATATGGGTTGCTCCCCACTTTTTAAAATCTAAGTTTACTCCAATGGGTACGCCACTGGTGACGATTCTAGGAATCAACTACAAAATAGACTAGCATGAAATAAAAATTAGCAACTCTAAGATTATAATTTTCGTCTATTTAGGTGCTTCTATGATAATAGGGTATGAATTTTTTGTTCCAGAACACTTTATATGTATAAAATAACAAGTCATAGCGTAATAGACGAAAGGTTCGTCGAAAATTATAATACGTAACGGTTCGACTTTCTAATTTAACCATAAAACGCAGAAGAGTATGGAAAGCAACTCTGCTATCAGAAGTCCAATGAGAACGATTGTCGCTTTGATTGCACTTTTTAAAAATTTGAAACGTGGCCGAAGACAACGGAAATATTCACGAAATTCATTCCAAGTAATAATTTCAACAACTGACAAACAATAATAAGTAGTATTATTATTGTAGATGAAGAGTTCTATTGATTTGGTTTATGCGCCTCTTAACAATCCGATTAACGGAAACGTCGCGAGGAATAGTAACTTTTAATATTTGCACCGACGCGACCAAGATAATCTGGAGCAGGTTTCACTTTATATTGGAAGAGCGAATAGATGAATGGAAAAGTGAACAGATGTCGTAGGTAGGTGGACGGGCGGCGAATGATGATGGAGAGACGGGATGAATGAATGAATGAATGAATGAATGAATGAGTGAAGTGAGGGGTCGATTGAGATGGTACCAGCTGGCATATATGGAATCGAAGCCTCTATATATGAATCGCTGATCCGCCCTATCCTCTGCTCAGATTTCTCGGTTGTCAGAGGAGTGGCGGAGGAAAAGGAGGAGGAGGAGGCAGCCGGTGCCACAGTCTACCGCTGTGAAAAGTCGGTCTGATATTTCGCATTGTCTTCGATTCTTGATTCTGAAAACTAATCAATCAATTCTGTCATCATCGTCGGATCAGAACGCCCATAAGTGCGGTAAGCTGAGATTTCAACGGTGACGTCTTTATGAAGCGATTGAAAATATTTAATTTGATTAGCTTAATGGACGAAATAATTATATAAATATATAAAATAGAGAAGAAACTATCAAGTAATAGTAATTTCAATCAGAAATATACTGCTCTCTCTCTCTTCAATTTCACCCTCTTCCATTCTCTTTTCCTCTCTCTCTCTCTCTCTCCATATAAAATGTTAGATTTGGGCTAATTTCGTCGAAACCCAGAATATATGTCTTAAATGCCCTTCTGTAGACTAGCAGTTGCTGCCATATCTTTTAGGCAGCGCTGGAAAATGCTGTTATAAAAATCTTAGGTTTTTAGGTTCCTTTAAAAAAACTAAAAACCCTGAAATAGTCAAGGTTTAGGTTTTTAGGTTTTGTTTTGAAGTCTAAAAATAAAATAATAATCACCTTTAGTGTTTCGAAAAGCTTTTCTACTCTCTGCAGACAGCACACAGCATTTCATTGCCACGCAACGTCATAGGGCATGTTGTATATGACAAGTATTACCATTTTATTTAATTAAGCGCACAACCTTTTGGCCGTTGAGATTGTACGTTACAACAGTCTGTTCTGCGCACATTGGAAGGCTTCGAACACTGGTAATCCACAGTCCCCGTGGATTTGTTGAGGCTAAGTGATTCGTGGTCTGCCTCGTGAGCTGAGGCAGGTACTGCTGGTGGAAGTCTTGCGACGTGCCCAAAGAGGCCGAGACGTCGACTACGAACAATGGCTTGTACAGTCTCCATAGTCCAGAGCGCATGTATACTTCATCGTTGCATATGAAGTCAGACCATCTAATAACAGGGATTCTACGTTGAACCCTATAGAGTGAAAAGCTTCAAGTCTTTTCCACTCTTGCCCAGTCATCATTTTCAAAGTCTCACTTCCACATAAGAGCGTTGAGAGTACAAGACATGCGCACATCCGAAATTTAGTTTGCAGGCTCAACCGACGTTGCTGCCATATTCGGTCAAGGCGTTGCATGACAGATAAGGCCATAGGCGGCGATCTGCCGCAAAACTTGGGGCGTGTTCACTGTCCAGACCGCGCATGGGGATGGACCATTCCTCCTCCTTCCTTTTTTAACGGCGGTCAATGCTCGCGCAAATATGTTAAAGCTTTAGAAGCCAGTAAGCGAATTTTAGTGTACTGTGGACATAAATCACGTCCTTTAAACTGTGTTTTTGTTGTCTATAAAACCTGTCATACCAGATATCTTAAGATTCGGGTCATCCATCGATCGACTTACTAACAATTTCACAAGATATTCGGCAGGATTTTCATTATTTTAGGTCCGTCGTTCTCGTATAGTTATTATTGTTGGCAGTGGCGGCTCCACCGGAGGGGCCAGGGGGGCCCGTGCCCCCTATTGAGTGTCTGGCCCCCCAGTGGCCCCCCAGTTGGGACCCTATACTTAATGCTATATACATTAAACAACAAATGGTTGGCCCCCATGATTAGAAGTTGCCACCCCAACGGCCCCCACTTGCCAAATCCTAGAGCCGCCACTGATTGTTGGCGCTATTGTGTCGTATAAAATGACTGGGAGGTGCCTCATTTTGAGCATTGACGATCGAAAGTGACGCGGTCAATGTTGATTATTCTTGCGCCGTTTGAGGTAGTGAAGATGGGGACAAATGAAAATGTGGTTTTTGTCTGAGAATTTTTTTTAAAATTCGCTCAATCTTTTACATATCTATTCCCCCATTGTTCGATTTGCCTTTCCGTAAGCTATAATTATGTCACACACTGCGAATTAACTTCACAGACTTCGTTACTAACATACAAACTTGCGGCAACTCTTATAGATGCTAAAATTGCAGCGATTATGTGGGGGGTGTCCAGCAGTCATTGGACACCCCCTTGGCTCAAAGCTTGGGGTATCCTGACACCCCCTGTCACCCCCACGATCGCCGCCTATCGATAAGGCAATGCCCATGCGACGAATAGACTTATTATGCATGGGAATTATCCATACTACACATATTTGATCCTAGGTAACAAAAACTGTCAGCCGTTAAATAGTTCTCTAGATCTCGCAATGCAAGAGTTTTTCTTAAAAACACGTTTATCTGGAAGATCGAGTTCCAACTGTACAGTAGTTAGTATTCACTACTACTCGGTAGTCGAACATTTTGCTCGGGGAAAGATCTAGAAAATATAGAGCCTAAAGACAGACCCCGGAGACCGAGTTATCCGCCAAACGGCTTATTTGGATGAGAAATTATTCGCACAAGTTCAGTGCAACGCTTTTCTATACGCATAAGCCTTGGGAGGCGCTTCCGTTGGCCTCAATCCGTTACTAATGATTTGGAATTAGGAGCGAGAAAAGAACGAAAGCGACGCAGCGAAATTCAACGCTTCCACCAGCTTCCACCTAAGCCAGCGGTTCTCAACCTGTGGGTCGCGACCCCAGGGGGTCGAATGACGATTTGCCAGGGGTCGCCTGAGACCATCAGAAATATTGCGTTGTCTCTTTTCTTGTTATTGTACAAAATTTCCTCAGTGGTAGTTACGACGTACTAGTTGTTTCACTATAATTGTCATTCGAGGATAGACATGGAGACAATTAAATAATAACGATTTCGAACATTTTGATTGTCTTAGCATTATTTTTAGCAGCTTACATTGTGAACGAAAATAATTTTACCGTTGGGGGGGTCGCCATATAATAGGGAATTGAATTAAAAGGTCGCAGCACTATAAAGGTTGAGAACCGCTGACCTAAGCAGAGGCGGCGCTAGGAAGATGCGTCCGCGGGTCCGGACCCACCCAGCCTCGGGCAGGGGCACCCAAGGAAATCGTGCAAATACGCAGAGATTTGATTTGAGGGGGGGCTGAGGGGTGGTCTAAGCCGTGTCCTGGCTGTGTAAATTGCATTAGACCCACCCAGTCAACAAAACCCAGCGCCGCCCCTGCACCTAAGTGATCGAGTTTATAAAATTTCTTAGGTTCTTCTGTAATAAATTATTATTATTATTATTATTATTATTAGTTATTAGTAGTTAGGAGTAGTAGTAGTAGTAGTAGTAGTAGTAGTAGTAGTAGTAGTAGTAGTAGTAGTAGTAGTAGTAGTAGTAGTAGTAGTAGTATTATTATTATTATTATTATTATTATTATTATTATTATTATTATTATTATTATTATTATTATTATTATTATTATTATTATTATTATTATTATTATTATTATAACTGGATTGTAAGTGATTTGGGCTTTAGTGATATTTCTCCTGTACTGAAATCAATCAATCAATCAATCAACTTCTATAGCGCCACTACCATAATGCCCAGGGCATCTGCCGATGGCGCGCCAAATCCAAATATAGCATTAGAGCCAGGTCAAGCCAGAAGATCAGTCCGAAACGGCGGGAGAGCAATCTAAGGGCGATATGCCAAGTCAAACAAACCACTGTCACACAACATTATGACAATTAAATTTTGATAAGCTCGCTGTTTTCAGTTTTTTAATATTTAAAACTATCATTACAGTCCATTACTGCGTTTAAATTGCATATTTTACAATGAATCTACCTTCTGGATTTTGAATTATGAATCTGTTAACTACGACTCAGTGACTTACCTGGCATATTGACACCCAGGGCGTTTACCTTAGGTGCTCCCACAAATTCCAGACGCCGCCTTGTTCTAATTTGTTCACCAGTAAATGTTGATCGAACTTCTTAAGTAAAACAATTAGTAAAGTGAAGGCAACAGTTATTAGCTTTGGTTCGCGTGCATTTGCTACTTGCAATGTCAATCTAAAAGCAAGAAGTAGGTCCATTGCATATAAATATGCATAGCTGTATGTATCGTATCGCAAGTGATTGCTATAAACTATAATGCACGTCGATTTTTCATGCTGGCGTAGCCAGGATTTCCGAAAGGGGGGTTTTAAAAAGTTCGTCGATAACCGCCAAGAGGAGTTTTCACCCCAAAATCGCCAAAAATCGCCTCAAAAAACAAAAATTGCATAGAAATACATCAAATTTTTTTTCGCCGTTTAAGAGGGGATTTAACCCCCCAACCCCCCTCCCGTGGCTACGCCACTGGTGCAAAATCTTGAATTGCCACCCGTCTTGTGCCCCCGGGGCGGACCCCTTTGACCCCTCTAGGTACTGAGGTGCTGAGGTGGAAGCACCGTCCCTAGACTACAGAGCACTAGGGACCTTTCGTTAGGACTTGTGTGGCCTTCCATTGCCGGAACTGGTTCAATTGGGACTGGTCCCACGCAGTCATCCTCAAGAAATCTCTACGTCTAACTGGCACACATGACTGGGGCGGCAAATTTTGGAAGTGACCTTTTTCTTGCTTGTCCGTAGATTTTTTAGCGAAGACGGCAAAGTTTAGAAGGAGCGGCAAAATTTAGCGACGACGAACTTTTTTGCTTGTCAGGTGTAATATGAGTGAATTTGGGGGGCGGGGCGGATTTGACATGAGCCAGAGGCGGCAAAAGTGCACGCTACGCCACTGCTCACGACCTGTTTGTTCGTAAGCAAACGGTTAAAAAACCTGTTCCACGAAATTTTGACATTTTTACCTCCCTCTGTTTCGTTCTATCTAACCGCATCTCTTGTGAGTGGAATCGAAATACCATTGCTTCATGTCAGTCAGCGCTTATTTCATCAGCATAGGTTTAAACTTCTATTGGGTCGCTAGGCTCGAGCCACCCTCCCCCGCCGCCCTAATTTTTGGAGAGGTGAGGTTAGGGAAATGGAAAGGTATTTGTGTCCCCCATACTTTTTCATCCAAGTTCACGCCTACGTTTAAGAGCCTAGCGCTTCGATACTGAATTTGAAACTGCCGTACGGTATTATTGCGGACGCCATTTATACGCGATTTTTAACATCCTCGCGTGCGAAGACCGTGTCCTAAAAAGGCATTTGCTTCTTGCGACGACCCTCCATGCCTCCCACTTGTCTAATGGCGAACATCTCATTCTAGCTCGGATTGCGTCGCCATCTTCGCTAAATTTCGTCAACTCCATTTTAAAATGCGGCAACCTAATGCAACCTAATGCACTGGTAGATGATGGAAGCCATCGAAAACTTTTCCCGATCTTGCCCACTCGAATACAGTTAACGTAATGCGTGACTTGAGAGTCTGAGCCTCGAATAGGCCTATGCAGAGAAAAGCATGTCGTGCAATACTTTTAGCCAAATATCTCGACGCGCGGGCGTATCTTAAGGCGAAACGTTTAAAATTGGCGATCTTATTAAACCTAAGATTTGCACCGCAAAATAGCCTAATTTGTCGAGTAGGCTATATCAGTTTACTTTCGTACAGATTGTTTAGAACGCATTCAGTAGCATTAGCCATTAGCTACTGATCATCAGTGAGTGATTGGAAGAAGATGTTCTGTGTATTGTCTCGGATGAGTAAAATTATATGACTGTCTGACTGGCCATTCATTCAAGAGCAGAGGTTTGGATTTTCAAGAGACACCTCATCTTCAGAATGACAAACGGCATTCTAGATATAAGCTTCAAGACGTCGTTCAATATCATTATTTTATTATTCGGATAAAAAATCAATAAATTCTCGTAAAAATTAGATTGTCGAGAAAAGCCCCTCTCTCTCTCTCTCTCTCTCTCTCTCTCTCTCTCTCTCCTCTCTCTCTCTCTCTCTCTCTCTCTCTCTTTCTCTCTCTCTCTCTCTCTCTCTCTCTCTCTCTCTCTCTCTCTCTCTCTCTCTCTCTCTCTCTCTCTCTCTCTCTCTCTCTCTCTCATCGGATGAGTAATTCTTATCCTTGTTGACTTAGGTGTCGCGTTCCAATTACGCCGCATTTATCTTTGACGACCGGCAAATCCGCCTCGTCCCTCGATTAAGTCCGTCGTGCAGAATTTCGCTTCCAGCAACCAGTGGCGTCTCCAGGATTCGGCAAGTGGGAGGCGTCGGCGTCGGGGTGACAACTTCTAAGCATGCATGGGGCCAACTATTTTTCATAAACCTGAGCTAGTCTAGTTCAGGGTTATTTCTAGGACTATCAATTTTGGGATGTCGGTAAATTCTGGGGGTCCCTTGCCAAAAAGTCTAACAAGCAAGAAAGGTCATCGCACAAATGAAATTGGAGGCTACTGGGTTTAGGGGTGTCGGTCTCAAATTGGAGGGGGCTTTGGAGGTGTTAGGGGTGTAAAAATATCCCTGGTCTAGTTGCTTAGAATGAGTGCACTAAAGCATAGGTCATGTCCCTGGGATCCATTTTGACCCGCCTCTGCCAACAGCCAGGATGCAGCGAATTGGAAGAACGAATTCTCGTCAGAACTATCGCGGGCGTAACCAAGGTATCCGCCCTAGAGTGTCCGACAGCACTTTCAGACTTTCTAGCAGAGCTTCCCTCTTGTCCGCCAAAATTTATCCTCTAGCTCTTGTGTCCCATAAAAGACATGTTCTTCTGTTCACCTACTGTACAGACGCACTCGGATATGATTCTCTGTCTCTCTGTCTCTCTATATGTCTGACTGTCTCTGCCTGTCTGTCCGACTGTCTATGTCTCTGTCTGTCTATCTGTCTGTCTGTCTGTCTGTCTGCCTATCTATCTGTCTGTCTATCTATCTGTCTGTGTGTCTGTTTGTCTGACTGTCTGTCTGTTTGTCTGTTTGTCTGACTGACTGTCTGTCTGTCTGTCCTCATCTTGGACAAGCGTCTTGCAGCCGCCCCTATGCATGTGGCTTAGAAGGTCGTGACCTCCGTAGGAGCACTTGTTTCCGATCAGGCGATTCATTCGCAGACGACATCTCGCTTGTCGTCGTCGTCGTCGTCTGCGGAGACTGATTCTGTCGTCTGCCACTTCGCCGACAATTAACTTCGCTTCCCTTCGGTCGTTCTCGCAATCAAGTGGTCTTAATTTGATCGACAAGTAGACAGATTAAGATTACAAGCCGTAATCAGAGAAGGCATAAAGCAGAAGAAGAAGAAGAAGAAGACTTCCTACTCAGTTTCTTCTGTGCGTCTTCGTTTCTGTAAATCGTGCGTTGCAGTGAGTTCGACGTTTATCTATGAGTTTTATTTCTATACTGTCTCCCTAGTCTTTTTCATTTAGCATCCCCTAGTTTTTTCACCGGACGCCGCCTTCCCCAATGTTCGCCTTCCCCAATGTTGCAAATCAGACGCCAATTTCCTAGAGTACAGTAATTTCGAAGCCTATAGTTATATTTTCTGACTTTTCAGGCTTGACCTGGCTCGAATTCGGATTGGATTAGCGCCATCGACTGATGTCCTAGACATAATAATAATAATAATAATAATAATAATAATAATAATAATAATAATAATAATAATAACGCGCTTTTGTAGCATCATTTCTAATGCTCTAAAGGTATCAATCGATGGTACTTCAAATCCATCAGCAAAAGACCAGTTCATTCCATTAATCACCAGATAGTGGCGCCATGGAAGTTGACTGACTGATTGACTGACTGACTGACCGACTGACTGACTGATTCATTGATTCAGTGATTGAGTGGCTGACTGATTCATTGATTGAGTGACTGACTGACTGATTCATTGATTGAATGCAGGCCTGCATTTATCTGCGCAGCCGTAACAGTTTCTTTTTTCTTTTCTTGCAGATGAACTGCCTACGACCTCTGCGGTCAGTCGCCTCCAGGAGACGATCCAGATGTTCCATGTCATTTTCCATCCGTGCAGTTCTTCTTCTTCTTCTGTCTCTTTCGTCGACAGCAAACACGTTCGGGCAAGACGCGCCCTTCAGAGGCCACGACGTCGGCGGCGGCGGTGGGGAAGAGTCGCCCATCTCCACCGAACACGACGGCGGTCGTAGCTACGCCCACGGTCTGCCGCCTAGCGACGCCCGCGATCGGCTCGACGCCGTCGACCTGTTGGGCATTCTGACGAAGGCGGGCGAACGGGGCCTGGGAGAGGAACGAGGCGGTAGTCTTGGCGAGAAGCAGAGGCGCCTGAATCGCCGGGCTCTTCGCGTCTGGAATCGGAGAAACTCCGGGAGCGGTTCGTCCCTCTTTAGAGAAGACGAAGAAGGACCGAGTGACTTCCCCGTTGGGCCGTCTTCACGCGTCCCTTCGCTGCCGTCTCTTGTTAAGGAACAGTCGAATGGCGGTCGACGCGCAGAGAACGACGGCGCAAGTTCGACTTCGAGTAACGGGGGGACATTCCGATATGGAGAAACCGTCTTTCCGTTCGACGACATCTCGTCGTTCCTCTCGGAGGATAGCAACGGCGACGGCGGCGAAGCGCAGTCGGATACGGCCAACGGTTTCCACTTGGCGGCGGCGGCGACGATGATGACTGAGAGAACTCGACGAGAAGAGAAAGTGGGAGAGAAATTCGCTGAGAGTTTGGGGAAAGAGAAACGCCGAATCCGACGATCTTAAAGAACTGCCGACTTATCCGAATATGAGAAGAAGAAAGTGGGAGAACCTGCCACTTCGCGTCTGGGGAAAGTAGACGAAACCGATTGGGGAATCTGGGCAAGAAAGTATTTAGCCTACTAAATTTTCAGAAACACTTCCGCACTGAACCTGTATAGTTGCAGTTTAATCTCGAAGAATAACAGCAAGTAGGCCGACAGCTTAAGCAGCAAGTCAACGTCCAATAAGCAGAAAACAGTGTTCTATACAGGCCTGTTAAGGGAGATTCTTCCCCCCCCCCCCCCGAGCCTCAACATCCCCTTCCAAATCCCAGAACCTACACAAATTTTGCATTGAACTTTGTGTCTTCCCCTCCAGTCAAGTAAATTCCCCGCCCCCATAGGCTTCAACCCCCTCCCCCGAAGGCCTGGAATCTGGATAAAACACTGACAGAAACGTTTAAGATTAAAACACGATTGCAAAATGTTACGCTTCTGTCAAACTCTACTGCTGAAACGCCTCAAATGATTGTCGATTGATTTTTCTAAGTTTGTTGCACAGGTCTTGGATCTTGTGTTTTTGAGTCTTTCTGTTTTTAAAAAGCTCTAGTCAACCTATATGCTGTTTCTTTATTGCAATGGCTGTCAGCGTTCTAGTTAGCCTTTGGTTATTTTCTGCCGAGTCTGCGACAAAAATACGAGCTACTTTGACGATGAGACCCGTAAGACTTGCATACATTACTACATTATATTACATTACAATACATTACTGCTGACTAGACCAGCTGAGCCAGACTTCAACCCATATATTGTGGCAACACACGTGGGCGGTTCCACGTTGGCGATGACTGGGGATGCATCCCCCACCGACCTTTTTTGCTTGTTCAGCGTTTTCATGGTTTACCCGGGTCCGATCCTCTACATGTCGCCGGGCGCCGGGGCCCTGTTGATCTTTTCTGCCCGTGTCAGCCTTTTTCAGTAGGGGCTTATTGGGCAAAATACTGCAGATGACCTACAAGTCGCCATCTTCCTAGAAATTCATTGCATCCCCCACCAAGATTTCTTGGAACCGCCAAGGGCAACAGACGAATCCAAGAGTCCTATAACTCTTAACTTAACAGTGGTTCTCACACAGGGCAGTCCCTACTGAACCACTTTAAACCTTATTGTTATATTATATTATTATATTATATTATAACTCCAAAATTCACTCTTTTCAATAACGCTGCTTATAGATCTAAGTGATAAATGTCTTACAGTCGTCATCCAATGAACGTTAAGACGAAGAAGAAAATGTAAGAACGCAAGAAGAAAACGCACTTATAAAGACACAGAGCATGTTTTACAGTAGGTTTCCACCGATGTTCAAGATTTGTTCAAACAAGTACTATAGTAAAGCATGTACGGGAATTGCATAACTATTAAATGTACAAAATCGATAGCGGGGTGGGGGCTGAGAGTCCCATCCTGTCAGAGATCCCAGCCAGTGGCGGCTCCAGGATTTCTTGATGGGGAGGATGAAATAAATTCATAGGAAGTTGGTGGGCGGATGAAAATAGAAGGAAAAAATCAATAAACTTTGCCGGAAAAGGCGGACAAAAGGGAATTTTACCCTATAATTTTACTAAACTTTTACCGAAAAATAGGTTGACAAGCAGAAAAAGGTCATCCGCAGTTTTCCCCGTAGTTTTACTAGACCTTTAATTACCCCAAAATAGGTTTCACAAGCAAAAAAGTCCGATGGGGAGATGCATTCCCACTCATCCCCCCACGTGAACCGCCACTGATCCCAGCGCCCCGACCGGTGCCCTTAACGTCTTCGGCGCATCATAAGCTTATGCGTCGTCCTCAGAGTTAATCGTGTTCAGTCATTTCACGACTTTACGTAGCTCGCAAGCGACACTCGGGCAACAGACCGCGTAAAAACAAGCTTATGTTTTCAAGTCGTTGATCTTGCAGGATAACATCGCACGACGGGGAATTATCTACATCTTCTTTGGTCTTGTAAAAATGTCCGTTTTTTCCAGTCACTGTCGGATTAACGATTAGCACAGTGTTGGGGTTGTGAAATTTGAGCTGGGGGGGGGGTTGAGATGTTCATTAGACTGAAATTCAATGAATGAAATGTACCTGATATGCGATTTTGGGAAGGTTGTAAAGTTAGCTGGGAGGAGCGGGGTTCAACCCCCACCCCTCCGGCAACTCCAACAATGGATTAGCACGGATACTACTTTTTAAGCGTCCGGCTGACTACAGTGACAGTATTTGCGTAGATCCGGATGGGACTTCAGTATACAGTCGGACTGCCGTCCGTAGGCATTTATCCGACTGACGGCGACCGATGAACGGGGAGACGAGGAGTCGATGGTCGCCTCGAAGACGGCGCCGCTCGGGGCTGTCCTGAAGACGACCTGACGGTAGCGAACGGAAGACGGAAAGCGCCGGGTGAGGTTAAACGTTTCCGTCTCACCAGCAACCAGTTTGCCCTCCAAATCGAAAACCTTTGAAAACGGTATAACAAAAATCGGCATATTTTTAGGCCTACGCTCTCTCTGATGTTTTAATCGTCACAGACAGAATAGAGGCACGTCCCCGTGACCCTCCCCCCTCCCCGTGGCTAGATAAATTAAACCAGTTATATTGCAGCCAGTGAACGTTTAAAATCGGGCGACAGAAAGAAAGGAGCACAAGCATTGAAACAGAAGCTGAATAGATTTAAGCAATTACAATGCATTGAATGCATTCTCCATATGCAATGTCCGAAAAACTTTCTAAAGTTTCTTTTAAATTTGCATAATATGTAGGCCTGATAATATGTTATAATATTATATAATACTGATATAAAATATAAAATATAATACCAGTATCGATTATTGTATAATGTATATTATCCTAGAGATATTGTGAAGAATATCGTTCAAAGGTCACCAAACTAAATTTAAGCTAACCTCAACGCAACGTAAGATCTTAGTAGCAGCTATTTGAGCCGGCGTAGCCAGGTTTCGGAATAGGGGGCCCCATGCACCCCTCGTGGCCGTGCTGACTCACAAAAAATCTCTCAAGGGGTAACGATCATGAACTTTCACCGACTGCTACGCTAACACCCCCTTCCTCCCCCCCCCACCAGTCCGAACAACAAGGCCCCCTTACTAAAGCAGTCACAGGCCTCTGGTATCAGCAACCAGAGATTTCACGAAACAGCCGCCTAGCTAAGGCCTACACTGACTTACGTTTTCGTTTGTGAATATGGCCCTGACGTCTTCGAGGTCGTCCAGCGTGAGTTTAGAGCATCGGTTTTCTTTGTCCTCTTTTGAGATCAGTTCGTTGATGTAGTCGACAGCCTGCGAGGCCAGGCTGCGGCTGTTCACGTCGTCTGCGTCGTAGGCGTTCATTCGTTCGTATTTGACGCATGAACACCAGTGAACGTCGACGGAAGCGATCGTACACGTCCGCTGGCGCGGTATCTCCTGCAGAAGACTTATGGCTCGCGAAGTCACATTCACCGGAACCTGGACGATATGGCGAAGAGAGAGAGAGAGAGATATCGTAGTTTCTTGCAAATGGTTTTAGGTTTTACTTTTAGTTCGTTTTAGAACTGTTACGTCTAGTTCTTGTTTGGTGTTCGTTCTGTAAATACTTTCAGTTTTCGTTTTAGTTTTAGTTAACGAAATCGAAGCAATTTTAGTTTCTAGTTTTATTTCGTTAGCCAATATTCTACTCATTTTCAACAACATGATGATGATGAAGATGATGATGATGATGATGATCACGATGATCATGACGATCATGATGATTGTGATTTCAATAATGATCGTGATGATCGATGATGATCATAATCATGGATCCATGATGATGATCATGGTGATCATGATGATGATTATCATGATGATGATGAACACGATTATGACGACGGTGAAAACGATGGGTTTTTGGCAACGATAGCAACAGCGTCATGACGATTATTACCTTTGTCGACTCGACGTCCAATAAGCCCAGTAGCGTCGCGTGCAGGTCAAGCGCGGTGACCAGTCGGTTCCTGTTGGTCATTACGTTGGCCATCAACTGTCCGTGACTCTTGCGAAACCCGGCGGGAAACGCCAGCGACAGGTACGGAAGACTCTCTTCGAGCTTACCGGCGACGGTGCCGCGACCTTCCCCGTAACTCGTCCCGTGGTCGCCGACGATCACCAGCAGCGTATTGTCCAGGTGTCCCGCCGTCTTCAGGCGACCGAGAAACGCCTTCAGGTCCGCGTCGACGGATCGCGTCCTGTTGAATTCGCTCAGGAAGGCGAACGCGAACTTCTGCAGCGAGACGTACTTGGCGAAGAAGTCGGCGATGTAGTCGAACGTGTACCGGTGTTTCGGCGTCGATCCGAGGCAGTTGCGGTGACTGCGGGCGTGCAGCTGCGACTCGGCGACGCCCAGCCAGAAGGGGCGCATGTAGTGAGTGACCGGCGATTCTTCGAATCCGTAGAAGTGCGTCTGGAACGTACCGAGGTCCGGTTGGTCTTCGGCGTACATCGTCACGTAACCTCTCTGCTCGAAGACGTTCCAGACGAAGGACAGCATGTCGACGTAACGACTCTGGTCACTGCTGCGCCTTATGTCCGCCAGTTCTTCTTCTTTCCATCCTAATATAAACGGATATAAATAATAATAATAATAATAATAATAATAATAATAATAATAATAATAATAATAATAATAATAATAATTATTATTATTATTATTAGTAGTAGTAGTAGTGGTGTAGTAGTGGTGTAGTGGTGGTGGTGGTGGTAGCAGTAGCAGTAGTGGTGCAGTGGTGCAGTGGCAGCAGCAGCAGTGGTGGTGGTGGTGCAGCAGCAGTGGTGGTGGCAGTAGTGGTGTGCAGCAGTGCAGCAGCAGTGGTGGTAGCAGTGGTGGTGGTGGTGGTAGTGGTGGTGGTAGTAGTAGCAGCAGCAGTGGTGGTAGTAGTAGCAGTAGTAGTAGTAGTAGTAGCAGTAGTAGTAGTAGTAGTATTAAAATAACAACAATAATAAATAATAATAAATAATAAGGGTCTGTCCACTAATTACGTCAACAAATTAGGGGGATAGGGTTTGAAAAAGTTTGACAGTTGTTGCCAGAGGGAGGGAGGGGGGGGTCAAGATAAGTTGACGTCAACAATTTCGTTTTTTACAAATGATAAAAATAGGAAATTTCATGAAATACTCTTTATTACAATGAAAAAAGCCCGACAAGCAAAAAAGGTCATCATCGCCACATTATATGACGCTTGATGAACAAAAGAAAGGGAAAAAGTCTAATCGCTGCAAAAATAATAACCTTCTAAACTTTTTAGGGGACCCGTCACTGGTCTTAGTGGGAGGGTCAAAAGTTGTTGACATAATTATAGGGGGTCACTGAAAGTTGATAGTTGTTGACAAGAGGGAGGGGCAAAAAAATTGCCCAAAAATTGTTGATATAATTAATGGACAGCCCCAGTAGTAGTAGTAGTAGTAGTAGCAGCAGTAGTAGTAGTAGCAGTAGTAGTAGTAGTAGCAGTAGTAGTAGTAGTAGTAGTAGTAGTAGTAGCAGTAGTAGTAGCAGCAGTAGCAGCAGCAGCAGCAGCAGCAGCAGCAGCAGCAGTAGTAGTAGTAGCAGTAGTAGTAGTAGTAGTAGTAGTAGTAATAATAGTAATAATAATAATAATAACGCATTTCATTTCTAAAAACCTCAGGGTTTTCCAGCCCTAGAATGAACGAACGAAAAAAACGAACGAAGGAACGAACAAACGAATCAATCAATCAATCAATCGATCAAGCAATCAGTCAATCACAAGTCACCCGTAATAAGCGGAATGGCGAACGCCGTAGCAGCGTCGCCGATGCTGTTGTATCCGTTCATGACGATTGCGTCCAGTTCTGACCTCAGGAACTCATCCGACTCCCTGAAGTTCTCTTCGAACGACGCCCGGGAGATGGAATCGAGAGCCAGTACGAGAACGTTCATCCGGAATCCCTCCGACCCCCGCTCGAGCGCCAGCTGCGACGCCATCTCCTTCGCCGCGCGTTTCTCGGACACTTGGACTAAGAACTGCTCGTAGCTCGGCGATCCGCGACTCCAGGCGCCGGACTCTAGGCGCCCGGGGGCATCGCGTCTCGTCTCCACCACCTCGTCGCGTCCTCTAGCTTTGAGTCCGTCGTACGAATCAGCAGCTTCCCTTCTCGGATTATTATTATTGTCGTCGTCTTCCTTCCGCTCCAACTGCGAATTCACGGCGTCCCATTGCGCATTGGCGGAGCCGACGCCGGCGCCCGGCCGACCGCCGTCCCTGCTGGAGGCGCTCTGCAGCGCATCCGCTTCGGCAGCGCTGGACGGTTTCTGGCTTAGGACGGTGTCGCTCAGGTCCGGAAGTCCGATGCTGCCGTAGATGCTCGGCGCGTTCCGGTGGACGACGGAGCGATGGAAGTCCTTTACGTCGCGATAGCGGAACTGCCGATGACTCTCGGGCTCGGGCTCGGTCTCAACGTCCCGCTTCCTCCTGAGTCCGCGATCCCTTACGGATCGCCGCTGCTGCTGCTGCTGCTGCTCCTCCTCCTCCTCCTCTGCCGGACCACCGCGATGTCCTTCTCCGTCTGCCTTAGGCTGCGATTCTTCTTTGTCCTTTTCGTCGTCGTCGTCGTCGTCGTCGTCGTCCTGGATCCGTCCGGGTGTTCTTCTGTAACACTGGACGTGAATGAAATCGTGATCGAAGTCGACGTCGAACGATTTCGGGGCTCTTCTGACGCGAGCGTCGGTGTACGCAAACTTGGAATCGGTCGTCCATTCGATCCCTCGATATTCGCACCGATCGAAACGCTTTCCGGCGTCCTTTTCGTACGTCCGGAGTGAGTTCCTCTCGACGTAGAAGTGCCTCTCGAGTCGCTGGTCGCAGCCTCCCGACTCCCAACTCCCATCCCACGCGTCGCTGGTTTTCCGAACGAGACGCCGCATTAACGTTGAGCGGATATCGACAGAACTGGACGTTGTCGTCGCTGCCGAAGTCGCCGTCGTCGTCGTCGCCGCCGAAGTCGCCGTCACCCCCGTTGCCCTTTGAACCTCCCCCGACGACCTTTCGTCGTGACCCCGGGTAGTCACCGCCGGCGTCGTGTTCCGCCAGTCGGCGGTCACCGGCCGGCGGGAGAAGGTCGTCACCGTCGGCGGGGTCTCGGTGAAGGCTGCGGTACGAGGCGGATATGGCGAACAGGGCGACGATGCACAAGACGAGGACCAGGGATCCGGTGCACAGTCTGGCCTTCAGCCATCGCAACGCGCCGCGTAGCATCGCCATGTTTCCCTTTTCTTATACGAATTAGCACTCGCCACGTACGTTAGTCACTCCGTCCGATAACTCATAACTGTCGATAGGCTCACTTGTCTGTCGACAGTGAACGACACTGCGTTCGTTTCAAAGTCCAGGAGACCGGCTATTGACCCTTAATTCGGGCGATTCTGACGTTGAGATTAGTTAGAGGGTTTCTGCTGCACATGACAATGCGCACTTAAGAGCACCGACGCTCAGTGCTCGAGTACCGATGCACATCAGGCTTCGTTTGAGGTTATCTAGGCTCAAGTGTCATTAGGCATACTTATCGCAGCAATGCTATTCCATCTGAAAACCGTTTCACGCATTTAACGTTCGTCACTGAGTTTGACTGCTAGTGACATTTTCCACTGTAGTCTATATACTATATATCAATCTGTATTCGCAAACGCAGAAAACACAATAATAACTTACTGATTACAATAGAGAATGTCACGTAGGTCTACCAAAGTCTAGACTTAGCCTACTTGAAGCGATTTAGCGCACGAAATGACAGCGTGTTACATAAGCCTCCTAGGCCTATTGGTTTCCAAACATCGGTAGACCTGTCGGCCTAACCATGCAGGCCTTTAAGAGCGATTTAAACGCAGACGGAATAATCATCAGAAGTTCTGTGCTGCTGCTGCTGCTGATGATGATGATGATGATGATGATGATGATGATGAAATTGATGAATCGTATCCTGATGATGTTGGTCATCGCATGAAATTATGAATCGTATCCTATGCCGTTGGTCCTGGCCTAAACGAGTCATAATGACTCTGGCACCAAGACTCACAGGCAAGCAGACTCAGGCTAAAATCCATTTCGTTCGAATCTACTGTAAGACCAAAAGGGCAGACCTTGATTTAGGTAATTTAGGCCCATTAATAGGCGATCTGTTCAAGAGCGTCAAGGTGTATATATATATATATATATATATATATATATATATATATATATATATATATATATATATATATATATAAAGGCAAAAGCAATATGAAAATACGAAAAATATAAAGAGATCGAATTCATAATTAATAAATCGATCATAATGGAGCATTGATGTAAACAGAACTTTCCCGAAGGTCGACTACACCTTAAAGAATTTGCTCAAATTTTAGGGAGTTTGAGGGTTTAAAGTAGTCGATATTAGTCGATTATTTGTCTTTAGTCGATTATGGGGCTGTCCATTAATTATGTCAACAAATTGACAACAATTTTTGGGCAATTTTTGACCCTTCCTCCTTGTCAACGACTGTCAACTTTCAGTTACCCCTCCCCTATAATTATGTCAAAAACTTTTGACCCGCTCCCAAGATCAGTGACAGATCCCAATAACAAGGTTAGGCTATTGTTTTTGCGGTGATGACCATCCCCCCCTTTTTTTCTCATCGAGTGTCAAAATGTGGTGGTAATGACCTTTTGTCATGCTTTTTTCCATTGTAATAAGTAGTATTCCATGAAATTTCCTATTTTTTGATTATTTGTAAAAGAGTGAAATTGTTGACGTCAACTTCAATTGACCCCTCCCCCTATCAACAACCGTCAAACTTTTTCAAACCTCCTCCATAAATTATTGACGTAATTAATGGACAGCCAATATTGACTTCTAGTAATCGATTACAAATAGGGCCCTAGACCTATAGGCCTAATCGAACCTTGCTGTCCTAGCTTATACCTCTGTCTAGGGTTGCGAGCTTGGAAATTTTCGGAAATTTCCTCCGGATTTTTTCCGGAGGAAATTTCCGGAAATGTTTATTATTATTATTTTTAAAAATTATTATTATTATTATTATTATTAGGCCTATTATTATTATTATTATTATTATTATTATTATTATTATTTACTATTACTATTATTACTATATAATTATTGTTATTATATTTATTATTATTACAATTTATTACTATTCAATAGTTAGGCATTTGTTAACAACAAACACTATAACATTGTAGAGTCAGTATTGTCAGTAGCTGCGAAAATAATGCTTTTATTGATATTCTGTATTAAAGTCATCTAATTTTACTGATATGAGCGCTAATTAACAGCATAGGCTACATACACTTAGGCCTACAGTAACAGTCAAAAGTAATTGCCACAGTATGAAATTCATGAAATTTCATATCAAGGTCAACTTATAAAAAATTAATTTTTTATCAGGAATCGGTATAACCTAGTTGCTAAGGAGCCTTAGTAACAGATTTTGGCGGTTTATTTAATAATTGTGTTTTTAATTACATGTACCCAAACATATAATAAAAATTCGTATTTTTAGCTGTGGTAATTTCTTTTGTCCACTACTATAAATATTATGTTAGCCTCTAACAATTAACAGTATGTATGCTGGAAAGTTTCCGAAATTTTTTCCGGAATAAATTCCGGAAACTTTCCCGGCATTCTATTTTTCCGGAAAAGTTAAACCCTACCTCGGTCAACGTAATAATAAAAATTACAAATGAGAGAATCTGATTTTCGAAAAGACCTGGCGGACCGTAGCAGCGGCGCTATCCCTGTGCTGTTTTGATGGGACTGTTTTGATTTGTCGCATGTCGTGCGAATTTGTTTCTGGTAGACGAAGACTGTGTTACCAGAGACACAGGATTTTAAATTTAATTATACAAGAAAACAAGGAGGAATCCGCATTTAATCTAATATCTCTAAACTTGTAAGTGAAATCAGAGTGAGTGATATTACAGTCATATCTTTCCAATTTAGAGGAGGGGTCTCGTGTATTCATATAGCGCTATGAGCAATAGTACCTTTGCAGCTGCCTATTCTTAGGCGCCTAATCTAACGTTAGAATGGCTAACCGAATTGCAGTGGTCGGTCCAAAGGACTTTTCACAATGCGAGCATTTCTCCCCTAGACGTTTCGCTACTACGACGAAAATATAATAGAATAAGGACACTGTGTTTATAAGCGAGCTGTAGAAATTACTCTCTTGCAATAGTTGATAGGCTGTACTGATATTATTGATAACTACCTTGGCGCCCTAACTTCCAACTCATCCAGAACCGTACCTCTTACATCCAAAAGTAAAAAACATGGTTCTGAAAAGCAAAGATAAATGACAAATAAACATTATTATCACTATTAATACCTAATGTTGATTATGCATAGAAGAGTCTGATAAATGACTTAACTGAAAACACATTGATATTGCCAATCATTTGTCAAAATTGCAATGCATCACACTGTTACAAATCTGAAATAGTTAAAATTTCAGAACTTAAAGCATTTGAAATGCTGTTTTGAAAATCATAAACGTTTTGACAACTTCTTGAATAGTTTCTTGATTATGTGACATAACAGATGACTCTTTGAATTGCTGTTATCTTGTCACTGATATAGCAATTGTGTTGAATATATGGAATTTTTAGGATGCTAATGGTAACTTAATGACATTAGACCTTAAAAAGTGAAGCATTCATATAATGTATGAGTTTTCAGGGATATGGTGGTGGCAGAGGGCAAAGTGTTATTGATATAATACAATTAATGTTTTAGAATACTTTGAGTTAATTGAATTATATATTTATGTTCAATTTAGCTCTGTTGTTCCCTTGTTTCGACCATAAGGAGAATAAATTATGTTTTCAACTTATCACACATCAGGCTTTTGTAAGTATTTTGTACGATTGGAATTATCTTTGAATGCTTTGGTTGTTGTACCTTGTCTATCCTCCTTAGCATTAGATTAATTACCATAATGGTGTACTGAAAACATTGGGTTAACACTGAAACACACTGAAGTAACGTTATTTACGTAGAGATTACTACAGACTCTTAAAATAGGGGAACACTTTGGAAGTGGAATTAAATGGCGGGAGTTAATCACTGAACACCTGAGATTAGTGTAATGCCCTGTTCAGTTCATTTATATAGCACCCGTTTAAATTTATATCGTGTCATGATTAATTACTGATTCATTTGAGTTCAATCATCAAAATGCAGCATTTTAAGCAAAGAGATTTAGAATTTTCGAATCACAAAAATATATTGGAAGGTAATCACAAAGACACCCAACTCCATTCCATTCAGTTCATTCCTATTGCATCGATTTATATACAACGCCTTTTGTTGAAATTCATATGAGTTGAACAGTCAACAAATGTGACACTGTGTAAATGGGCACTATATAAAAAATTGTGATCTTCTTGAATTTGTGACAAACTATTATAGAAATAATTTATATTTAAAGGAAAATACTGCGGTAATTGTCAAAGCTGAAGAGTAAAAAGTATTGAATTTTGCGCTAATGATGAGGTATATAAATTAAATTGGCGCTATATGAATGCATATTGCACATTTTATTAACCAGTTGCTCCATTACCTGTTCCAAATGCTTACCTTGTCACCATTGCCAAACATTTACCACTTTTGCTAAAGCAAACTTGGACACTGTCAATCCATCACTTGTCCAGAGGTTATGACTTTTTAGAGTGTTTTCCAGCCCCAAGTGTTACTCGGGGTTAGCAATATTTAAGAACTACTGTATGTTAAAGGTGAATCATATAATAGATTGTGTGCAATGTTACCTCATATTGCAGATTGTGCCCCAGTCACAAAAGGTCTCATGACACTGATGGTCTTGTTATCGATCACAGTTAACATTCCATTGAGTGCCTTTCGACCTTGGTTTCAAATCACTCCTCGTAACATCTTTGAACTTCTCCAGAAAAGTTAGATTTGAAATCTAGAATAAGATAAATTAGATTTGAATTTTAAATGTTGTTGACATCAGTGGCGTAACGTGGGGTGGCGGGGGCACTTTGTTGAAAGACTGTTATTGTAACCCTGTAACCCTAGAAATGATGTGCTTATCCTTTTTTTTGTTTTAAATGTTGTTGACATTGCCATTTATTATTTATTTAATTATCAAGAACCCAAATTCTTAATCCAGAAGGTTTTCATTTAGCATGCTGTGCTGGTCAGTCTCTGTAACTGCAGTAAATAATTAATTGAATTAGAGTTTATATTGGCCAATTAGACACCTTATATTTTAAAATATAGATGAAACTTTGCAATAAGATCATGATTAATCTTTATTTGAATATTGTTTGCTCTAATTGTCTCTCCTCATTTCTGTTTATTTGTAGATGGACAAATATTTAGCGGCAAGATTTGTTTTTCTGGACCCAAAAGACATCATCTGTGCTTCTGCTCTGTTCTATCAGTTTCGCATATTTGAAAGACGATACGGCTCTGCAAAATTTATGGTCTGTTTCTTTGGGAACATGCCTGAAGCATTTAACCCTTTCAACCCGTTAGGCCGATTATTTAGGCTTCATAACGTTTTGGTAACAGGGATCGCAGTTATGAAAGGGTTAAGAATGAAATGCAATGATTCTATATGGATAGTTTAGTAGTTTCAATAACGGATGATGATTCTCTGACCTAAGACATGACCAATTGTATTTTCACTGCCTGGGAATGGGATGAGTGAAATGGTTTCGTGTTGCCTTCCTCGCAGACAGTTGGAGTGGAAAACCTACCAAGGGTCTTACCACAGTGGCTTGAGTCAGATTCAAACCCGCTACCTTAGTAAGCGATTTCATGGCAAGTGTTGCCGCTGATCCACTGCACCCTGGATAAAATTCAGAACTGTAGTTTATATATCTATAAATCAATCATTTCCATGGATGTCGAATTTTGTTAAAAAGCTGTCTGGGTGCCCATCCAAATTTTGTGCAGATATCCAACTACCCGAATTAGCATAATATAATCTCCACTGTGTCCTCTTTTATCTCTACACCCAACTAAATGAACAAATAACCACACTGCCCCTCTGGGCCCTACAACTAATGATAGACCACCTTGACAGTTATTTCACACTCGTACAACTAAAAATTTTTTCCTTAGTTGCAGGGACTGGAGGGGGAGTTTGACTTAGGGGTCATGTTTCCACGGGTACTGTACCCATTTTACTGCCCAGGTAATAAGGACACCAATGGGTAATCTGGTTCTCAGGTACCCGTTGATGCTCTAATCATTTCTACAGTTTTCTTCTTCTTTTAATATTTTGGTTCAGATGTTTGAAATAATGCGACCCCATTTGGTTTTGTTTTAGAACTATATTTTGGGCACCTTTTCGCTAAGCATGGCGTTTGAATTGCTGACAATCTTAGTTCTGGAGTGCGTTGATTTTCACATTGGCTTCGTGCCTACCGGGCCGTGAGTTTCTCTTGTAGTTAATTTCTTTGTGGTTCTAGATTAATTATTACACAGCAATATATACTAAGACTTGTAGTATTTGAGCTTCATGGTTGGGTTAGCAGCCAAGTGATCATAGATTGATTTTTACATGCATATATTCACCAAAAATTGTTTCATATTGGTTTTCTCAAACTGGTAAATAGTCTTTAAAAGCTAAAATCAGTTACACACAACAATTGATTAATTTCAATCGCTTAAGGCTGATTAATGTTTGTTTGCAAATATTGACAATTTGAAGCACTATATTTAGTAAATAACAATGCAGTTGTTTTTAAAAAAATGAAAATGGTTATAGGGCAGATTATTCAACCATGTTTGCTGTTTTCTGTTATATCTAAATATTGATTTCCCTACATCATGGTTGTACTGTGTAGAGGATGTGCCAGAAAATATTCATGAAGCTTTTCATCATTATTTGTTTTGGCATTAATTGGGACAGATGTAATTTAGACAGCTGAAATTGAAGTTATGGCAAAATACTTTTTCAGATGGGGTCCGCTCTTTGCTCTCTATATACCGTACTTCTGTGACATACCACGTGTGGCTGTGACGCATCTTTGGGGAATACCATTCACAGGCAAAAGCATCACTTACCTCATTGGTCTGCAGGTTTGTTATGAACTCTGGTTGTAATTGACATTTAGTTCTGTAAAATTTATAGCTTTTCCTAATTCTGTCTGATTTTCAACAGAAAAGCAATTAAGATAATTTTACTGAAACATGTTTATTAAGAATATTCAATTAGAACTCTTAGTTTATGAAAATATTGAGGGGGAGAATAGTTAGCATTGAGCATTTAATTTACTGGTAGTTGTTGGAAACTGTTGAGGGGTAAAACAATTGGGAAAATTTTGTCCAGAAATGTGACTAGCTGCTTGAAGTTCGGAGTGAAAGGCAGAAAGGTAAATAGATCGGTATAAAAGTATCTTTGATGTGGAGTAACCAATTTAGGTCAGGCCGTTACGTCAGAAGACGATTGTGGAGACAGATATTAACATCCAACCCATTTTTGCTACTCTATGATTCCTACTCGTTGACCAATGTGTATCATTGGTATTATCAATGCTGCAAATTGAAATCCAAGTGAAAGATTTGAATGTTTAGCTTCTTGAGTGTATGTGTGTGTGTATATATGTGTATATATATATATATATATATGTATATATATATATATATATATATATATATATATATATATATATATATATATATATGCTATATATATATATTATAAATATATATACAATATGTAGTTTACAAACTGATTTTAGTCATCTGATAAGTAATATTTTTCTTCACAGATGATGAGTACATCAGTGGAGAGTCTTATACTTGCAATATGCGGTCTGGTAAGACAACTTATTTTTCTTCCGCAGACTTTAAATATTAAATCTTTCATTCGTTATCGTGTATCTGTCGAAACAATATTACCGTATGTAAAGCTTTTATTTATATACTTTACAAGGCAAGCATTTCGGCTAAGTGAGGTGCGATGTAGTAATTCATTTTAATGCATTTGCTGCATACAAAGACTTGATTTAAAAGTTTGTCTGACATTATCAGTTGTTCGATATATAAGAGTTTTATAACACATGAATTTAATTTTCACAGCATAAACAGCACTGACCTAACTATCAAAGGTGATAAATTATTCGCCCTTGTTTGTTCCACAGTTGTCGGGCATGATGTACAAAAACGACTTTCTTATGCTGCAGTCGTGGTTGAGGGTGCCGCAGTCTGTTGCCAAATTGGCGAACAGCACCCTCGGCCGGCTACTGCACACCCCGTTGCCGCCTGATTTGCAAAAGCCAATGGGCGCTACGCTGGAAATTCAAAGGACTCTCTACATGGAACAGATGGAGCAGCAGTTGATGCAGTCTCGAATGGCTGCCTTTCATCAACCACCGACCTTTGTAAAAATGTGTTTTTTAATGCAGGGGGGGGACAATGCATTAACCCCTTAACTGCTGGAATTTTATGAGTTACAAATAGTTGCTTAAGGGGTTAAGTTCTCTTCATGGAACAGATGGAGGCAGACTTAGGCCTAGCCAGGATATTTCCATTTGGGAACATTTTGGTGGTAAAATTTTACTCAGTTGTCCAGGAATTCAACCGCCAGGAAATAATTCCAGTCCTTGGTTGCACTTAAGTGAAAAAGTTAAAAGTTTATTGCCTGTTTCCTAATCCACCACCCGTAAAAATATATGCAACTTCTATGGCTATATCTGCATATTTTATTTTTATGACCTTTATTGAATTCTTTTATAATCGAGGAGATGTTTAGGTTTATTTGCACAAGAACATGCATTTATACACTACTTTGAAAGTACCGGTGGCTTACCATGTTCATGCCATATGTTCACCTCATTGGCCATTTGTAACTTGCAGTCATGGGTCTAATATTTTTGATACATTTTAGAATGTGATTTTGGAATGTTGATTTTTTTCTCACTTTAGCTGTACTCACCCATTGGCAGGATATTTGACAGTAGTATTTGACTGATTTTTATTTTAGAATGCATTTGGCTTGTTTGGTCAAGTTCACCAGCAAAACAACGGTAAATATCTGTTTATAATAATGTTTTCTAGTGATGTTGAACTTGGTAATGTCAGAATAATTGTCTTTTACATGCTGCTATGTTCATCTTTCTTGGATTTCACAAAGAATTTTGGTTATAATATAAATCCGGTTTGGTGTCTGACTTTGGAGGGCACAAGTATCATGTGTATAAGAGATTTTTGGTTCAGTTTTTGCAGCATGTGACTTTAACTAGTTCGCTTAAGACTGCTTTCTGAATCGGCTGTTATGCTGTGTATAAATCATGACTGCTTTGTGTCAAAAGTCTTCACTTGGCAGCTGCATTAAAAGTGTTTTTTTACGTCTTTGCAGTACAACAGTCAGAAGAACAGGTCTGTTGCACTTGTTGTTGCTAGTCATCTTTATGCATTCATAAGATTTTTCTCAGGATTTCATTAAACTATTGTTAAAAAAATTAACAGATATTTTGCATTTGAATTAAACTACAGCCAGCAACAATGGTAGGTATGATATCTGTTTGACATTAGCATTGCCATGAAAGGGTACGGGGGCCAGGCCTGGGACCAGCTGTTCAATATGCGCAAAACCGATGAGAAATTTTTATTAGGGTGGGGGTAACTGTTGACAGAATCGATATCCATAGTTGTATTACAGCATCTGGCTGCTTCATAATAATTCACAATTAAAGTCTTTGTTGAAGTATGCTCCAGAGCGCTCGGTTTAACCCCTTAACCGTGTATTTAACTGTAACTCAGTGTAAAATGGATGGATATATCCGGGATCCCCAGTTAAGAGGTTAATATAATTTCTGCCTTGATTGTATCTCTATTCTCAAATTCTGTCTGTGTGCCAATGCTTCTAAAAGCCATCTACTACCAGGACATATGATTTCATGAAATCGAGAAGACCAAATGCCAAACCCTTGTGTTCTATAACACCGGTTGATTGCTTACTAATGGATGCTGCTTTTATTGATCTTAAGAATTGATCATTCTTATTTTCAGGTTCAGTTTCTTGTTAGCATGGGCTTCAGTCGCGAGAGAGCAGTCGAGGCCCTCAGACTTGCAAACAATGACCTAGGTAGTGCCACTAGCATATTACTAAGTACAGGACAGTAAAGCTTGCTTCTCGTTATCTCTTTTGTATATGATGTTGCAATTTTTAAGCTATATGATAGTAGCCAGGTTTGACAGAATGTATCTCACAGCTGCTGCTCTGAGATCAGAAGAGAACCTTGTAATACACTGTAGTTGGCATGCCACCTTTTTGGGATGTGTCAGTATTGTGAGCTAAAGTAATGAAACAGCATTCATTTGTGTATTTGCATATTAAAGTTCTCCTTAATTTAATTCCATTTGAACACAGTTGCTTTTTTGAAGGATTTTGGAAAGTGTGGCATACAGCAAAGTGTATTAATTTAATAAATTTTAAGTAAATTTTACTTAAAAACGCACAGAAGTAAGGTTTGCACATTTCTGGTAGATGAATTTTATAACTATTGTACATAATATGATCTTACTGGGTGCTCTGACTCAAATGTACATGTCTGAGCAGTGAGCATTTGAGCAGTCTTGCCCACCAGATCATTTGCTCTTCTTGGGTTTTTGCTGCTAATTATGGATAGTTGTCTGTAATGAGAAACAGATGATATCTGGGTTACATGAATCTTAAATTTAGAATTTTGATCAGTTTTTTGTGTAACTCCAGTATGTACTAGCAAATGCTTAAGCTCTTTTGTGCTTTGCTGGCTACTATCTATAATATATATCAAAGTGATTACTAGGTCTTTTCATGACAAATTTAAAATTGCAAGTTTTAAGAAAGCAAAACTTTGTTCATGATTCTGTATTCTACAGTTTTAATGAAATGGTTGGCATAGAATACTGGATTGGTAACATCTCAGATTGCAAAATGTTGTTCTTCAAATCTTTCATATTTAAACATAACTGCATAGTATCGGTAAATGATACAAATGTAGCTACCTCTATCACAGCGATTTGACAGAATAATTCTCCTGTGTGCATCCTTAACATTTGTTTTTTATTACTATGGACTAGGCAACAGAATACAAACATGCTAGATTTGGAAATTATTGAGATAGTGTCAGGCAGTGGCGGCTCCACAGGGTGCCCGTGCCCCTCTATTGAGTGTGTGCCCCCTCTGTTGGGACCCTATACTTAATATTACATACCTAACAACAAATGGTTGCTCCCCCCCCCATGATTAGAAGTTGCCACCCCAACGGCACCCCCACTTGCCAAATCCTGGAGCCGCAACTGGTGCCAGGATAGTGGGTTTCGTATGTCCTTGGTTCGACTTGATCTTTTTGGAATCAAGATTTTTGATGTTTATATTTAATTAAATATTTTAAACTGGTACCCTAAATTTTACTTGATGCAACAACATGATTTTTCATTTATATTACTACAGTACAAAGCAGAATATGATTTTTTGACATTAGCTTCTATCATAAAAACGTTCATTTTATAATTGTAAAATTATACAGAAATAATAAAATTTAGGATAGTAATACTGTAATAATCATTAGAAACAGTGATCCATCCACATAGTACGTACGCACTGAGGGGGAAGGGGATCGGGTTTTTTAGATTTTCTTATGTACGCTATGCCTATGTGCATACTGTTTTGTTGTTAAAAACCTCTCTTTTGGCACTTTCACTTTGTTAGTGTTTTGTATTCTCAAATAAATCTCTCGCTCTCCTGATGCTATTTTCGGGCTGCCCGCAAAATAGCCACTGCCTATTTATTAACGCGGCCCTACTCGATAGATAAGTGTTATAACATGTCAACAATCGCCGTTGTATCAAAGCACAGCATGGGCCTATGAGGTGTCGATCCGTGATAGAATGCGACTGGATTGGAACGTCTCGAGAGCGTTCGCTGGTGGATTTAGCGTTCGGATCATAAACACGATAATGCGTAGACGACTGAGGTTCGTGGCGATCGTCGCTCTTCTGACCCTCTTCTTCGCCGTTTACGAGTTTTCGGACAGTTTCAACGGCGATTTCTGCGATAAAAACGACGACGAATGCAACAGACTTTCGTCCGGTTCCACTGTGCTGCCACATCATCAGGACATTGATGTTGCAGTAGTCAAGAACGATGAGGACGACCATGAGCCAGTCAAAGTCATCATCACGTTCACCAACGCCGCTGGTAAGGAGGACTTTCAGAACAAGTTTGCCGTAACCATTGGATCGTTGATGAAGTTCTCCAGTAGGAAGGTCGTCCTGTACATACTTGGAGATAGTGTGAGCCAAGGGATTGCCAACGAGATAATTGGCCGTGAAGTACTTGATCAGAGCAAGATTGAAGTAAGTAGTAGCACACAGATCAACACGATACTTTTCTATAATTTGAGGGTTCACATACCTGCTATGTTAAGCACGATTCAAAACTGGTCTTCTGATTGATTAAATATTGCAAACTGTTGGGGTTGGTCAGTCTCAGATTTTAAATCTATGCTAAATCACCAGAAGTATCTCTCCAAACACAATTAGTTTTTTTGTCAGTCTCAGATTTTAAATCTATGCTAAATCACCAGAAGTATCTCACTCAACACAATTAGCTGATTTTTTGTTAAGTTTGTTATACTTAGTACTAACACTCAAATTGGTAAGAGAACATTTTCTGCTTCTTGCATGAAAATCTGGAGCTTTCATCTCGTCATATCAGAGATATTCGACGAATTCGTGCCCAAGCCTACTCTGATTTATCTTGCCAATGCCCTTGTCAGCAGTAGACTTATTGCAAATTCTCTTTACAATGGTATGGCCAAATTTAATGTGCAAATGCTTCAAGGGATTCTATTGCTGGGACCATTATAGAAACTTGTTAGCATGATCATATTAAATTTGTTCTTCAAATGTTACACTGACTGCTGGTAGAACAGAGAATTGTATTTAAAACTGGTGTCTTGGTTTTTAAAATACTGCATACTCAAATTTCAATTTCACATAAAATACTCAATATCTAAAATCTATGTTAGACCATCTGAAACATTGTCATTCAAAAAGGTTTGCCAGTTCATTGTAAAATGTACCTAGAGCCGACACTGAAATTTGTAGGAGAGCTTTTTCCATTTCTGAGCCAAAAATCTGGAACTTTCTCCCTCTGGTTGTCAGATCTTTCAATAAACTGAGTATTTTCAGATATAGGCTTAAAATAAATCTCTTCCAACTAGAATTTCTTCCATAGTCAGTCTTGCTGTTTCCCACCGACTGATCTCTGGAATGACCTAGTCTTTTGTGGATGGATTTGAAGTACCATCGATTTATACCCTTGGGTATTAGAAATGGGGCTATAGACGTGCATAATTATTATTTTTATATTAGATCTTCCAACAAACTGAATTTTTCGAATCTTGACTTAAAACAGACCTTTTCCAGTTTGCTTTTCCTCTGTAGTCTGCCTGTTTCCAACTCTGACTGATCTCTGAAATGACTGGGTCTTTTGCTGATGGATTTGGAGTGCCATTGATTGATTGATAAATACAGACAATTGCATCACCGTTTGTTAAGACCTATAGATGTATATTTATACTGTACAATTTGTTGGTATGGATCCATCCATAGAGTATGTAAGCAGAGGGGATGGGTTGGATTTAGGAGATTTTGCATGTGTACGGTGTGGATATGGGAAGGGGCTTGAAAATATGCCTTTTTACATATGCACTATATAAATGAGCCTTAAGTCAGCAGGAATGTGAATTTACTTGACTTTTTTACAGGTAAAATCATTGGACATTGAGAAGTTGGCCAAAGATATGGAGGCTGTTATTCGACCAATGCAGGAACAGTTCAGTTACAAGCCTGGTGCCTACTACAGTCATGCCTTGTTTTTCATGTCTGTCAGCATGCACCGAATACTGCACAACATCAATCGCATCATTATGCTAGATGCTGATTTAAAATTCACAGACGATATTGTAAAGCTTTACAAAATTTTTGATAATTTTCAGAAGGAAAATGTTTTGGGGATTGCTAGAGAAGCCCAGCCTGTTTACCGGCATACATTCTGGGCCTATCGCCAGAGTCATCCAGGCACTAGGGTAGGTGAGCCTCCACCCGATGGTCTGACAGGTTTCAACAGTGGTGTTTTACTGCTTGACCTTGATAAAATGAGGCAGTCTGAGCTATATAACAAATTGCTGACCGGTGAAAGCATAAAGAAAATTTCACAAGAGTTTGGATTTAAAGGTCATTTAGGCGATCAAGACTTTTTTACACTGATTGGAATGAAGCATGAAGAACTTATTTACATTCTGCCATGTCAGTGGAACCGTCAACTATGCCAGTGGTGGCGGAACAATGGTTATGCAGACGTGTTTGACTTGTATTTCAAATGTGAAATGGATATCAAAATCTATCATGGAAACTGTAACACTCCAATACCATAGTCATCTATGGGTTTAGTTGATCAACATGAAGCTGTTTTGTACAATTTTATAGGCAAATATAAATATGATTTTTGGCTCAGGAAGTATGCAATTTCAGTTGATTCCATTTAGAACACTTTCTGCAATTATTTTCTTAAATGTATATGTAATAGTAAAGAAGATTGATCATGTAAAAGAGACTTGCATTGACAAGAAATATTTTGAGATCAACAAACATAGAAGATAAGTTGGGAGCCCCAGCTGCTAAACATATTTTGTTGATGTTAGATCAGGCTATTTCCCAAGAATTTGTTTGGGGGTGTACCATAATTGCAGCGTCAATGTCCAGTGTTTCATCTAGACTCCTTGTACCCAGGGGAAAGAGAATTGGATGGGGAGGTTGAAGGGGTTTGATGCTTGGCCCAAGGAAAAAAGGAAAATACAAGTCAAAAATATGATTTCCATTGTTATCTCTTCCGTTTTCATAATTATGGTCTCTTCTAGTTTTAAGCGGGGTCAGTTATAGTGGCTCAAGTTTCAATTTTCAGGGGTGAATTTCTCCCTTTTGAATTTTAAATGAATAGTTTTAACATAAGTCTTGTTTTGGTGATAGCCAACACCACCCTGGGAAGGGGTGTCTGTGACAAACCGGGGGTGCAACCCCCGCTTGGGGGGGGTTGGAAAATCCCTGTTAGATTCAAGTTGTAAACTGTAGAGCAATACTGCAGACAACTTATGGCCAATCATCTTTCCCACCCCCACCCCCAATATAAGTTTCTCATCTACATGTATTTTACTGTACCAGTACATGAGTTTCTCACAACCAGCCTGTGTCTGACAGAGGGTCTAATCTGTTTTCTTGTAGAAAGCTAATACTGTACAGTGATTCATTGCAGTGGAAATTTTGGTCTAGTTGAGCTCATATTTGCAGATTTTTGCAATAAAAGTTTCCTTTTTTTTCTCAACTTTTGAGGCAGAATATAAATTTAAGTGTACAATAAAGGCATAATAGAGATTCCAAGTGCAGATACATTGAAGGCATTGAATGAGCTTGAATTAGTGCAAGACGATCCCAAGATGAAAATATGTGTTGAAGTATCAATGTCAGCTAGTGTGTCCACCAGAGATGGACACAACTAGACTAGTAAAACCAAACATTACACAATTAGCCCCAAATAAATGGCAACACTGACATAGCCAGAGTTCAGGAATAGAGAGCACCACCAAAACGTCTACAAATTTGACATTTCCAGTTCCAACTAGGGGATTTGGGAAGCCCCAGCCGCTGAAATTTTGAATGTTTGATTCCAATCTCGAGATTTGTAGCATATTTACAGGATATGGCAGCATATTAGCAATCACGCTACTCCAACTGAAAAAATGTTTTTATCATAGTTTCCATCTAAATTTGCATATTCCAAAGTGTTTTAAAACATAATTTCTCTAAACTGTCACACGTTTCAAGTTTTAAAAAGGATGGGATCATAAATAAGTTGAGGTTTTTCATAAATGAGCACAAAAACGACGGCCACTGCTGCTTCTAGTTCATTTTACACGTCATTAGTCATTACTGCTATCTGTGTCATAGCACAAGTCAAAATCCATAATATTTTCTATTGCTGAACTTTCCTGCTCCCGATCAGCAGCTCCAAATGCATCCTCAGAACTGCTGCTGTCACTGCTGGCAATACTAAGGCCGCTTCCAGACGGCTCTTCTGTACCCCGAATTACGACGGGCGCTCCTGCTAGATCGCTGCCAGATGCGTCGCCTCCAACAGGTTTTCGACATATTGGACAGGTACGATGCTGTCAACATAAGAAAGTATTGCATGTTCTTATGTTCATTAGAAATAAACAAAATTTCCAATCACCTCTACATGCTAGCAATCAATTGCCTATTAATCACTAATTAATTAATTACTAATATTCCAACGGTGCTAGGACAAAATGTCATCCTAAATGTCATCCTAACTCTAACCCTAAACCGTGACATTTTGTCCCCATGACATTTTGTCTGCTGACATTTCGTCCGGCCACGATTCCAACAGGTATAACAGGTCGACTCGCATCTGAATGAGTTACCACATTAATCAGCATGTTAATAATAATAATAATAATAATCAAATAGAAAAAATGCTTCCAAGCACATACCAACTGTAGCCAGGGTATAACACAGTCGCAATGAAACATGTGTTCACAGGGCAGAGACTTCACGACTTCATCCAGTGCAAAGTCTTCCAAGCACACACTGCATTGACTGGACTTGTCTACAGATAGATGTACAGAATAACACATTTATTAATATTCCAACAGGTATAACAGGTTGACTCGCATCTGAATGAAAACCTGTAATTTACCTATGCAATTCTGAGTGATAGTAAATGAAGGTAGGCCATCAATGTCTTCCTTTGTGGCAGGAGGAGCACCTGTTCCCTCTGACTGATTGAGGAGCTGATAGAACAACAACAAATTCAATGTTTCAAAAGTAAACTATTCAGGAATGCATTAAAACAGATTCTTTTTATTCAATCAAAATCCTAAGAGACAAACTATTTTGGCAGCAATAAAAACACTTCAAAATGTATAGCAAGGATTTTAATATTTTAACTAGAACTTCATTTAAATCGCTTTTAAAGTCGCTTCGCCGAGGCAACGACCAATCCAATTCCAATTCCAGAACGACCAATCAGAACGCTCACTCAGCCAACCAATCAGAACGCTTGAAGGTAACCAATCAGAACGCTCACACAGCCAACCAATGAGAACGCTCACAAAAACAATCAGAACGCTCGAACGCAACCAATCAGAACGCTAACCAATCAGAACGCTCGAAGGCAACAGACATACAGATAACGATTTTAATGTTATAGATGTAGTTTCTATGTGCTAATAATTATAATAATAACAAAGTTTCTTGTTATAAATTTATCCATACTTCAGTAATTATGTTGTCAAGGCCGTCTGCTCCCCAAGCATAGTCACGAGGATCACCTTGGAAAAGCAGAGGAAGGCTACAAAAATTAAATCGCCATGTCAAGCATCTAAAAACACAAGTAAGAAGTTAGAACTAAGTACAAAATAAATACCAAAGAAAAGGGAAAATCTTACGAAACTTTTGGCAAATGACATAATTACTTATAACTGCCATCTATACTGTAAGAAATGAAATAGCAAATTACTGATGACAGAAAAGTCATGTCTGAAAAAATCAGCAGAACACAGACAATTATAAATGAGATCATAAGAAAAACAGGGGGAAATATCTTGCATTTGTTGAAAGAAATACATCTGTGTTTGTATGGATCTGTAGACATAATTATTACCATAAGCAATGACAGCATACATAGAAAGAAGAAAACTTAAAGGAAGAACTTGTGAACCACATTAAATCTGAGTGCTGCCAAGAAACAAGCCAGCAAATTAAGCATACTGGCATTTAACCCCTAAACTCCCGGAACTGAGTATACTTGGTCACATTGCATATAGTTGCAAATAATCTGGCAGTCTAGGGGTTAAATAAGCATCAACTTTACAGCAGCTATCAGAAAGGCCTTACTTCTGTTCAGAAGAATCATGCTTACCTATGTGACGTCTGGCCTGACCGATGATTACCAGATCTCAGGGTTTCAAGGAGTTGCTCAAGGATTCTAATAAATGAAGAAAAAGCCGATGGTAATAATAATGATGACTGGCTCATGCCTGCATGAAGCTTATTACAGCAACGTTAAGGAGAGCCTGCTTTTGTCCAGAAAGACAGCTGCATAGTGACCTGTATTTTACTCACAGTAAACATTATGCAAACTAACTGGCTATCAATACTCTGTATATGTCTTCAAGCTGTTATAAGAGCCCAACGTCAGCTCCAATCTCATCACTATATTAATCTTAGCAGTGATTACTTATTTTTAAAAAGCATAATTACCTATTAATGATCATCATTAAATCATACCTGAATAATACTACAATGCAAGTTTGCAGCAAAATAGTTTCAACAGTTACTGTGGCTCGACTTGAAACTTCTCTCCGCTGCAGCCATCTTAAATCACAGCAAATTCATGCAATTCTGGTCGGCACAGGTAACAGTGCAGAGGGTAGAGAGCAAAGTAAAGGGTCTGAATTGGTGTTTCAAAAATTCAAGTTTCTATTTGGACAGATCATTGTTGTTGTTACTCAAAGGTTCGTGGATGGTCTACTTACAGTCAAAACATATCAATACATAATAAATAAAACAAATCACTAAATTACCGGATAAATAAAACAAATCACTAAATTACCGGATAAATAAAACAAATCACTAAATTACCGGTGCAAACCAGACTGACGAGTATTTCTGTCTCGGTTGGAAGCGGTTGCGGAGTCTTCCGCCTGCGAAAGGGAAAGCGGTGGCTCTTCTCTCAGGAAATTATACAGATCATCATCGTCGTCATCATCATCGTCATCATCACTGTCGATGTCATCATCTTCATCAGGATGCGCTGATCTCAGCAACATGCCCGAGAAAAACCTCGACGGACTAGCGCTTCTCAAAAACGACTGAAACAGGTTTACACATCAGCTTAACCCCTTAACTGGGTAACTATTTGTAACTCAATGTAAAATGGATGAGCGTTACTCGGGGCGCCCAGTTAATGGGTTAAAATCACAAAATGGAAAGTTTTTCCTCACATAAAACATCATTTAATGCTAGGTAGGTTGCATAAATGGAAGCATAAGGTGCTCTACTTTCTTTGATGGTCATCCATCCAAGTACTAATAGAGGCTGATGTGCTTAACTATAGTGCTGTGTGCTGAAGCAAGTGGAGAAAGACAAAGATGACATCACATTCAGAACTGCTATGCTCAGCAGTGCACCTGGCTGGTTGCTTTTTGCCTAAATCTTATCTATTCAAAGCCCCCACAGACTTATGTAACAACATAACCGTCTCCATAAATTACCAAATTCAGCATTAAACTTAAACCTGTGCATAACCATCGAAAACCCCCGTGTTTGGTGATAGGTCCTTTTCCAAAGCTAACCCGATCCTATGGAACGAGTTACCTGACGTAGTGACCAAGGCAGCCTCAGCTGAATCTTTCCACAAAAACCTAAAAACATATTTATTTAAGATAGGGTTTGACTGCACTCGTTAAGCGCTCTTGTCTTGGACCTTAGTCTTGTCTATTGCGCTGAAGAAATTGTCTGGTAATAATAATAATAATAATAATAATAATAATAATAATAATAATAATAATAATAATCATATTCATCATCATTAATTCTATAATTTGCAGTCTCTTATTATTTTACAACCTATAATTGTTTATTCATTGAATTTCCTTGTTTTACAAACACAGATCGAATTTTCCTCCAAATTATTCTGGTCCAACGTTCTAACCTTCCAGAACATAAAACTAGAGTTATTACCTTTTACCTAGTTCAGCAATGACCACCAACTATAAATAAGTAATTTCCTAATACAAGATTCAAAAGAGAACAGACATAAGAGTCAGTAATATAACACAAAGTTTAGAAGCAACTTCAAAATAATTATCAATGCTAAAAAGCTAGTTACCAATGGATTTCTGTTGTATGAATTGTCAGTATGCAGATTGTCACTTTCCAGTTCCCTGTAGAAAAATGAAAAAGTAAAACTGTGATTAAATAGTGCCCTGATAACTAGCTGCTTCAAGCATAAACAATCTATTCACTGACAATTTTAGAAGTGCTGCGAATTATGTGACTGTTACAGGGGCAAAGTCTGGTTTTATGATGGAATCCATCTAGAATTGATAAGCTTAACCACTAAACAATTCTATATTTTATAATCCACCAATCTGCAATTCATGATGGTGATGATGATGATGATGGTGGTGATGATGATTCTTCATTATTCCTGCCATTGTGTCCTAATTTCTCAACTGCTAGTTTGAATATTCTTCTTTGACAAGTGCTATTCTGGAATCAGCAGTCTATCTTTCTGTTTCTCAAGCCTAACCATAACATACAAACTGAAAATAACAGTTGAACTATTTATACACTTAATAGACATTTCATGTATTTCAAATAGAAAGAAACCTTCACTATAAGCAAACATACTTAGTCAGTTCTTCGATGAAACAGCTATCACATTTTGGACAAGTCAGAATCTACAAGAAGTAAAATACAAGAAAAACTAAAGAACTAGACAATAAAACATTAAATAATCATCAATAACTGTAAATAGAACCTAGCAAGAAATAAGAAATATTTAGCAACAGCTCATTTGAGTAGAATGCACTGTAAAGGACTTGGGCTACAATAAAATCTTGGCTACAAAGAATAAGATCTGCAGGTTTCTTTTCACACAACTTGCTGCATTAAAGACTTCAATTAAAGGACTCTTGATGTAAGACAAACAAACCATGATCTAAATTTGGCAAAAAGGAGTTTCAGTTGGTCAATGAAATGCTCTCTCGTAACAAGGCTTCGCCATATACCTTTACTATAAGTAAGTAAGTAAGTAAAATCTCGTAAACTTATACAGCGCTCCGGAAAGCAGTACAGCAGTAGATGCTTATTCTTATGCGCTTAATCTTGAAATAGCTATAGTCAAGGTGGTTTGTCACGTATAAAGTGCATTCGACTTCCGCACTTTACACTTTACTGCATGATATTTAAAAGACTGTCAGATGCGCTGAGACTGACCGTGGCGTCGGTATTGAGCTCGACCGAATCGGCGCATTCGTAACAGAAATATCTGAGCCGCTGACCGGCGGGGGTCGACGGGTCGAGCGCTGCTGCTTCGGCCATTGCAACACCGAAAACGACGACGGTTCGTGCTTAGAAGTCCAAAGTGATCGAACGAAACCGTTTGAACCGTTTAAAATAGTCAATTAGAGCAGTCATTACTCGTAAGTCTCAGCCTCCCTGGTCTCAGGAACAAACTTTTAAGATCGCAGGAATTTCCAGGAAAGAGAGAGCGGCCATATAAAATATAGTAAATAAGTAAGTAACACAGATTGTGACGTTACATTCATGCTCTCGCCATAACAGTCGAGGCAGCTCTAAAAATCAATTTCCATTTTCCTTCGTTCTTCGAGCCCTTCCTCAAAAGTAACAATATAGATCACCCCAACCGCTCTAGATTTGCTTATTTGACAAACTTATTTAGTGGAAAAGAAGAGGAATTGTTATCGGATTGGTAATCTGTGGTAGCGTGGCCGAACGGTCTAAGGCGCTGGTTTAAGGCACCAGTCTCTTCGGGGGCGTGGGTTCGAATCCCACCGCTGCCAGTTAAAATTTGGGGCGGAAGATGGCAGAATGGGTTACGTGCTGGAGCGGTAGGCTGACGGAACGGGTTCAAGCCCCGTTTAGCGACCCTAGTGGCTTTCACACATGCATAAAGGCATCTTAAGCAAGTTAAGCCATTTTAAATCATGCTAAATTAAGTAAGATTATGTAAGTACTGCGAACTGTGTTTCTTATAGACTCAGATGCAGCAGTTGTGATTATTAGCAAAGTAAAATCTCGCTAATTTGTAAAGCGCTTTCGATTCAAACTGTAGTAGCTGCTTATTAAAATTGTTAATTGCTAAATCGCCTAAATTTTGCCACATTACACCATTACTCAAATCTCTCCACTGGCTCAAGATAACAGAACGCATTGAATATAAAATAATATCGATGACTTATAACTCACTCCATACATCAAAACCAGTCTACCTAAGAAATCTGATAATTCCACAACAACCTGGATCTACTAGATCCTCTTCTCATGTAAACTCTCCTTCGACCTCTGAATCAATCATCTCTCAAAATTTGCAATCGTGCTTTTTCATATGCATACCTGAGCTTTGGAACTCAATTCCAATATCCCTTCGTTGTCTACATCAAAGCCAAATAACAAACTCTGAGTCACAATTTTCTTTCTTGCATCATCTCCTCATGTTTTTCTTTCCAAACTAAAATCATTTCTTTTATAAAATCATTTCCTCCATAGCTAACTCCTGCCCACGTTTTGATTAAATGACCCAGATGAATGACCCACCTTGGCTGATTATTTGAGATTGAGCGTAAAATAAGGAGCTACTTCTATCTTTTAAAGCGCTTTAAAATTAAAATTTTACTACTTACTTACTTATTATTAATACTTTCAAATCGCTACAATCAGAGACTCCCTGCTACAATGCATCTTCATAGAATTTAATAGACATATTTATATTAATTCTATGTGTATTTGCTTGCGCCATCATGACAAAGATAATTAATTATTATTAAAACTCTTATATAAATGTTTTAACAATTTTAAATATTATATTTATTAAACAAATGATCCGAAAGACTCTTATGCATGCGTTGGTCGACAGTTTACATATTTATTAATATAAGAAATGAAATTACTTTAAATTAGACTACGATATCAGCGAAATGACTTTTGACTCGTTTGGAGCAATATTAGTCCTAGAGCTTATCAAATAAATAGCACAATATTTATTAGAGCTTATGAAATTCTTTCGCCGCTGGGATGTATAAGGCGTTCGTATGAATGTTTTGGCAGCTCTCCTAGTAAGTATGCTGTTATACTTCGTGTTTTAAAGTAGATCGTTTATTTCAGCTTTACAGATAAGTTTCTTTGGAATTTTACACTTAGAAGCGACAGTAGAATAGGAACTAGTTATTTTACATTTTGGCAGCTATTTGAGATATTCTTTAGTGCTGCTTGAATCATTATTGATTGATTGATTTTGATTAACTAAGCTAGTTATCTATTCTGACTTTGTTGCTTGTAGAATTTAAAAATGGTGATGAATTTAGTAGGCTTGAGATATTGTCTTTGTTGCTTGGAATATGACGATGGCGTGACAGGATATTTGAGATCTTGTCTTGATGATTACATCTGAGACTATGCCCTTATTCTGTAGTTGCATTATATAAATGGGTAGTTGCTCACTGAAGAATTTTGCATTTGTTTCAGTTTGCGTAGCTTCGACACACAATCAAGATGACTTTGCATAGCTGGCTGTGCAGGAGAGAATTAGGAAGTGGAGGAATTCCTGGAGCTAACGGTTTGAAAAGTTCAATACTCCGTGACGTATACAGCTCTTTTCAGTGCATCAAAGTGTGGTCACCGATGAGCACTGTCTGTCATACTCATCACGGCGGAATATTCAACTTTGATTTCAGTCTTGATGGGTTTGTCACTGTTTTGCACTTGTTTCTTATAATATTTCACTTGTGTCAGTTTTCTGCCATAGTGTTTTTTAGAGTCTATTGTTGCTCAGCTTTGGAGCTGCCTGGGTACCGGAATAGCGGGCACCTTCATGGTATGCATGCATGCCCTACTTGGCCAGGCTAGAGTAATTGGGGAAGCTTTGTGAGCTTGTCCTGAAGGGGTCTGGGCAAAACTCTACCTGCAAAAGTATTTTGATTAACATTGAGTTAAGAAGCCATTTACATAAGTTCTCGAGCATCTGTGAAAGCTTCAATGTTTCATTAGTAAATATTTATAATAAATACATTTTTGAATAAAAGTGATAAAGGGAAAGACATTGATGCATACTGCTATGCCAGTAGTTTAAAATGTTTTAATTGTAGTCTTTCTATGTAGGTAACTTCAGACCACAATAAGTGCCATGTGATGTAATGTAATAGTAGAAAATTACACGTTAGATTAACGTTGATCCATGGCCCGGAGGATGAATGTAGGTATTATAAATGGCCACAATGGCCAAGTTATACTAATGGTACTTGGTATCAAAGTTTCTTTGATGCTCTGTCTTTGAGTCTCTGCTGTTGCTTGCTCCTAAGACATCTAATTAACTTCTTAGCCACCATGTGCTGGATTTTTCCAACACATTTTCATTGGCATGCTTGAATGCTTGGCGGTCTAGAATTATTTTTGCTTCGTAGCCAAAGGGTTAAAGACTTTCACAGCTAGTTAGAGGTTAATTTGAAGGATAAGATAGAAGAGTTGTGCAACCTGGTGCCATTTTTGTTATGATTATTTCTACTTATTTATGATTAATCTCCCAGAGTTTCTGTACTTGAACTTCATTTGGCAGTTTAATGATCAGCATTACTTTTGCACAAAGGCTTCTATTTCATATTTACATATGAATCCAGTGACCTGCAAGTTTTTTTGGTAACTTGAATTGGCATTTAATTATTTGTGTGAGTTTCATGCTATCATAGGCCTTCTGTAAATGTCTTGTCCAAAGCATTCTCTATTTTCTGCAAGAATTCATATAGTTTCCATTTGTCATGTTCCTGCTGTGACCTGTCAGTAGCTTTGAAAATATCTCGGATACTCCATGCACGTGTGTGTGTTTGTGTGAGTGATTAAGTAGCTATTGACTTGGCTTATGTTTTTCTTCTTAAGTTTTACATTGTGAGTCACTGTTACTGCAGGTCTGTTCTTGTTGCTGCCTGTGAAAGACAAAGCTTACTGGTCTTTGATCCTCACAATGCACGCCTTATAGGCAGTCAAGAGAATGCTCACAGAGATTGTGTCAACTACATCAGGTTACGTTGATGAAGTATTGTAATGTCATGCAGTGTAATGATGTTACAGAATGTTTATATAATACCTGTTCTGCAAATCACTCAGTAGCACTCACTTTGCAGTTAGGTAGAGGAAGTCATAATCATGATATTATTTTTGAGAATTACTATAGATCTTCAATGTCTGTATAATTTAGCCAAATGCACAGGTTTTTTATATAAAGTTTTGAAAAATCATTTTGTGTAAGTTTAATGTTCAAAATTTTTAAAATTTTCACGTGCATAATTTAAATTTTTTCACAATTTTGTGTACTAGAGAGCTATGGACTTTTTTCATATATGTGTCACAATGTAATGATAAAATTTTCTTAATTTTCTATATAGCACTGCAATATAGTTAGACTTGTAAATTAATGCAAGGTTGTGACTGATGCAACATTATATATTCAATTTTATGGTAATTCAGTGTTGAATTCAGGCCAGGTCGATCAGCTAAACCACTTTGTTTGGATCATTTCCGTGTTCTAGGTTCTTGGATTCTCGTCTGTTTGCGTCCTGCTCTGACGATAAGACCGTGTGTCTTTGGGACCTTCGTTATATGAAGAAGAGCATCATGACACTGATTGGGCATTCCAATTGGGTCAAGAACATCGAATACGCTCGTAATCTCGGCCTTCTGGTGACGTCCGGCTTCGACGGAAGCATATGCACATGGGATATTAATACAAATAGGTACCCATTGGCAAATTGTGCTTAATAGGATTGTTGTGTTTTATGAGCATTTCTAGTCTCCCGGAGTTTCTATGCTTGAATTTCAACAAGTGACAAGTTAAAGAGCAGCATCAGTGTTTTATTCAGACACCCTTGGGAGGGAATTGACTTGGATGGAGGGGAAGAGACACAGTGCAATGCAAAAATTTGTGTCAGCACTGGGATTTGGGGGGAATTTTTGTGGTTTTTGGGAGAGGAAAGTAACCGCACTATCAGGCCTGTATGGAACAATGAGCAGTACTGCTTTTACATAAAGGCTTTTCTTTATTATTTAAATATGAAAATTTTGAGTGCTCTGCAAGTGTCAGCGACTTGAAGTTTGCATTTAATTTATGCTTGCCTCCGAGTAGAAGTATAGGAGGCGCTATACAAATGCTACATTACATTACATGCATATTGTTTTCACACTGTCTCGTGTAATGTATTTTTACAGTTCCAGTTGTTCGAAGTTGTTTTAGCCATTTCTGATGTCAGCTGCTTCTATATTTGCTTTGATTAGCGGTCTGCGATGTTTTTCTATGACAAGCCAAAATACTGGTTTCAATTACTAATACTGTGGAGATTTTTTGGTGTGCTATACGACTCATTTCAGAAGGTCTTTGCTGCATCTTATCATTGGTAAATTAGCGATTTACTTGAATTTCTTTTCCAGGTCAACGGATTCTGTCGTCTGCAATCCCGTATTTCACACGAGCGGACTGATGCGCTCTCGTCTGACACCCGACACCGAGAAGCTGATCATCACCACGACCGAAGGTTACATCATCGTGATACACGACCTGGATCTCACGACCCTGTCGCAGGACCTCGCGGGGTTCAAGCCGAGTCTCTACCGGGTGATGCAGACGAGGGGGTTTCCGTTGCACCAGGCGTACAAGTACAACTCGCTTTTCACGAGGAAACGCAACCGCGTGGAACTGATCAGCGACTTTCCTCGGCAACGACGCGGAAATGATCGCTTCTTTGGACGTGAGCATTTCTTCTCCGGTTTTATAATTTTTCGATCTTGGTCTGGAAGTTTCGATAGAGTTTAAGAATTTATTTACCGTTTGCGCTTTCCGCCCAGGTTTGTGAAAAATAGTTGGCCCCCGTGCTTAGAAGTTGCCACCCCAATGCCCCCCCTCCCACTTGCCAAATCCTGGAGCTGCCACTGATGACTTGTGGAATGGCCATTGTGGTTACATGCAATTCGACCTACAGGAGTGCTTTAACCCCTTAACTGGGCAACTATTTGTAACTCATTGTAAAATGGACGAGCGTTACTCGAGGCGCCCAGTTAACGGGTTAACCTAGAACCAAGCCCCTAAAATTGTGTTGATAGAAGTGCAACTGGATACTTGAGTGCTTCATTTTGACTAAAAAATTCAGGAATTTCTTTTAAATTTTCTCTGCATGGTTAACTGTTGTGAACTTTAACACTTTGACTGCAACATCAAATGCAGCCAGGTGAGGCATTCTGCAGTGTAATGTAATGTAAATGAATTTGTGTCTGCACGTAAAATGCTCTGTGGCAGTACTAAACATGTATGTACATCATACAGGTCATCCATACTAAGCAATGTCACATCTCAGGTTATTTTATTTCTTTAATATTTATTACTTAGGGCCAATCAATTATCTTAGTCCATTATGTCATGTCAGATATAATTAATATGATATTAAATTTTTATTTCCTACGTCATTTTTTATTTCCGACTTCATTGTTAAATCTATAAATTTTTCCAAAAATTGCATTTCTAAAGTAATTTATTTATTGTCTGAGTAATTTTGTTTCAGAATACGTTGATCTATTTCACGGTCGGCTGTATATATGCGTATTTATATGTGATGGTGTTGGTTAGCATTTGGCATTTGCTTCTGTAGGTTCATCCTCAGGGATGGTGTGTGGCATCAAGAAACACAAGCAGCGATGAGAATTCAGAAGTAAAAACAATTTTTGCTCGAGTTAATTCTGTTTATCATAGCTGCTGATAATTTTGCACCTGGCAGTTATTTAGCCATTGTGTGATAAAGATCTCCAAGTTTCTCTTCTATCAATTATTATTATTATTATTATTATTATTATTATTATGACCGTGGAATTTTTTTTTAAACAAGTTTTGTGCCACGCTTGTAAAGGAACTCCTATCTTTGTGATGAATATAATTAATTCTTGTCTGGTATATTTCAAGTGGACGTGCGTACATGATATACAAGGAACGCTTGACGAGGTGAACATGGAAGAAGTACAGCAGCAGTCGCCTCACATTGAAGAGCTGCTCAGTTCACCTGGGGTAGAAAACGAAGCCGGTGCTGCTGCTGCTGCTGCGACACTGGTTCCGAGTCATCCACGCTGTCCATGCCTCGGGAACCGGAGCTCGTGTCGCTGCTCGGTGACGACGCCTCGGTCCAGAATGTCGCTGTTCGAAGTCTAAGAAGCGTGAATCGCGCGGACGTCGACTCAGAAGAACCGGTTTCCGCGCCGTACGTTCAGCTGGGCGATCGAGTCAATTTCATAATTCACTCGCCGAGCGTCGAAGAGCGAATCATCCTGATGGTGCGCCAGACCGGCGCGCCGTCGCAGACCCCGAACGTCTGGCACATGCACAAGAACCGGACGCGCCTGTCGCACTACGTCGAAGAACCGAACGTCGGAAGGGGCTTCATAAAGGAGATCTGTTTCAGCAACGACGGGCGTCTCATCTGCTCTCCGTTCGGCAACGGCGTTCGAATGCTGGCGTTTGACCAAAGCTGCCACGAACTCTGCGACTCCGTTCCGCGATCTCCCGTCGCTCTGCAAGAGATCGTGACGAATACGAACCGCGGGGGTACCGTCGTTTCGAATAAATTTTCACCGACCGACGCCCTGCTCGTGACTGGGTGCCTTGAAGGCAAAATTGGTTTTCATCAGCCTTTCTGGTAACGGGTTCATTTCTGTTTCTGATTCGGGTTCCGTGTGACTAAATCTTTATACAATGTACATGTAGAATTTTTGCCGTTATTTTGCATTTTACTTCTTGTTGTTCACTTGACTGAATGTTGGCTGCTGGTTTCTGGTTCTTGAAGAAAGTTTTGAAGGAAGACGTCTTGCTGATTTGTTTCTTCTTGCATCGTGTTTGTGTTTTAATAAGACGTGCATAGCACTGTAGTCTTGCCATTAGCATGACATGAAATTTTGCCAACAGTCCATAGCGCCTTAATTGCTTCATTGCTCACGGTCTGGAATGTATTCGTTTTTTATGTACAGGATTTCACGGTAGTTTCAGGATATTTATAATTGCAACTGATATTCTGCAGTCTGCATTGTGCGCTGCATTAATATTCGACAAAAATAGCATTTTATTGACAATTTGCCGCATTTCACCAAATCCACAATTCGTCGCATGATTTCTTGTGTTTACAGCCCACCGAGCCTTCAGAAGTCAGCAATGTGGCTGGGGCGTTGCCAGGAATTTGATTGGGGGGGGGGGTATAAATTTGGGGCTATATATTGTTATATGTATATATATATATACACACGTGTATATACTGTATATATATATATATATATATATATTATCACTGATTTGGGTTATTTGGGTTATATATTGATCAGCCAATGTATCTCTGATCATTACTGGCTGTTCAAGACAACCAGCACTCAACGAGGTCATCTGATGCTACTACTCTTTACATACCCTATAGCAAGACCACTACTGGAAAACACGTACGTGCTGTTTCTGTTGCCAGACCCAGACTTTGGAATTCTCTGCTGGCACAGTTCCGCCAAACTGAATGTCTTACTATGCTCAGGTCTTGACTTAAAACACATCTATTCCCGACTGCATATCCGCCTTAGCCTGGAATCTGGAAGTACGGACTGACTTCTGGATTACAGCTTCGATTCACCATTTACAACGATCACGACTACAATTATTTACTGAAGCGACCATCGACTGGGGCTGATGTACTACTACAATGGCGCTAAAGAAGTACTACTACTATATATACCGATATACCCCCGTCGCTACGCCCCTCCCTGAATGTGGCCCCTGGATAGAAAATATATTATTTGGAGACCCATGCAGTAGACTATCAGTGACCCTAATAACTTAATGAAGTGCAATGTCTTTTGCATGTGTCTTGAATAATAGCTGGTGTCTTTTTTAAGACAAACCAGTTTCTTGTCCACTTAAAATTACTATTAGTAGGCTTAAGTAGGCCTAATGCATTATTTTTATTATTATTAATGGTGCCCAGTGGTTAAATTACTTTTTCAGAGGTGCCGGATCTCCTTATTTTTCCTCCTGTCATAAAATTTCTTCACAGCATTTTTATTAATTTTAAGCGAACATTTAGAGTACAGTTCACGTTTTCTTTTCTTTCCTGTGCATGCAAAGTGCTAAAGTAAACAATAAAAGATCACAACGAATAAAAAGTAGCCACGTTCCGAATCTGATGTGAGGCGTTCCGGATCGAAGATCCGGCTCAATTTAACCCCTGATGGTGCCCCTTAATTCTGGAAAATTACTTACACCCATGTCCATTGACCCCACTGCTTTAATGCTATAATTTTTATTTCATTTATGTCTGAATTGTGACAGAGTAGACGTATAGTAACGGCTTCACATTTCATCGGTAGAAATTAATGTTTCCAGCAACAGTATTTGATTTTTAAAAAGTCGAATTTAAAACAGAATTAGCCTATAGAAGGCGCTTGAGAGAAGCGACAACTGCAGCCAGATTGAAAGAGCAGAGTCGGGGACAGCTGTGGACGCTCTGACCGGCATCTTCCGTCCAGCCCCAGCCTCGTCTTCGCCGATAATTCGGTCAGCAAAAATTCCTACAACATCAGTTTAATCAGAACACCAGTGAAAATCGCACGCCATTTCAGCAAATTCTACCTGCCAGTCTGCTACTATAGCTTGATATTGCCTAATAAACAAAAATCCGATATTTCAAGCGCTATTTTCTTTTGAAGTTATAGATGTTTCACTTTTGAGCGTTCAACAAACATTCACGCGTAATTAAAACTAATGTTCGCTCGAATAAACAGTGTTTTATCCAGGCCTTGGGGGCAGTGGCGGCTCTAGGATTTGGCAAGTGGGGAGGGGCGATGGGGTGGCAACTTCTAATCCTGGGGGGCCAACCATTTGTTGTTTAATGTATGTAGCATTAAGTATAGGGTCCCAACTGGGGGGCCAGGCACTCAATAGGGGGCACTGCCCCCCCACGGTGGAGCCGCCACTGCTTGGGGGAAGGGTATATTGACTTGGCTGGAAGCGAAGAGATACAATTCAATGCAAAAATTTGTGTAAGTGCTGGAATTTTTGTGGAGATTTTTGCGGGTTGGATGGAGGCAGTGGTGGTTCCAGGATTTCTTGGTGGGGGGGGGGGTGAAACGAATTCATAGAAAGTTGGTGGGGGATGAAAATAGAAGGAGAAAAATAATAAACTTTGCAGGGAAAGGGTGAAAAGGGGAATTTTTTCCTATTTTGACTATACTTTTAACGAAAAACAGGTTGGTAAGCAAAAAGGTCATTCGCAGTTAGTTTTACTAAACTTGTACCCAAAAATAGGTTTCTCAAGCAAATAAAAGTAAGTTCGGAACCCCGGTGGGGGGATGTATCCCCACTCATCCCCCACGTGGAACCGCCACTGGTTGGAGGGGATTCCTCTTATCAGGCCGGTATAAAACACTTAGTAAATTTGCAGCAGTCGGGACGAAGACTGAAGTGAGATTTCAATGCAGCGAAGGTGTCTAGTACTGTTTACTTGTTCCGTTTGTCGGTCAAGATTTTTTTTAAATGTTCTGATTTATTTCAAGTCGTTGTCCATCGATCGTTGTCTTCGCAGGTCGATATCAGATAGCATTTTCGTGGAAAATTAGAAATCGCCGGGTTTAATTGCAAATGAAGACGACGGCTAATCATGCAGCTAGGCTGCTTCCTGATTAATTAGCGGAAGTCGTGCACGAAACAAAAACTGGGGAGAATTAAATTAATTAACAACATTGATTAACAGTTATAGCTAGCCTACTGGCCAATCACACATCACACTGCAAAACGAACCCTTGGAAAAATAGTCTTCTGGAGTTCAGTTTTTTTTATTTTCATGACCTAGACTAGTAGGCCTATAGACCCACGGTGTGAAAACAGGAGAAAAAGACATATATAGGCCTAAGCCTATTCTGCGTCTGTTGAATAGTAAAAACTACATTCAATTTTCGCGATATTTTGAAACGCGATGTTTGGGCTTATAGAATAGGCGGATTTAGAGTTACCTTTATTTCTTTTTCTTTGATTAATTAAAAAATCTGAAAAATAAAAGAATAATGGTTCTACTAATTAAATTAGAACTGATTCGAATTTATAAATCATTTATAAAGAAGAAGACATGGCAATAACTTAGGCCTACTCAAATTGACAATGCAATTTTATGCAGCCATTATTATTGCGAGTTTCATTTTTTCATGTTTATTGGTTGAAACCTTCTAAGATTTAATTCATACAATTAATAATCTAGTTAAGTCTGCAGTCCAATGCATGGTCGCCCGCAGAATTTTTCCAGGAGGGGCAAAGCACATGTTAACACAATGGTCACTGTTAATATTTTAGCAAGTTTTTCAAATTTCAATGTGAAATATTGGTATTTGCATTTTCCAGGGGGCATGTGCCCCCTCTTGCTCCAATGTGCGGGCGCCCATGGTCTAGTGCAACAGGAATGAAATGATAGTAAAGAGATTTGCAAAATTAATAAGGGCCAGTGGCAGTTCCAGGATTTCTCGGTGGGGGATGAAATGAATTCATAGAAAGTTGGTGTGGGGGTGAAAATAGAAGGAAAAATCTATAAACTTTGCCGGAAAATTCTGGATGAAACACTGCCCCGTGCAGTGGCAGCTCCAGGATTTGGCAAGTGGGGGGGGGCGTTGGGGTGGCGTCAACTTCTAAACATGGGAGGGTCAAAACAATTGTTGATAGGTATGTAGTCGTAAGCATAGAGTGCCAACAGGGAGGACACTGGAGGTCAGTCATCCAATAGGGGGCACGCCCCCTCCAGGGCCCCATGTGAAACCGCCATTGGTCCCAATACCAGAATAGGCCGTTCGGCGCCCGTACCCACACCTCCACCAGGGGCGTAGCGACGGGAGGGGGTTATATCGGTATATATACCCCCAAAAAAATCAGCCTCCCTAAAAAAATGTGTGATTTACATGTGGTTATATGTGGTTTATATGGTTTATGCGGTTTATAGTTAAGATTTATACCCACCCAAAATATGTATACCCTCCCAAATCAAATTCATGGCTACGCCCCTGACCTCCACCCCCACCCCTGCCCCGTCGCTACGTCAACGATGTTTACTGGAAGTACTGAGAAAATAAACTGCTTGCCGTTGAGAACGTGTACCGTCATACTGTCCGCGTCTCCGCCGGAGGTCCTGCACTCGTAGACGCCCTGGTGCCGAGCGCCGCTTTTGCCGATGACGACCGTGCTGTGGACCGATCGCGTCTCGAACTTCGTCGTTATGAACAGACCGGAAGTGACGTCAGAGTCGACCGGTCGATCCTCGAAGTACCAGGCGATGTGGTACGGCTGGTCGTGTCGACCCCCGGACGAGGCGTTGCACAGCAGACGGATCGGTCGACCGAGTTCCACGTACTCGGTTCCGGTCAGACGCACGGCTGATGCAGCGACGAACGACAGAGAGAGAAAGAAGCGGTCAGAAGAGATGTCCGTAGGTCCAATTTTAGAACCCAGCCAAACCCATCAGATTTCCAACCCAAGCATGGGCGTCCGCAGACATTTTTCCAGGGGGTGCAAAACAAGGTCTTGTGTCGAAAGAAATGAAAAAAATTTCCAGGGGGGTGCAAAACAAGGTTTTGTGACGAAAGAAACAAGCAATTTTACTTTTTCATGACTCCACAATTTTTCCAGGGGGTGCAGACTGAAGACACAAATTGTCCAGAAACTAATCACGAAGCAGATTGGATCAATTTTAAGACTCAATAATATTTTTGCCAAGAACGGGTGCCAAAAATCTTATACATACATTTATCTTCAGAAGTTGAGAAAAGCTCAAAAATTCTTCGCATTTAGTTTACGTCCAAGGCGAAAACTGATCCTATAGGCGTACAGCAAAGCAGGGATATTTTTAAACCCCTAACACCCCCTCAATCTGAGACCGACACCCCTCAATCGAGAGATATTTTGACACCCCAAAACCTCTCGAATTTGAGACCGACACCCTCTCCCCCAACACCCCTCAATCTGAGCTAGGGATGACCTTTTTTTGCTTGTCAGACTTTTTCCAAATTCCGACACCCCCAAATTTTCCCGACTCCCCACCCCAATTCACAGTCCTGGAAATAACCCTGCAGCAAAGACCTATAGGCCTACTTACTCTTAACGTTGAGTTGTATTCTGTACGAATATTTGTTCGGATCGGTTTTGACGGTGATCTGGCAGAGATAAGAACCTTCGTCGTCCGGTCGAAGGTCGTCGATGATCAGACTCCATTCGTCCGTCCTCTGATCATGATCGACGCTCAGCCGAGGATCGGGAGCGAACGTGAATTCGCCGATCGTCAGAGGGTGAGTCTGACCGTGGCGCCTCCAGGTTATCTGCAGCAACAGCCTCGAATCCGTTTATCATTGACTGCGGCCAGGGCCGCCGAGAGAAATTCCGGGCCCCGGAACAAAATATCTCTCGAAGTGTCAAAATATCTCTCGATTGGGGGAGGGGTGTCGGTCTCAGATTGGGGGGTGTTGGGGGTGTTAGGGTTTTAAAATATCCCTACTTTTTTGCGGGCCCTTAAGAAAAATTTATCAAGTCTCCGAAAAACCTGACAAGCAAAAATACGGTATCAACTCTCCAAAAACAGCCTGACAAGCAAAAAAACCACTATCGTCGCCGGATCTGGGCCCCTGACAACTCCACGGGCCCCGGTACAATGTACCGGCTGCACCCCCTCTCCTCAGGCCTGCCCTCGGCCCACTTTTGAGTCGCGACCCACTGTTTGGGAAACTCATAGCTTAAGACTCTGTGTTACAACGAAAAGATATTAGGCTTCTACAAGCAATTACAGACAAAGACTGAAGCGAGTATTGGGTAGAATTTTCTCGAGCGAGGGCAGCGCAAGGAAAACAAAAGCATCAGAGATGAACCCAAATAAGACCATCGTGTGGTTGGACGCGAGATTTCCTAAGCGGTGCTGTTCTCGGAATCTTCTGTATATTTTATATTTAGGATCATGCATTGTTGTTGCGTGGAGCGGAGCAGTAAGCAAGTAAGTAAATTTCGCGAATTTGTTTATTGCATTCGAAGTAGTAGCTGCTTATTCTTAGGCATTTAATCTTAATTTTAAAAGTAAAGTTTATTGCTTCCAACTTGTAAATGAATTAGCGTAAAGATTCACTATAACGTATAGTTGGCCTAAAGTAATCAAAAAACAGTTAATATCTTCAGCTCTTCGCAGAACTTTTAAGAAAATTTGAAATGGCTATAGACAGGGCCATATTAAGGCGGGGGCTAAGGGGGCTGAAGCCCCAGGCCCACCATAAAAAATAGGCCCACCGTTTTTCAGGCGACGTTTTTTGCTTGTCAGAGATTTTCTGTGAAGGCGGCGGGAAATTTTGCAAGGGTCAATTTTCAAATTATGGAAGCGACGACCTTTTTCGATTCTCAGCCCCAGGCCCACTCGGACCCCTTAATCCGGCCCTGGCTATATAGGCCTAGACAAATAATGGGAGCGAGTCAGACAGGACCATTTTATTCAATGGCATAGACTACAGTATAGACAGTACTCGGGTACTGCGGCGTGTACTGATGAATAGTACACAGAGTATACTTACTGTTCGCGACCCCAAATTCTCCACTCGACACTTCATAACCGCGCGATCGCCAATTCGATATGTCACGTTTTGCGGCGTTGGTTTAAAAAACGGCCACGGTGCGGCGCCACCTCTCTGTCCCGTCGCAGCAGAAACTGGAAGAGAATGATCATGCCCCGAGTGAAAGGAGGCTGTTCATTAATTACGTCAACAAAAAATAGGGGGAGGATGTTTGAAAAAGTTTGACAGTTGTTGGCAGGGGTAGGTAGCAGTGGCGGCTCCACCGGGGGGCCAAGGGGGGCCCGTGACCCCCTATTGAGTGCCTGGCCCCCCCAGTGACCCCCCAGTTGGGACCTTATACTTAATGCTACATACATTAAACAACAAATGGTTGGCCCCCATGATTAGAAGTTGCCACCCCAACGGCCCCCCACTTGCCAAATCTTAGAGCCGCCACTGGTAGGTAGGAGGAGTCAAGAGAACTTGCTGAGCAAAAAGGAGGAATAGGTCATCACCGCACAAAAATAATAACCTTCTAAACTTTTAGGGAGACCCGTCACTGATCTTAGGGGTCGAATGGTCGAAAATTGTTGACATAATTATAGGGGCTCACTGAAAGTTGACAGTTGTTGACAAGAGGTAGGGGTCAAAATTGTCCACAAATTGCTGACATAATTAATGGACAGCCGAAAAATATTGAGGGGTATCAGAGGCGGATCTAGAGGCAGGGGGGACACATGTCCCCGGGCGCCGAGGTGAGGGAGCGCCAAAATCGGGTATTTGGGTAAGTGAAAGGCACAATAAAGACGAAGAAACATGTGTGACGACCTTCTTTTTATGCTCGTCAGCAATGTTAGGGGCGCCAACGGTGCACTTTGTCCCCGGGTGCTGGACACCCTAGATCCGCCTCTGAGGAGTAAACTGCCTCAAGTACGCTTCTCGATAAAAGGACGATTAAAGTGAGCTGTGATGACGTCACGGGTAGAACTACGACAAAGGAAATAGTCAAGTTTTGTTCTCTGTGACATTATCTTTGACATCGCTTAATTAACAACTTGGAAAATATATTATGGACAGGGACGTAGCCACAGGAATTTGATTGGAGGGGAGAATAATGTGATTGGGGAGTATAAATCTTTAAAAACTTTGAAAATCTTTTAAAAAATACATTAAAAAATTTAAGGTAGCCTGATTTGGGAGGGGAGGGTGCACCGATATACCCCGTCGCTACGCCTCTGGTTATAGATATTCAATTGCCAACCGCTGAAAAGGGGCGCGAATTGCCTTTCGAAAATATTTTCAGTCCGTGCGTTAGATTCGTTAATCTGAGTTTTAAGCCAAAGATCTAAACTACATAGGCCAGTATTAGGCCTACTGACATATTTTTATGTTCAACAAAGACTTTCAAGGCGTTTATGATCATTTGGGTGTATTTTTCGTCTTGTAATTTATTTGTACAGTAGAACTTCGTTATAACGTACTTTGCGGGTCTGCAAAATTAATTATGTTATATCCGAGGTACGTCAAATGCAATACCGTCCAATAACAGTGTTTATTCTAGCCACCTTGACATTGGGGATTTTTAAATGTTTGGGGGGACAAGGTCTGAGTCTCCACACTTTTGGGGGAAATTTCAATCCTCCCAGCCAACATATAAATTTTTTGAGGGGGGATTTTAAAACTTGGGGAGGAATCCCCCCCAGAGAAGGCCTAGAATAAACACTGGTCCAGTAAGGTAGCGCACCACACGGACTGTGCATTGCCTTCCTTAAACACAGTGGTTCTCACACAGTGCAGACCTTCCTGAACCACTTCCTTTAAACCTTGTTATATCATATTATATTCATGGGCGTCCGGAGGGGGGTGCAAGGAGGTGCAATTGCCCCCTGTAAAACTTGTGGAGTTATGAAAAAGTAAATTTACTTGTTTCTGTAGTCACAAAACCTTGTTTTGCACCCTCCTGGAAATTTCGTTCATTTCTTTTGTCACAAGACCCTGTTTTGCACCCCCTGTAAAAATGTCTGCGGACGCCCATGATTATATTATTGTTATAACAACCGAGTATACGCTATAACGATATATTCCGCTGTATTTCGCAATTTGCATCTCCTCCTCGACAGCAAGAGTGAGACAGGGGCGTATCCGTGAATTTGATTGTGGTATAATGTGATTTGGAAGGGATAAAATCTTTTTTAAAAACTTTGAAAATCTTAAAAACACGTTGAAAATTTAAGGTAGTCTGATTTTGGGGTATATATATATATACACCGATATACCGCCACCCCCTGTCGCTACGCCCCCCCCTGGAGTCTGACTGTATTTCTGAAATTAGCCAGGCGTCGTAAATGAGGTTTTGCATGGAAGAAGCGTTCTTACCGAATAGCTGAACGACGACCATTAAACCGAACAGACGCAAGCAGAACTCTGGACACGAGTGATAGTAAGACGCTGCTATTCGTCTGCAAACGCGGAACATGGTCTAAATAATTAATCGTCGCAATTTCTTCGTCGATCTAGAAACCGTACGTCTTCAACTCGTCAGCTATTTCGCCAAATCAGACAGAAGCCCGCACGTGTGTCTCTCTAAGCAGGCACATCTGTCCATGTATGCGATATATATGTTCCACGCTATACTACTCGCGGAGGCGCGGACGTATTGGCGTAAAATCAATTTGCTTGTTTTTCTCTCTCTCTCGAAACACGGCGCCGATAACAGCAGCCCTCTTCCACCGCGTATACAGAGAACGTTAAGAAGCGTAAGATGCTTGGCGTCTGTTATCAGCGCTATGACCGACTTTTCCATACGGCTGCTGCTGCTGCTTCTGAGGCTGAGGCTGTCTCGACAAGAGTCCCTCCCCTCCTTCTTCTCCTCCTCCCCCTCCTCCTCCTCCTCCGACCGACCGACCGACCGGCCGAGAGATCGAATATAAACGATCTAATTTATGCGGCGCCCTAATACCCACCGTCGATTGCATCTGTCGCAGTTGCTGAATCCGGCATCTCAACTGTCTGTCTTTTTGCGTCTCTCGCCTCTCAGTCGGTCCGTCTTGTAATCTGCCTTCAGGCCTCTCTCACCACCGAGGCCCCTCTGCATCCCCTCTGCCTCCTCTCTATGTATGCATTCCTCCTCCGGCCTTTTTATCTCTTCCTAATTCTCCAGTCTCTTCCTCTGTCCTTCTACGCTGACCTCTCACACACACACACACACACACACACACACACACACACACACACACACACATATATATATATATATATATATATATATATATATATATATATATATATATATATATAAAAAAGAACAAGCCCCAGTCCTATCTTCTAGAGAGGCACATGTTTACAGCTGCAGTAATCGAATATGTGCTGATGGGTCTAACAGAGGTTCAGTGGCGGTTCCAGGATTTCTTGGTGAGGGGGATGAAATGAATTCATAGGAAGTTGGTGGAAGAAATGAAAAGAGAAGAAAGAAATCAATCAACTTTGCCCAAAAGGCCGACAAACGGGAATTTTTCTCTAATTTTACTACACTTTTACCGAAAAAATAGGCTGACAAGCAAAAAAGGTCATTCGCATATTTTCCCCGTAGTTTTACTAGGCTTTTATCCAAAAGTAGGTTTCACAAGCAAAAAATGTCCGGTGTGGGATGCATCCCCACTCATCCCCCACGCGGGACCGCCACTGCAGTGCAGAGGTTAATGCTCACAAAATTTCCGTTTCAACCTATGTTAGGCCTACAGCAGCAATATAGGCTAACTGATTTCTGTCATCGTCCCCCTTCAGCGCTGCTTGGGCCTTGGGACAAAAACGGATGTCACTCCATTAACTGTTTCCGAACAACGATTTTTTCCGTGCGAAAAACGACATACCCGGAGTCACGTGATAGTCTTCTGCGCATGCGCCAACGCCCCCTCTGTCGGTTATTTGAACTTATTTCACAGGATAAGACATCCTACGCACGTGCGTTTAGAAGGGATCGAATTAACGTGAATTTGCAAAAGACAAAGAAAGGGTGCTGCTGCTGCTGCTGCTGCTGCTGTAGGCCTAGCATAGGTTGAAACGGAGATTTTGTTACCATTAACCTCTGCAGTGGCGGTCCCACGTGGGGGATGAGTGGGGATGCATGATGCACTGCTCGAACGTCAGGCCTATGTCTCCACTCTCCAACGTTATATCTTCAACGTTCTGTCTCCAACGTGATGTGATTATATATATATATATATATATATATATATATATATATATTCACACGAAATCAACAAGATTTAACTTACTTACTTAGTTTATATGAGGAAGTGATATAAATTCAGCCATAATTTTATTTACTTTTGGGTTTGTTTTATGGATTGACGCCGATGGGTTTCACAAATACTAGGCGCTACGATGTCGGCATGTCGCATGTGGAACACGTAGGTATCGTTGTCAATAGAGCCATAGAAGTTTCCCCGCTGACAATCGCTAGGTGGCAGCACCTTATGTGACGGAAAATAGCTCGTATTGCAGTAAAATCAGCGTAGGCCTAAGGGACATTAATTATGTCAAAATTTTTGGCAATTTTTTACCCCCCCTGTCAACAACTGTCAACTTTCAGTGACCCCCTATAATTATGTTAAAAACGTTTGGCCCTCCTTCACTAAGACCAGTGACGGGTCCCCTAAAAAGTTTAGAATGTTTGCAACTTTGCAGCGATTAGACCTTACATTTCCTTTCTTTTGTTCATCAAGTGTCATAATGTGGTGGTGATGACCTTTTTGCTTGTCAGGTTTTTCCCCGTTGTAATAAATAGTATTCCATGAAATTTCCTATTTTTTGATTATTTGAAGAGTATTAGGGGCCTATTATTCAGAAGAGTCGCTATACAGATATTCTCTTATACATTGCACTGCAGTACAATATTAGATTCGTGTCTTGACATTTGGAGCATACCTCAGACTATTTGACAGCATATATCACCAATCACCCAATTGTCCCCTCCTCAGTCCCCATTGATAACATTTTCTCGTCGTCTTTACACGTTCACTCTGCTTTTAACCGCAAGCAAACATTGCATACCAGTGAACAATGAAAGAAACGCTGAAAACAGTATTGCAATTTATTACAGTAAGCAGAGTTAAATACACGTAATTATTACAGTTCAACTTATATAGCTGCAACAACTGAACAAATGCAGTAAACATTCAACTATATCTTCACACAAAAATGCTATCAAAATGTGTATACAAGACTAAAAAATAATAATACAGTAGGCCTATTTTATGAAGCAAATACTTTAAAAGCCGTTCAGATATAACATAAATATATAAATAAATAAATATAAATAAATAAATATATATAGGCCTATATAACATAAATATTTTAACGATCATATATAAATATATATATACAGTATATATACCAGTATATATAACATAAATATTGTATAACGATCATCCAAGTTTCAATTCACTGATAAGGAACTCCGCCTAAAAGTGCTAGCATAAAATTAATAAGTCCAACTAATGCCAGATTGATGCACGATACACGATACCAACCTTCGATTCTTAACAACGCTAGAAAGTGACTCTTGCATCCACTTCGCTTTCTGTTTCTGTCTTGGTCTTCTACAATATAGGCCTAATGGGAATAACATGTGACCCTTTTATCCACCGATGCATGATTGCTTTGCTATCCGACCAAAACACAGCGTAGGCCTAAGTCTTATGCTGCTTAACCATGCCGGTTTAGGCGCGATTATATGCGATCGCAAATTTGACAAAATTTTTAATGCGCCGCATTTTTTGCGTTTTTCGCATTGTGATTTCCGCATATACTGTATATTTATATGCGGAAATTTTATCAGCATTTTTCGCAATTATCCTCACAAAGATATAGACAAACAGGGGATCAGCGCCTGTTTTGATTTGCTTCTGTTGTTGTTGTTGTTGTTGTTGTTTTGTCTGTTTACTCGTCAGCCTTTTTAAACCGAAAAACGCTGCAATTTTCGCCATTATGGCCGCACTAAATTACAATTTCTGCATTTATGCGAGGTGCAGTAGGAGCATAATGGGAATTTTCCGCACATCTCTCCGCATTTTTAAGACCTATAGCTCTGAGTCCCGCACCTTTTCCGAAAAATTCCCGCATTAATTAGCGGGCGTGCACGACTAACTGCTTCTTATTATATCTGCCGCTGCGTGCACGAAGAATGGACGGACTGTAAACTACGACAACAAACCGAAGAATAGACGAAACCTGTGCAGTCTTTGTCGCGCAGTTAGTTTTCACGTCGGCCGTAGGCTAATCGTTTTCGCTTTTTACCGAGAACAGCTATACCAGGGGTGCACAACCTTTTAGAGAGCAAGGGCCACATTTTTCGGTTCCGAGACTCCGCGGGCCACAAGCGCTTTTTCTAATGCAGAAGTGGTACGTTGACAGTAACCGTTAATAACAATATTTAATATGGTTATGGATAAAATTTAATTCGACAGGACTAATGGAATTGATAGCATTTCTGATGAATACAATCAATCCAGTAGGAAAAAATGGAATTGAAATGATTAGTACTGTAATTTAAATGTAGAATTAAAGGTTAAGGCCTTGTTTATAAAAAATACTATGACCATGTTCAATTATTAATTCATAAAATTAAAAAGCCAAAGGTCAATCGCCTTTTTTTATACCCAATGGAGTTGTTAAGACTGAACGTCTTTAACACTCTTATTCATATTTTGTGTTAGTTCAGTGAGTTCACTTGTTGCGACTTTCAAAATCGAGCACTCAACTTGAACCATAAAACATTTTTGTTAAATTTCATTACAGAAAATGTTTGTTCACACAAGTAAGTGCTTCCAAATAGTCGCAAATAGTCAATGAAGGCTTTAAAGTGGCCCGAAGGCTTTCTTGCTTTCATATTAGCACTGTAGAAGAAGTCAATCGTTCCAAGGGTCTACAGTGTGTCGCCATCAATTCAAGTTATTTATAGAAGAAAATGGTGCCTCTCACCATGACATACCATATTCACAGATGTGAGAGAGAGCAGATGACGAATTTAGAATGTTTTGTTGAACTGATAGCAGAAATTCGTGAATTTCAGCAAAGGTCATAATAATAATAAATAATAATAACAAGGTTAAAAGTGTATCGCTAATATGAAAGCAAGAACCTTCGGGGCCACTTTAAAGCCTTTGGGGCCACTTTCCATTGAAATCCTGGAAACGTCCGCGGGCCACAAAAATTCGCCGGCGGGCCACCAGTGGTCCGCGGGCCACGGGTTGTGCACCCCTGAGCTATACAGATGACAGCAGTCACAGCACGTCACGGAGCGTATACGGTACATCTCTAGGCACTGTCTGCTCGAAGCTGCATCAATCGCTTCCTATTTTACGATAAACGACAAATCTTCAACAACAACAACAACAGTAATAATTCAGTGATGGATTGCCGTGGTATTCCGAAGGTTTCCGAGTCCAGTAAAAGCAAGCCCGCTTAGGTAATTATTTAGGGGGCAGTGACCCCCGTCCGAAGAGATCGGTCTCGAGGCGTGACCGTTGTCCGCCGTACATGACTGTCTTTGATCGATAGCTTCCTCGACCGAGTAGCTTTCTATGCGACAACGGTGATTAATTTGCTAACGTAACGTCATCCGATGTCACTTCCCTTGAGACCCCCCCTCCGCGTATAGCAGGGCGACGATAGCTGTCTTTCTCCAGCACCGGCAACAACGCCTACCTCTTCTGCAACAAGTGCTGTTGATACTAGAAAATGCGTCCGCCTTGTTTGGCAAAGTGTCCAATCCGGAACGTCAAGTGGCAAAGCCGTAAAATAGACCTACGTCTGTCGAGTTCAACTGCAAACAAACACTCAACCTGAGATGTGTATCTGAGCTCGTTACAGACCAACGACCATTGTGCACTGATTCGGTTTGCTTAAAATTCCAGCATTACGGAATCGAAAAATCTGAAGTTTTCGATTTTGACATCTTTCTTTTCGTGCCTTATTTGTGTTTATTTCATTGTTAATGTTACAGTTAATTTCAGCGTTTGAGGGGGTTTCGCCAAGCACCGCAGACATGTGTGCTAGGCCATAGGGCCAGCAGCCGATCCTGATCCCTCTCCCTCCCCCAGCCCCGTTGCAGAAAAATGGGGCTCGCCCCCCACTAGAATTATTACAAGCGTTGTTGACTGGTTTCACCGCCCGCCGAGTCATCAATCGACCTCTAGTCTATAGTCCAGGCCGGCGGACGAGCCTTCCCTCTTCCCTCCCCTCCGCCCGACTCCGGGACGGTTGATGTCGGCCGCCGCCGCCGCCGCCGCCGCTCAGTCGTGCGATCGCCGAGTATATAGCCCGCTTTTCTCCCCGATGGGTCATTCTGTCTTGTGTTCGTCCCGCCCCGAGATTTAGCGTCTCTGCCGGCGGGGACATGGATCGAAAGGAGGACGGCGGCGGCGGCGGCGTAGCAACTCCGGGTCTATAAATCGACAGGATGGGCCCCGAGACCGTCCGACCGTCGCGTGCCTATCAATTATGGCAGCGTGGAAGCCGCCGTAGACACAGCAGCTGGCTGCGAAAAGATAGTCTACGCGATCGATCGATGGATCGAGAGAATCAAATAGAGTAGACCCAGAAGGTGCACATGTTCTGTTGTCGGCGCCTGAAACAACAGTCCTCTTCTGCAGTTCCCACCGTAGCAGCCGACTTCTGGATAGGCCGACGTTTGCCTGGCTGACAACTTTACCCCTTCCCCCACGGAAATTTCAAATTTCCTCCCCCCCCCGGAAATTTTGGAATAATACTACATGGACTAACAGCGGCCCCTAGCAGAATTCCCCCTCCCGGCTTTGTCAGTTTTCCCCTCGGTTTTTTCAGTTTCCCCCCGGAGTCCAGGAGTCTAGATTAAACACTGCCCATGGCTATTTCAACAGAGACTTAACTCTGGATCTGTAATCATTTTGATTTGACGTGCCATCGGCTGAAGCTCTTGTGCATCATCAAGTGGCGCTATAGAAGTTTAAGATAAACATAGATTAGACTAAGTGTAAAAGATTTAAAGAATATGACGCTGCCACTGTACTAACGCTAAAGCGCTATATAAGTCCACGAGATTTTGCTTACTTACTTACCATTTTGAATATCTTCACGTCGCACAGTGCGGAAGACCATTAGTGTTATCCTCGTGATTTCTGCGATTATTTTGATATTTCTTAAATTATCAGTACTCAAATGTGGAAATATAGTAAGAGAATGATTGGAGGCACAGGAATTTGATTGGGGATATAATGTGATTTGGGGGCAGGGTATTTAGGGGGGAAGGTTCTAACCACAACAGAAAAAGAAAGAGACTTGGGGATAATCACCCATAGAAGTATGAATCCATCTCACCAATGCATGGAGGCAGCAAAAAAGGGAAACCAAATGTTGGGAATGGTGAAAAGGACAATTGTGAGTCGTGACAAAGAGATAATCATTAAACTTTATAAGTCATTAGTAAGGCCTCATCTGGAATACTGTGTTCAGGCTTGAATCCATTCTTGAAAAAAAATATAGAACTTTTTAAAAAGTTGGTCAATGGGTGCCATAATTTAAGCTACGAAAAAAGACTTCAAGTGGACTGACAACATTAGAAAGGAGAAGAGAGAGAGGGGATTTGATAGAAACATACAAAATAATGACTGGGAAAGTAGATGTGCCATATGATCGATTCTTTACATTGGCACACTATATAGCAGCACAAGAGGCCACAAGTGCAAATTGTTTAAGCAGAGGGTTGGTCCAAGAAAGAAAAACTTTTTTAGTGCAAGGGTTGTGGACAAATGGAACAGTTTGGACGAGGTGGGAGTGACAGTTGAAACAGTGAACGGATTCAAAGGCTATCTAGATAAACTAGGTTATTGAATGCAGATGATTACATCAGTGGTTTTCACACAGGCTTATAAACCACTTAAAATCACATTATTATTAAATCTTTAAAATCTTTAAAAATCTTAAAAATCACATTAAAATTTTGGTTATTATGATTTTTGGGGGCATATATACCGATATACCCACCCACCCGTCGCCACGCCTCTGCGCAGGAGGTCAGAGATTTCCAGAAATACACCCTCGGTTTCTGAGGCGCTAAAAAAACACGCCGTCCTGGATAAATAACCCTCGGGGGTTGCGTCATTTGAAGGGAAAATGGGAAACGCCGTCACGCAACAATCAAATTCCCTCACCCCCGTCCACCGGATTCACCCCCTTCACCAGCTTCATTATTGCTCAACAAACCGTTTCCGAATCAATCATCTTTAGTGTTACAGGACACTGACTAAAGTGCTAACGTATGATGAGATTCCAGTGAAGGGTGATTGGGAACCTCTCCCGTCTTACATTTCTCTCCTAATTCGTGAATCAATGACGACATGCTTTGAAATATTAATGTCCTCAGTTTGGGTCAGCTGACAATAGTGTAATAATGTGCAAACTTTTTGCTTTACTAATACCTCAAACGTCCTGCGTTTTTCTAGCTGACCTGCTCCGTTTTCAAGCGGGAGGGAGGGAGGGAGGGGGGAGAGGTCAAGAGGGGATATGGTCGACCAGGGTCATCGGCAGTTGGAGCGCCCGGCAGTCGTAGAACGCGGCTCAGTCGAGCGACGGCCAGCGTCAATAGTCGGCACTTGCTATAGAGAGCGTCACTCAACGCTGAACGGACCGGAGCAGCGCTGCGGATATAGTGCCATCTTCTTTGCTTCCGGAGTTCGTCACGTGACGGGGTGGGGTCACGTGAGAGGCAGGAGATCGGTTGTCGTCACAATCGAAGTCGTCTGCCCATCGGCTTTCGTTCGCGGTTAATTGACAATTATTATCGTCTGCCAACGAAACTTTACCTTCTACTGTAAAGGTTATCTTTTCGTATATCTATGTAATTTTAAATGGCCGTCTGTTTATACGGTTTACAGTAGCGCTTAGAAAATTAGGAAATTCGAATACCGACAAACGTGAGAGAGATGTTGGAGCTCATAAGCCGTTGTTATTCATAGATATCTAATTTGGGTTGAATCGGGGCTGTGGGCTGTGGGCTGCTCTAGTACTTAGCATGATTTAGAGTGGCTTAGGAGCAGTGTTTAATCTAGACTCCTGGACTCCGGGGGGGAACTGAAAAAGCCGGGGTAACTGACAAAGCCGGGGGGGATTCTGCTAGGGGCCGCTGTTAGTCCATGTAGTATTCCAAAATTTCCGGGGGGAATTTGAATTTGAAACGGCCTAGATTAAACACTGCTTAGGAGGCATTGCTGCCTGTGTGAAAGCCACTAGAGGCACTAACGGGGCTTGAACCCGCTCCGTCATCCTGACGCTCCAGCACGTAATCCACTCTGCCATCTTCCGCCCCCTAACTTTGGTAGAGACGAGTGCTCAGTTCAATTTCGTTTAATGCAGATTGCGTCGTATTACATTTCGTTCTAGGCCTACGTTCTATACTTTTAAGTTTAACTGTCTCCTCGTTGTGGATTGAAATTGATTATCTGCTTGCATATGTCCAAAGCATGGGAATATTACGAGAGACATTTTTATTGAAGACCAAACGTCTGTTTATTAAGTTGCATCAGTTGATAAAGTCCAGAGTTTTGCATTCGTCATTTTATGCCCCCGTCTCCTTCTCTATCTCTCTCTCTAACCTCTCTCTCTTTCTCTTCCTCTCCTTTATGTGATTTATATGTGGTTATATGTAGTTTATATGGTTTATGTGGTTTATATTTAAAATTTATATTCCCCCAAACAAAAAAATATATTTACAACCCCAAATCACATTTCTGGCTACGACCCTGACGAATATCTCTGTAATTCCTCTCTTTCTGGGCTACATTCTGTGTTGATGCTCTGATCTGAAATTATTTCTACCTGTTCGACACTCTTTGAAAAGACGGTTCGGAATTTGAGATCTTTGAAAAAGACGGAATCGGATCTTAAACATGGGATATCACGTGACTCGTTTGAACCCTGTAACTGTACAACGAAACATGAGAATTAATTGAGAGACTAAAGACAAAACATATCGGTTTTTGGTTCCTTAATACACCGCCTGTTTCTCACCCCGTGTGACATAAAACTGATCTTTAGCGGATGGATTTGGAAACCATCGATTGATGTCTTGCTGCGTTACAACTTAATTGGCGAAATAAAAGTGCATTATACTGTTTGCAGCATCTCTACCGAGTGTAACCGTTTTATCTGTGGATATCGGACACAGTCTTTGATGTGTTTTAGCAGGCCCGCCGACAGGGGCAGGAGACAAATGCCCAGGGGTCCGGCGATCTGTAGGGGGCCCGGGCGGGTCCGCAGGAGCGCTTGGGGCGCCCGTCAACAAGGCATGAGATACGCTTTAGTTTTAATTGCTTCCTGAAAACACTAACAAGCAAGAATTTGTCAAGAATAACTGTAAGAGAGAGACTCAGCGCGACGACTGATACAAGATCACAAATCGTGCCTTGACTTTAAAATTAGTATATTGCTCATATTTGCTGTTCAACGTGTGATCGCCATGGTTGTAGGCCTGTTTAGTCCCTTTTGTCATGTTCTAATAATCAGGGCGGTATTTTATGGTAGGGGTAGAGGCAATTCCTGGTCCCTGTCTAATGACTTGTCCATTCTTTCAATTGCAAGGGAAAATGAGGAACTGAGAAACTGATATTCTCCGCCCCCCCGACAACACAGACCTGACTCAAAGCATCACTCTACTTCTAATCCATTCGATGACCAACAACGACGAATGCTTGACAAATTGCTTGTCTATTCTCGCAGTAAATGGACGTGCAAACAGAGAGAGATATATATATATATATAATCGAGGTTGATTCGACGAAGATCCGGTGACGTCATACGCATCGGTCGCGAGGAGATGAGATCGCCGAAGAGTGTTCGCTTCGATTTCGCTCGAATATTTGCCTCCGTTTCCTTGCTTCGCTTCTTCTCTCTCAACAAGTCACTGACTATTAGCAGCGATGAGACGGCAGGTAAGGTCTCTCTCTCCCTCTCTCTTTCTCCATCTCTATCTATCTCTCTCTCTCTCTCTCTTCGCTCTCTCTCTCTCTTCGCTCTCTCCCTCCCTCCATATCTATCTTATCTCTCTTTCTCACTCTCTCTCTCTTCTCTCTCCCCCTCCCTCCATCCATCTCTATCTATCTCTCTTTCTCACTCTCTCTCTCTTCTCTCTTTCCCTCCCTCCATCTCTATCTATCTCTCTTTCTCATGCACACACTCTCTTCTCTCTCTCCCTCTCTCCCTCTCTATCTCTCTCTCTTTCTCACTCTCTCTGTCTCTCTCTCTCTATTCTGTCTGTCTCTGTCTCTCTCTGTCCTCTATTCTATCTGTATATATATATATATATATATATATATATATATATATATATATATATATATATATATATATATATATATATATAGTATAACCATGCTCCTTTGTTCTTTGTCGTATCTTTGATTTGTCATTCATTCTTAATGTTTTTATCGACTGCGTGTTAAATTGAACGTGGTTCTAGTCTGCACTGATCATTATAACCAAACATACAGTAGGCTGTTGTCAACCCTTTACACTGCTTGGGATTGGATTGAAATCTCGCGTGAATCGAATTCAATCAATATCAATCTTTCTCTGCTAAATTTCCGCCAATGTCAGGTGGTGTCGAACCTCAAAGACATCGGAAAGCATGATCAAATTTTGAGTGCGAAATCTTTGTCAGAGTAAAGCGCATGTTTCAATAAGGCTTAGCTCAGCGGTAGAATGATAATGTTTCGGATGGTTTAACAATATAACTTAACATGAATTTTAAATATTGAGGTTGGCCAGACTGCAGTATTTTAAAAACAATGACAACAGTTTTGAATATACGAATTCTCTGTTTAACCGGCAGCCAGTGTAACTTTTGAAGGACAGGTTTAATGTGATCATGCTTACGAGTTTTTGTAATGGCCCGGGACCGAATTCTGAATGATCGATGGCGGTGGTGATGATGATGATGATGATGATGATGATGATGATGATGATGATGATGATGATGATGATGATGATGACGGTGATGATGGTGATGATGGTGATGATGATGATGTCAGAGATGACCTACCATTCTGTAGTTTGACCTTAGACGGTCGAGAACTTCATTGTACTCTCTTCGATCATCTTGATTCGGATATTTCGCGGCCTTTCGAAATTTGGAATCATTCTTCATTCTTTAATTGCATCTCTACATTCTACGTCAAAACTTTTCAGCCGACGGCAAAACCGACGATGGGAAAATGATTACAGAAGCCAAGCTCCTCCTCCTCCTCCTCCTCCTCCTCCTCCTCCTCCTCTTCTTCTTCTTCTTCTTCTTCTTCTTCTTTCGAGTTTATGAATTCAGTGGGACCTCTTTGTTACACACCGCCTAAGCCTCCGTCGTCTCTTATGTTATGGACATAAATTCCCGAAGTATTAAATCTCGGACTTATTCTGCAAGAGCTCCACGCAACGGGGAGAGATAGACAGAACGATGAACACAGTGCTAGTGATCAAAACCTCAAACACCGTCACTTCTGTCTGTCTCTGTCGGTGTGTCTGTCTGTCTGTCTGTCTGTCTGTCTGTCTCTTTTTCTGTCTGTCTGGCTGTCTCCCTTCTCCATCTCTCTGCGTCTGTCTGTCTTTGTTTCTGTCTCTGTTTCTGCTTGTCTGTCTGTCTCTAACTCTTTCTCTCTCACCTCTCTCTCTCTCTCTCTCTCTCTCTCTCTCTCTCCTCTCGCTCTCCCCATCTATCTGAGACTTCTGAGTGATTTCTGCTTTATATTGTTTGGCTTGCTGCTGGTCTTGTTGGCCGGGCGCACGACATCATGAGCAGCGGACGATGCAGAGCATGATTAAGATGCTTCGGTCTCCTGTCGCCAATGTCCGCCGCCCTGGAATCCCGGTCTTGTGTCCATTAACTACATCTCTCTCCTCTCTCTCTCTCCCTCTCTCTCTCTCTCTCTCCTCCGTATAGTTTATAACTGAAGCTCTTTCTACTTTGGGGTGGAATCTTTGATATCAAACACAGAGTCGTACAACACTAATTAATTACTTGTTTATTTGAAACGCTGTCTATGGACCTATGCACTGAGAGGTTTTTCCTGTCGACTTCGTGACCGTCAAATATGTTTGAATTTCAGACATGAGTCACATGACAGACGGCTTCAGTCTATTCGTGCTCATGACATAGGACTCCGGCGGTCATCAGGAATCTTTGCCTTTGATTTTAATAAGACACCTCGAAATGTTTTTAAAAATGAATCAAATTGCGAAATCTAAGCCTAATTGATGAGGGAAATAATTTCGATTTTGATTCCAATCCATAAGTTCCGTGACTAAGTAAAATTTATTGATGCCATCAAGGAACAGGAATTTGAGTGGAGAGTTTGAGCTAAATAATTTATTGCATGTATGTCATACATACATACATACATACATACATACATACATACATACATACATACATACATACACACACCTATAACTCTAATAACTCTCTATAAAATATTAACTCTCTATAGGGGTATCCAGTGTTTACCAACAAGGTCCGGTTGCTCCGCCCACTGGTGGGCAGAAACCATAGAAACCATTGTTGTCTATTAATAGACGCCAATGGCAGAAGCAGATTTCTTGCTGGTGGGCATAGATCAGTGACCATAGAGATTGTTTTGGATACTCCTATATATAATAATAACTCCCCCGTCATTATTATATATGTAATAACGACTGGGGAGTCACTATTAAATGTGAGTCATTATTACATACTACACCCGGCATGGTCCTCCTATGTCTCCCCGCGTCGTGTTTTAGATTCAGACTCGGCAGTCCATTCGGCGGCGGCGGCGGCGTCGTCGTCTCAGACCGGAGGCTCCTACTGCGAGACGGAGGCCTTCAACGCCAGCTGCGACATGGGCTCGGTCGTGATCATGACGCGCGCCTACTACGGACGCATGAAGATCAGTCGTTGCGTCAAACAGGACTACGGTCATGTCGGGTGTCGTGCCGACGTCAGGGATCTCGCCGACTACAAGTGCTCGGCGCGAAGAAAGTGCACGATCCGGGTGCCGGACGCGGTGTTCGCCTCGACGAAGCCGTGTCCGGACGACCTCAAACCCTACCTGGACGCTGCTTACACCTGCGTCAAAGGTACGATCAGGGGCGTAGCGGCGTGGGGGTATATCGGTATATCGGTATGTATATACCCCCACCACCACCAAATCAGTCTACCTTCAAGTTTTCTATGCGGTTTGTACGCGGTTTATGTGGTTTATAGCTAACATTTATGCCCCGAAAATATTAAATATTTATACCCCTCAATCAAATTCCTGGCTACGCCCCTGGGTATCATGACATCGATAGCGAGTCCAGTAATGTTTTAGTTTTGCGGTTGTAATTTTAGTGTTCTTAAGTTTTCGTTTCAGAGCGGTCATTTCAGTTTTGCTTGAGGCGTGGAAGAGATCTATGGAGCGCCGAGCGTTATAAAACTTGTCTCCAGAGTTTTCGTTTTGTCTTTGTCTTAAATGGCAGTCGAAGCGCTGTGGATAATTATGATGCGCATTTTTGTAGCATTCGTTATCTGGATAAACGTGTCACGATACCCGGTTATTAGAATTATTGGAGAAGGCATCGGAGATGGACATGCGTCAATGGGTCATTTTGAGTGACCAATGGCCATCTCTGAGGGACATTACTAACCATCGACGATTACTAACGTGCCCTAGTTCCTGCACAGGCTGGCGGGGGAGGGGAAGGGGTAGGGAGGGGAAAACCAACATCCATTATCGACCAACCATCCGTCGGATGTAGGCGTCATGATGGATGAAGAAGTATCAGCGTACTCAGAGTGATGATGATGATGATGAGATGATGATAATGATGAAGATGATGATGATGATGATGATGATGACGATGATGATGAAGATGATAATGAAGTTGATGATCAAGATGATGATGAATATGATGATGAAGATGATGATGATGATGGTGATACACTTAAGTTTGTTAGTGCGTCAACGTGTGCCTATTACACCGTTGTGAACGTGCAAAAGAGTGTTCGTTTCGTTTTCTTTTGTCTGACTCCTTCCTTCCATCCTTCCTTCCTCAGTCCAGACACCGCGCGATGTCTGCGACGGCGGCGGCGGCGGCGGCGGAGGGGGAGGGGCAGCAGGGACGGACGGCGTCGTCGTCTCCGATTCGCGATCGGGACACCTGGCTAACCTCGTCACCGAATCGACGGGATGCGGTGGGACGCGCGCCCCCTGGGTCATCCACTCGCTGCCCGGTCAGAGAATCCGACTCATCCTCTACGACTTCAGCCTCGGACGCCGCCGATTCTCCTCCTCCTCCTCCTCCCCCCCCCTCCTCCTCCTCCTCCTCCTCCTCTCCTCTTCCTCCCTCTCCTCCTCTTCGGCTGCGCGGGGCGCCTGTTCTGCCTACGCCACCGTCTGGGAGCCGTTCGAGCAGCGCAACGCGACCGTCTACGGAGGCAGGTCACGTGAGGAGCTCGCGTACGCGTCGTCGAGTCACGTGATCGAGGTGGCCATCTTGACGGGCGAAGAGGGATGCGACACGCCGTTCTTCGTGATCAAGTACGAAGGTATTTGAAGATGATGATGACGTCATATCGCTTCGCTAATTGAAACCAATGACTGATTTACGGATCGATTGATCGATTGGCTCTCCCTCCCTCCCCCCCCAAGTCACTAAGCCTCCCCCCACCAAATTCAGGTGATGAGTGTCGCATTATGAACTGGATTTCAAAACATAAGCGAGTTCTTTTCTGGTTGTATTATTGGGGCTTGTCGTCTTTAAGATCGCAGTGGATTTCCATTGAAACTGATGTCATTTCTAAATATAATCCGAGCAGCCACTAATCTTGAAGATAATAAATAGTAGTGATGATGATGATGATGATGATGATGATGATGATGATGATGATGATGATGATGATGATGATGATGATAATAATAATAATAAATCAATAAGTCTGCCTGTAAGAACCATTGCGTATAATACAATCATTCCCATTATGGTCTTGCGGTGTAATCTCATTCCTTGCCCTAATAATTCTCAACCTAAGTGCCGCGACCCTTTAATAAATTCCCATGATGTGGCGACCCCAACTAGGCCCGCCGAGAGAAATTTGCAGAATAAAATTTCTTGACGACCTTTTTCTTTTTTTTTTGAATCAGCCTTTTTAAATCAAAACTCTGATGGCCTTTTTTGCTCGAACCATTTTACATGTTAAAATTAGTAAATTTTGCCCTATACAATCATTTTCATTATGGTCTTGGCGTGTAATCTCATTCGACTTGCCCTCTTTGAGAACCGCTGCTCTAGTAGGTTTGTCCTACTGTCTTTGCATCTACAAATAACACAACCCTGCAGATAATACACGTTGAAGCGTTAGCAAATTCTCTCTCTAGGACAGAGAGTCCGGCAATATCCAGAAGTATATGTACAAGCCAGGGGCGTAGCCAGGAATTTGATTTGGAGGGCATAACGTGATTTTGGGGCTGAGGTACAAATCTAAAAAGAATTGAAAATCTTAAAAAATACACTAAAATTTTTAAGGTAGTCTGATTTGGGTTGTATATATACCTATATACGCCCCTCGTCGCTACGCCCCTGGTACAAGCTCCAGAATGCCACAAAACACCATAGAAAGTCCGGCCCAGAGCACGAACCGCAAAAGTATCAAAACATGGGATAATTAATATAGAAGTGATTAGCGGAAGACGTTGGAAAAGCTCTAAAATGTTTATCGACTCTGCCGATAATTAATACAACGCGCACAGTCGGCGCATACATGTACCAGTGCCGCCTTCACACGGAGGACACCCGGACCTTTGTGCCTTCTGCCGACGGGAAACGCCACTTCTAGAATGATTTAGAGACGCCCGCGAAACTTGGCCAACCGATCGCACAGATGGAGACTTCCCCGCACGCGCGGGTCCTATATGCAAGACTACGTTCTTTTGATGCTGTGTGGACAGCTTTTATGGCGCCTTATAAATGTACAAATGATTTGAGTGCACGATTGTGAACCTTCCGTAATGAACTATACCAGTAAGAGACCGCACGTATATATATATATATATATATATATATATATATATATATATATATATATATATATATATATATATATATGTTACAGTCAAAATGTGTAATTAGTCATTACACGAAATGACTAAAAGTTTCAGTCATTGTGTGTAATGACCAATAGGGTCAATCATTTCATGTATTAAAATAACAGCTTTTCACGCAGAAATCGCAGTCCTATAGGATTTTATTAGCAAAATAGCGGTCAGTTAAAGTGACTAAATAAAAACTCATAGAAAAGTTAATGCATTGCAATAAATTACTGGTTATTTTAGCATTAACACATGAAATGATTGACCCTATTGGTCATTACACCCAATGACTGAAACTTTTAGTCATTTCGTGTAATGACTAGGCTACACGTTTTGACCGTAACGTATATACATACAGACAGGGCGCGATTTGTAGGGGGAAGGAGGGAATCTTTCCCTCACTGCCCAACTGCATCTCCCTACTGCTACATCCCCACCACCCACCACTACATCCCCACTGTTACATTTCCCAACAACTACATCCCCAAGCTCGACATATCCCCTCCCCTCACTGCTCCAGGTCACAAATCGCACCCTGCATACAGACTATGATACAGTATATATATATATATATATATATATATATATATATATATAGTTAGGCCTATATACGATTTATTGTTGGCAAATACATCCTAATTCCGTATGGACTGGTGATTTCCCCCTCCCCCTCGTTCCCATAGCTTATTCCAATAGCCACACGGTTGTTGCTCGCTCGTCTCCTTAGCGTCTACCCGGGATCGAGATTCTGAGACGGTGAACGGCGAGGCTGAGAATTCTGAAAACTGTCGTGGGGGCGGGGAGAGGGAGGGGGCGGGGGTGGAGAAAATCGTCTCGTGTTCTTCGTCAGCCGAAAGTGACAGAGTCCGTATTTTCGCGACGATTGTTGGAAATCCGCGCGACGACGGCAGCGAAGGGAAGGGGTATGACGCGGAAACATTAGGAGATTAAAGGTTTCTTCCGGGGCGTGGGAGGGAAGGAGTGAGTGTCGTGCAGCAGGCCTAACGACGGATACGGCGGGGGTCGTCGATTGACCCGCACGCCCACTCCTTCCCAAACTCCACTCCCCGGTTTTCCCGAACATGACTACGACTACGATTAGAAGTCTTAGAAGACTGAACTCAGTTCCGCCATGCAGCGCAAACAGTGCATAATAATTACACAGTTGACGCACGTTCTGGAGAAAAACTATACGACTGCCATATATAAATTTCCCGGCGTATACGAGAGAGCGTCGTATAACTGTATTGTAGGCCTACCAATGGCGGCTCCACACGGGGGCCCCGAGGGGCCCGTGCCTCTATTGAATGCCTACCCCATTGGCCCCCCTGTTGGGCCCCTATACTTACTAAAACATACCTATGTGGAGTTATCCTCACAATTTTCGCAGCAAAATAATCAGTGAAAATTATATTAGAGTTCTCTTTTAATCAATGTCTCCAGGGATTCAGTTTGGATTCCCAGTTTGGTCTTGGAACTTTGTATTGGAGCAGTTTTAATATGTCGAACCCAGTTCTTAAATGCGGCATTGGGGATGTAGTGGTGGAGACCTTGCACAAATGCCCTGCCCTTTCTCCTCTCCTTCTTTCCAATACTTTGGAGTGGGCATGGAAGAGGGCCGTGTTTTATACAGGCCTGCTAGGGGGAGATTCCCCCAAGCCTCAACATCTTCCCCCTCTCCCCCCAAAAAATCCCAGCCCATACACAAATTGTGCATTGAACTGTGTGTCTTCCCCTCCAGCTAAGTCAATCCCCCCAAGGCTTCAAACCCCCACCCCAGGCCTGGAGTCTGGATAAAATACTGGGAGAGCAGGAGCAAGCATCTCCTGTGCCCCTCTGTAGTAGATCCACCCCGATGTAGGGTACGACTTTGTCTTCGAGCTTTCTTCACTTAAGATGCTGACTTCGAATTATGAAAGAGATGCTTAAGGCCGATCAGTGGTCTGTCGGGATGTTTTGGTGCAGTGGTTTACAGTATTTGTGGTAGGCATGGGTGCGGTTTGTGACCTGGAGCAGTGTGGGGGGGGGATATGTCGAGCTTGGGGGGGATGTAGTTGTTGGGAAATGTAGCAGTGGGGGATGTAGTGGTGGGGAATGTAGCAGTAGGGGGGATGCAGTTGGGCAGTGGGGGGATATTCCCCCCTTCCCCCTCGCAAATCGCGCCCTGGTGGTAGGCCTACTTAACTGAAGGATGCGCTGTGCTGACTGAATCGAAGTCTCTTCACTGCCGATTATTATTCGCTAAAATGGCAGACTTTTCCCGGATATGGTTTTCCCAGAAGCGACCGGACAAAAGATTCGCCAGTCTAAGCGTACAACGAAGCGAAAGCGACGCCGGCCGGCCGGCGCTCGAAGACTGTCCCCGGGAAACCCTCCGTATCCTCTTCGCGCGGTCTCTCCCGTCCGACAAAGCGGTTGTCTTTTTGTTACCGTAAGATGGCGCCTGGAATCGTAATGACTTCATTCGGAGCTCAACGGTCGAGAGCTTCGCATTAAACCGGGAGACTTCGGCTTCGGTCTTGGAAGAATTTTCCGACGGCGGCCGAAGCCAACACGGCCGACGGTTGCTAAGCAAGTGGCAAACATTATTATTATTGCCAGCGTCATTGTATCACGGGGGCTTGCGCTAAACCTCCAGAGTAAGTTATCATGCCGTACTGACGCAACGATCGCTTAAGGCAGTCCTAGTTAATCCTAAGTAGCCCTGGCTAACCATAGGCAACCCTGGCTAACCTGTCTATAGCCGTATGACCAAGATACAAGTATTATTATTATTATTATTATATTATTATTATTATTATTATTATTATTATTATCGCTATTATTATTATTATTATTATTATTATTATTATTATTATTATTATTATTATTATTATTATTGTTATTATTGTTACTTGTTAAACAAAATTTCTTGTGCGCCTTATTGACAATATTAGGCCTACTACAGTGTAAATGTCAGAATCGATGACGAATTACTGAGTCCAGCTATAAAATATTTAAAAATAAATAAAAGAAAATTTGTCGCACGCAAACAAAAATGACTGAAACACAATCTAAGACAGAAAAGAATATGCTTTTCGGAACAGACATTAAAGAACCCTAAGTTACCCTATAAGTTACCCTAGCTAACCCATGTATTTAAGGTGGGCAGGATCTTGTTCGTTTGCCCAATGTTCTTTCTACCGTCGGCGAATTAATTATTGAAGCGAGAATTGCTTTTTCAGTCGCAAAACGGCTGTCTTTACGCTGCCGTTAACTGAAACAGAATTTCGCATTTTTTAAATATTATAAGTAATTCAGTACTTTTGCAATAATTAATGCCAACGGGCTGCGTAGTGTGACATGTGAAATGGTGCGTGGACTGTGTTTTGCTGCATGGGTCGTATACAGTGTTCGGGTGTCCGGATGTACTGTCTGTGACTAACGGATGGTCAGAGCGCAGTGGGGACAGTTTGACGATCCACTGCAACAACTCGCCGACGAGCGTTCGAAGACTTCAGTGCAACCAGTCGACGTGGAACGGACCTCTTCTGGCCGACTGCTCGACACCAGGTGACAACCAATATCTCCGGGAATGAGTTTTTCCTATCAAGTTGCGTTTCTTCTGTTCATCGTCTCGTTCATCACCAGAGACGTCATTTCACTGTTTTTCAGGGGGGGGGGGCAAAACACTTTTGACCTGACAAGTTACAAGTTTGCGAAAAAGTTGACGACCTTTTTTGCTCGTCAGCCGTTTATAACGGTTAGTTACTTTTCAGACTAGACTACTAGACTACTCTCCACATCATATACATCATATCAGGCGCTCCTTTAGGACATGTAAAAAACTAAATACTAAATAACACAAGAAACAAAATTTTTTCCTCAAAATCAGGGGGGGCAAATGCCCCCTTGCCCCCCAAATGACGTCCCTGTTCATCATCGTCTGATTCAATCATTCGTTCACTCCATTCCATTATAGTTCAGTGGCTAAAGTCCATAAAAGCCAAGAATCGTTCACTTCTGGATAAAAGCATGCCACTTGGCACAGTTATAGGGTACATGGCCCTGAACAATTTCCCCGAAGGATGCACAAGTTTTTGCTATCTTTTACCATGCAATCTGGCACCATAAATTTTCATGATAATTTGTACAAAAAAATCCGCTTGAGCTGCAATACGTAGACAAATGACAATCGATACAGTGTCAAATAAACAATACTAAGTAATAATTGTGCTTATAGAGTGTACAGATATGAATATTATCATTTCATTTCACCTTTTCTCCGAAACTAAAATACGAAAATGGTAATTCCGCATCAAATCAACACGCTTTTGAATAAAATCGGACAACACCATCTCAGATTGTGATGAAAACTGGCACAATTGTTCATCCCCATGAGTAATGTTGCCAATACCATTCTCTGTAGATTAAAAATGTCCTTAAAAATGTCCAATTTACGCAATATAATAGAGATTAGCACAGTCAAAATTCTGAATGCCAAGCACTTTTGATATACAAGAGATAGTGCCCTAATTTTTGAAAAAAACTTGATTAGCAGGTTCTCTTCGCTTACCTGTCAAATCTGCTAGCCATTCGAACGTCTGCCAATACCATTATCTGTAGTTTAAAAATGTCCTTCAAAATTCTCAATTTACGCATTAGAGAATACCATAGCCAAAATTCTGAATGCCAAGTAATTTTAACATACAAGAGATAGTGGCCTAATTTTTCAATAAACTTGATTAGTAGGTGCTCTTCACTTACCTGTCAAATGTGTTAGCCATTCGAACGTCTGCCAATACCATTCTCTGTAGATTAAAAATCTCCTTTAAAATGTCCATTTACGCAATAGAGATTGACACAGGCAAAATTCTGGATGCCAAGCAATTTTGACATACAAGAGATAATGGCCTAATTTTTGAAAAAAACTTGATTAGCAGGTGCTCTTCAGTTCTCTGTCAAAAGTGCTAGCCATTCACACGTCTGCCAATACCATTCTCTGTAGTTTAAAAATGTTCTTTAAAATGTTCAATTTATGCATTATAGAATAACACAGGCAAAATTCTGAATGCCAAGCACTTTTGATATACAAGAGATAGTGCCCTAATTTTTAAAAACTTGATTAGTAGGTCCTCTTCACTTACCTGTCAAATGTGCTAGCCATTCGAACGTCTGCCAATACCATTCTCTGTAGATTAAAAATGTCCTTTAAAATGTCCAATTTACGCAATAGAGAATACGACAGGCAAAATTCTGAATGCCAAGCACTTTTGATATAAAACTACAGAGAATAGTATTGTCAGACGTGTGAATGGCTAGCACTTTTGATTCCCTACCCTATCGCAAGGGGTACCGCTACCCCTAGCCCTAGGGGTACCACTACCCCTAAGGGTACCACTACCCCTAGCCATACCCCTAGGGGTACCCATACTCCTACCCCTAGTGATTCCCCTGCCCTTAAGTTTATTCTAATGCCTCTGGACAGAATGTTACTAAATTATAAGAAGTGTTAATGTTCAAAATTTCATGCTTTTATCCACAAAATGAACAATCATGCGGCTTACCAACTGTACTATTAAAAATTCAGCCCCACCAATCTCTTTATCTATGTATGCCTGTCTCTCTATTTATCTCTCTAACTACCTTCTTACCTACCTATCGGCCTGTCTCATATATATATATATATATATATATATATATATATATATATATATATATATATATATATATATATATATATATATATATATATATATATATATATACAGTATATATCATGTGTGTGTTTATCTGTCTCTTATCTCTGCGTTTTTGCATGTCCTGATCTCTCTCTCTCTCTCTCTCTCTCTCTCTCTCTCTCTCTCTCTCTCTCTCTCTCTCTCTCTCACACACACACACACACATACAAAATGTAGTATATGCAGTCACTTGTAGTGTATACGTTAGGTAAGTATGTGGGAGTAGGCCTACAACTCGTAAGAATTCTGAGCAGTCAGTTGAGCTTTTTGCGTGGTGTATAAAGAGTAGATGTCAGATCCTAAGTTTATACAAGTGACGACTTCAAAGTCATCGAAGGCCTAGGACACCCCCCACTCGACCAACGTCCATTCGTATGCACGAAACATCGATGTGGTGTCCTTGGGCGCCTGTTTAGTTTTCGCAGTGGTCGTAACATCTCCTGCCCGCCTCTACGACTGCAAAGACCGGTGATGAGGTGGGAGAGGGGGGCGGTTGCGGCGTTACTGCTTCCGTGTGCAATAATAAAACCAAACACAGCAGGACAGAACGAAACATCCAGACGGACAGAGACGGATCCGTAGACACATCGTTCGCACGAAATCTGACCGTTTCCTTGAAATCCAGGTCATCATCATTCAGTCGTTTCAACCATCGTCGATAATAATTACCATAGTCCTCTTACGAGAATACTCCCCGAGTCCCTGTGCTACAGTGGAGCGCGCAAAACCCTGGAGCCACCAGGCTCTTTTTGCAATTAATTTTTGCATTTATTCCTATACGTTAGTGTTTCGACTTAACGGCGTTGATCTGAGAAATAGAGGGAAATGAACAGGGAAAAAAGAACATGAGTAGAAATAGGAGGAAATAAAAGAAATTTTTAAAAAGCGAACGCGATTTCCAGACCTTTCCACGCCACTGTGTGTCACTTATCAGATAATAATAATTATTATCGACGATAATAACAAACAGTAAATTTAACCACAGATAACTACTTAATAGTACTTATGTCTATTGCACGCTATAGGCCATCCGGTTTATGGCGTCCATCCATCTAGGTCGACCGTACTGGGTAAAACCAACCCCCACCCACCCACCCACCCACCCGGCTTACGTCACACGAGACTAATTCAGCCTACTTCCCGGAGACGATACCACCACTTTATTATCTCCTCCTTCGCGTAAGTTCACGACTTCACGCTTCGTTTGGCGCCGATTCTCGAGAATCGCTGTGGCGTCAGAACCATTCGTCAGGCCCGACTGAGAAAGGGAAAGGCTGCAGGGCGCATCCCTCCCAGGGCTGCCACTATTTTCTTCACTCAGCAAGTTCCGACGAGCAACGCAGTCTTTCGTCGTCGTCGTTTCCAAGCAAAGTGGTCGTTTTGCGATAATTCGGCGTCGACCGTTTCTCTCGATTTTCCGAGCAGCAAAGCGAGGATAACGAAAAGCAATTGCACATTTTACGTAGACAAACAAAAGCCGATAGTAAGAAGCAAGAAATAAAACTGGAAATAGATAAAATGAAACGAAAACAAGCGAACGAGTGAAAGAAAGAAAGAAAGAAAGAAAGAAAGAAAGAAAGAAAGAAAGAAAGACAGACAGAAAGAAAGGAGTTGTGATATAGAAACAAAAAGTGAAGTGGCAGCAACAGAATAGAGGCAAGTAAAAATGAAAGCCGATTCGAGATTTGAGCGAAAAACGGCCACCGTGAGAATATGGGAGAATATGCTTTCAAGGAAGCCAACAAAACAGGGGAAGGAATCGAAACATTCTAAGGAACGCAGCCGAGACTACCGATTCAGATGCAAGGCGCGTCGTAGAGGAACAAAACACGCAGATATCGAGACTAAAAACACGAAGAAAAACTTAGACCAAGACCTTGCTTAGTCCTATATCTCGTCGCTTTATCGTCTGCATCTAATTGTCTGAATATCCCCTGTTTCTCTACAGTATGTAGGCCTATCCTACGTAGGTATCTACAGTATTCCCCACTTATTATCATCAAGTCGAAAGTTACGCTCGAATAATAATTGCACTACATAAATAATAATTGATCTGGTTTACATCAAATTTATTGTCTAAGTTTTCTTAATAGATTAAGGATGGTTTCAATGTCCTAAAAATTATAACATTGGTTTTTTCAATCAGGTCAACTTTTTGATATATCACTACTTTGGATTTTTCAGAATACATGTGTTTTCATTAATCATGCAGATTTCATTATAATGAAATGGTCAACACACAGTGTCATGCCTGAGACAAAAAGACCTGTTCTTGATTAATTTTGGTGTCCTGATTCCAAAAATGTTAACCATTTTGCCCCATCAGCTCTAGTTTTTGAGATACGGCCCATCGTCCATCGGCGTTGGTTCTACTAAAGTGCCGGCTGCAGAATCTTAATCTATTCAAATTCTATAATTGAACAGCAAAAATCCGTTGAAAGTGTGGGGAACAACTATTAATGATTAGATACAACTATATTAATGAGTGAGAATTAGTTGTCATTCATTTTGTCACACTAGAAATCAGAAAAAATGACACTTCAAGCATTTAACATGCAAACTATTTCTAAATGTGTCCTGGAAGTGCGTTGCTGTTATTTTTATAATTACCTCAAACAGTTGTCATGAATCATGTTTATTTAATTAAATAATATAATTTATGATACTGCACATATTTCAATTGATTTCTTCTGGAAATATAAAACCTTTAATGTTAATAACAAAGACCTTTAGGTGAGAGCAATCAAAAGCTACATAGAGCAAAATATGTAATCATCATGCACTTCCAATATCGACTATATGGCCATATCTAAAAAAACTAGAGCTAATAGAGGAAATCAAATGCCATATTTGGAATCAGGACTCATAAATATATTAAGAAACAGGTCTTACTTCTAAGACAACAGGGCAACACAAATTTTTGTTGTTGCAATGTGATATAGGCAATTATCATGCACTTGCAGTCTACGGTTATGTGACCGTATCAAAAGCTAGAGCTGATAGAAACAATCTGATGCCATATTTGGAATCAGGACCCATAAATATACTAAGAAACAGGTCTTACTTCTAAGGCAACAGGGCAAAAAAATTTTTTCGTTGCCATGTGATATAGGCAATTATCATGCATGTCCGGTCTAGAATATATGGCTGAATCTGATTAATCTAGAGCTGATAACGCTGATGCCATTTTGGAATCAGCACCTAAATATACCCAAAAAGAAGTCTAACTTTTTTAAGAACTGACCAAAAAATTTGTTGGTTGCCCTCAATGTTATGCAGTCGATTTAGTTGACTTTTTAAAAACACTTTATTTAAAAAACCTGACCTGATTCAAAGAAACCAGTGTCATTTTCAGTTTTAGCAGTACCTAATTATCATAAAATGGCGCTAAAAACTTAGACAATTTTCAAAAACATTTTTTTTGTAAACCTGTGTAATTGATCTGTGCTCTCTAAAATCGAAACCGATAGAAATAATATTGCGAATGGTTTAATTTCTTAATTAAAATTTGTGACGTGGCTGTTTCAGGCGTTGTACCGTCAAACACTAGAATTGGATCAGAACCGGAATACATCACCATATCACACGGTACGCCTCTGATAGGCTACTCTAATATCATCGGAGACAAAGCTATTCGTCATCTCTACTTTCCTCCTTCATTGGGACTTTCAGCCTTGGCTGTATAGATGTCCCATTTCCATCGGCGATATGGAACAACGAAAACAGCCTGGAGCTTGCCAATACCTAGTTCCGGTTCTTTTCTCATACATTTCAAATTCTTGAAAAGTGTGGGGACAGGCATAGAATGATGGGAGAAATTCTGGTTTGCCAAATTTGCTACAGTGAGAATTCCTTCACTAAAACTATATTTTTAAATTGCATTTTTATTAAGCTAATATTTGCACCCCCAAAATTATCGATTGAACAGCGAAATTAACTACGATTAAATATTTTAATCGTGCGATTAATTATTTATTAAAATTTTAATCATGCATTTGTCTATATATATATATATATATATATATATATATATATATACATATATATACATAATATATGTGTATATGTACATATATTTGTATGCCAATATAGACAATTAGACATAGGTCTATATGTATTTTTGGGGTTTTGAAGGTCTGTCTGCAGCCATCGCACTGCTAACAGCTCTGAGCATTGGAACGATCATTCTTGGATTAGGACTGATCCTCTTTCGCAGGTAAGAAGCTGCTAATTCTCAGCTGTAACGTATATATACCGGTACTTGGTTGTAACGTATCGCAAGGGTGCGCCGCCGTACCGTATTAGATGGTACTGGTACTAAATTTTACAGACCCGCTAAGTACGTTATAGTTTTATAGCCACCAGTTACACAATGAACATTTTTCCCGCACCTGTTTTTGCCAGATTCGTTATATCAAATTGAAAACTTATAAAACTATCATCATCATCATCACACTCCATAGTCCATACAATGAACATGCTCGCCCATGGCCCTTTCCTTTCTTTGGCCATGTGTATCGCATTTTGGGTGGTGTCAAGTCCAGTCCATTCAAGAATGTCATCGATCCATCTTCTGTTTGGTCTTCCTCTTTTTCTCATGCCATTTGGAACGGTCATCCCTCATTCTGTTGTCCAAATATCGATAATTTTCTTTCTTTGATCTTTTCCACAACAGTCTTTGTTCCAGATTTTGCGTTCTTTATATCAATTTCAAATGCGTTCAGTTTTAATCAGTTTCTTCATGGTCCATGCAACATTGTCTCACATCATAAAACTATAACTATAGCAAGAACTGTTATTCTACTAATATCCATGGTATGCTTTTTACGACAAAATATGTGTGAAAATGGTTCCCAAATCTTTTTTTCCTATAATAAAGAGCACTGAACGTATATACGTAAGCTACAGGTGATCATTTTGACGGAGAGCTTTTGTCTTAGAAAACATGACTACTTCCAAAGCTACCGTCAAGCATGCGGCTGAGTTATGATTGATACTGCGCTGTGGTATTTGCTCTCTCTCTCTCTCTTCTCTCTGTCTGTCTGTTTGTCTGTTTGTCTGTCTGTCTGTCTGTCTGTCTGTCTCTCTCTCTGTCTGTCTCTGTTGTCTGTCTGTCTGTCTCTGTCTCTCTGTCTCTTTCTCTGTCTCTCTGTCTGTCTCTCTCTCTCTCTCTCTCTCTCTCTCTCTGCGGTTTATAAGACATATTTTATTGCAGACAGAAGAAATCTCTTCGGAGGCGACATCTGCAGCATCTTCACTTCGGCGGTCACGTGTGCGGCGGCGGCGGCGGCGGCGGCGGCGGCGTCGGAAGTGGGGGTGGTGACGATTACTACGCCTGGCCCCCGACGGCCAAGACCCCACCACCACGCCCCCGACCGCCGATGATCACGACTTCGGGCGAACGGCGCGAAAAGACTCGGCGCGGCCGCCCTCGTTGCGCTGCGACGTCGGCCCAAGAAGGACCTGCGATCACCAGCTGGTCGACTTCGCCTATCCTCTCTCCTCCTCCCCGGGAGGATGCGGCGTTCCAGCGGTGTACACGACCACAACCCCCGCCGCCGCCGCCGCCTCCTCCTCCTCCTTCTCCTCCGTTCCCCTCTGCTCCTCCGCCTCTGATCTGATATGCGGCGTCGCTGCGGCGTCGCCCACTCCTCCTCCTCCTCCGCCCCCGTCCACGGTGGGCGGTCAGTACGACATCGTCATCGACGTCACTCGCTTTCTGTCGTCTGCGGTGACGTCATCCGGCGCGAAAGCGTGTTGTCAGCAGACGAGAACTAGACCTTCGTCGGGACACGGTGGAGAAGGAGGAGGAGGAGGAGGAGGGGGTAGAGGAGGAGGAGGAGGAGGAGGAGGAGGAGAGATCCCGGCTTATCATTCCTCGTTTCGTCATGCTGTGCACGGAGACATCTTACCGCTCGTGCACGATGCATCTCGTGTCCTGTCGGAATAGTTTTTTCAGGGACGTCGTTTCATTGTTTTCCATGGGGGGGGGAGGGGGAAGACTTTCGACTGCAAGGCAGGCAGTATTTTCTAAAATACCTATGCAGTATGCAACTTGGTTTTTGTCCATGCTACATGCGATACTACATAGTACATACCAGTGATTGTAATAAAATTATAAAAACTATTGAGAACACAATGATTTTAAAAACACAAAAATTCGCAAAATTTGTTCCCATAAAAATCAGGGGGCAACGGTCCCTCTGCGCCCCCAAATGACGTCCATGTTTTTTTTTTCAAAACGCAGGCGCCGTATCAATGTCTGTTATTCTTTCAAGCGCGTCACCAAAAAATACGGGAAACAGTAAACTGTCGAGGCGTTTGTGAGTTTTTCGCGGGCGTCGCTTCGAAAATCGTTTCCGAGGTTGTGCAGTGTTTATTCTAAGCCTTCTCTGGGGGGAATTTCCCCTCCCAAAGATTTAAAATTCTCCCAAAAATATTTTATATGTTGGCTGGGGGATGGAAATTTCCCCTCCAAAAGTGTGGAGACTCAGACCTTGTCCCCCAAAAAAAACATTTCAAAATCCCCCCAATGTCAAGGTGGCTAGACTAAACACTGGAGGTTGTGGTACAAGAAATGTAGAAATAACCACTAGTTCACTATTCGATCCAATTCTACAGGAATCGAAAATCTGTTTCGCACCTACGTGTGTGGCATCGTCGACTCTTCATCAGATGTCTTCGTGTGGGTTCGAGCTATATAGACTTTCGTTGCCTTAAACCAGCGGTTCTCAACCTTTATAATGCCGCGACCCTTTTAATTCAATTCCCCATGATGTGGCGACCCCACCAACGGTAAAATTATTTTCGTTCACATTGTAAACTGATAAAAGTAATAATGCTACGACAATGAAAATGTTTGAAATTGTTATTTAATTGTCTCCATGTCTATCCTTGAATGACAATTATAGTAAAACAAATAGTACGTCGTAACTACCACTGAGGAAATTTTGTACAATAACAATAAAAGAGACAACCTCATATTTCTGATGGTCTCGGGCGACCCCTGGCAAATCGTCATTCGACCCCCGTGGGGGTCGCGACCCACAGGTTAAGAACCGCTGCCTTAAACGGATCATCATTTCGGTGACCTTTTGCGACACGATAGACATTTCTCTAGACCGAACAAGAATAGAGTTTTGCGCCAGTAACGGTAATTTCCTTCAAACGATGATTGATGCACGTACAGTGTAGGCCTACGTTGTTCGAAGAGCGTAACACCAGAGCCTACTTCGCTCAAGAAGATGTTGAAAATACGCCGTTTGTCTATTTGTCTGTTTCAAGGCCGAGTGAAAAGTTTCCCGCGGTGGCGTAGCTAGGATTTTTAGGCCCTAATGCAAAAAATGTAATGGGTCCCTTCAACTTAAAAAGTCACAACATGATGAACAGTGCACCAAGGCTTTAAAAATTTTAACACTTAATAACCCATCGTCTGTCACCGGATTCCGGAAACTGAAATCTGTAAAACGGCTTTCTTTTTATAGCGCTGTAATATTCAATACCTACTAAATTTATCTGATTAAGACTGATTTTAATGTGTTTTTAATTATTTACTTTTGTTGTTATTTACTTTCTTGTTTACATTGGTGGTCAAAAAGGGCCCCAGTTCTTCTGGGTCCTAATGCCTTGCTTATTCTTGCTATTTGGTAGCTACGCCTCTGGTTTCCCGATTCTAGTTGTTCTGTTAACGTTATTACAAAACTCTTTCCGCTCTGTGCGCGCTGCAGGTGTGCGTTCCATGCACTGCGACAGGAATTTTAGTGTTACGCTGTGTAAAGGTTACAGCTGAGCAGCTTTCGGCACACGGAGTATTTTTAAACTCCCATTCAGAAATCAGGAGATTATCTGTTAAACTGTTTACCTCGATTTCGTCTCAGCTTCTCTCTTCTTTAGCGCATTTTGTTTTGAAGCTGTTAGTTATCTCTCTCTTCTTTAGCGTATTTTTATAGTTTGCTGAAGCCGTTACTGTCGGTAAAATTATTTACAGCAACTCGTTTATATGCAGTTCCGCTAGCCTTTCTCATTAGCAGAATTTTTTTCGAACGGCAGAGGGCGGTACTGAGAATCGAGAGGAGATAAAACACCAACAAGAGCCCTCGCCAGTGACGCAGTAACGCTAAATCTACCGTAGTCGTGCTAAAATATTCACGACTTTGACACCAGCGGGCGTTATACCCGAGTCGCCGCAAATGGCCAGCCCGGCTTCTGGAAGAAGACGGAATGAAAACGGAAAGAGTGGTTTAACTAATATACCAAACTGTCCGCAGAAACTCGAAAACCAGAATTTAAAGCAGGAGAAAACTGAACACGTATTTCGCGTGAGCTGCTGTTGACTATGCGTTAATTATATGTTCAGTGTCGGTTCATCCACGTGGGGGATGAGTGGGGATGCATCCCCCACCGGACTCTTTAATTTGTTTTGCTAGTCAACCTATTTTTGGGTTGAGGTTGGGTCAGAAAATAAGTCATGGTTTAAAAAAACTGTAATGTATTACAGTGGGTTGGGTTGGGTCAAGTAAACCTAGTATCGGCATGGGTTGGGTTGGAGATTTGATGGGTTGGATTGGATTGGGATCTAAAAAATGGACCCATGGACATCTCTGGTATAAGCCTATATAAGCAGGGGCGCAAACATGGTTTTGTTCCTCGTGTCCTTAGGCCTACACGGGTGTTTTTTTGGTAATGTCATGTGCCTGTGGGCGTGGACACGGGTGTTTTTGGCTATGAACTAACAAAAACCATGGTTTATTTTGTTGTTAAAAGTCTAAAAAGCAAAAAAGGTCATCACCACTCTTAAGCAATTTTAAGTCAAAAAAGTCCAAAAGGCAAAAAGGCCATCACCTGAGAAAAAAATTAGGAAACGACCTTTTTACTGACGAGGTTATAATTAAAACACGACTCTTTTTCTGACCAGGTTAAAATTAGGACACGACCCTTTTTCTGACCAGGTTTGCGCCCATGTAGGCTATATAGGCTCTACAGCGCCCGTTGGACGCCAGATGCAAAGACGAAATTTAAACAAGGCATGGAATCGCGACGGATATAAACTGACCGACGACATTAACTACATCCAAACAGGAGCAAGAAAAGCTGAATTTGACTGACGGACGATTTCCGACAAAGCAGCCACCGATCCTGACGGACAAAATGCCCGAGCGCCGACGCAGCCGCTCGACTGCCTGGCGTGAAATATTGAAACGGGCGCAGCGAAGTTACGCACCGTGAAAAAGATTGAGGCCAGTTCCTCCACTCTCTCCGTCTTCCGCGCTATACTATAGTATAGTAGGTGCTTCCCTCTATTATCGCCCACTTGGGACAGCGACAGTCCATTACTTTTCAACGCCTAAGGTCCGCTGCGCATGCGCAAAGAAAAATAGCCTACGAGAGACAAAACGCGTGGTATATATATATATATATATATATATATATATATATATATATATATATATATATATCCATTTATATATATATATATATACCTATATATATATATATATATATATATATATCCATATATGTGTATTTGTATATCATATATGTATATATAGGTATATACATTGTATTAGTATATATATATATATATATATATATATATATAGGTATATATATATATATATATATATATATATATATATATATATATATATATAAAGGTATATATGAATATAGGTACTCTAGAAAAGGCGATTATGCTGGGAAAAGTGGATCTGGAAGAAGAGTATAAGACAATGAGTGAAATGGCTGACAGATCGATGGGATTTATGAAACAACGCGCATGAAAATGAGTTGAATGAAACTGCGAAGAACACAGAGTAGACTGGAAGAGTATATCCATGGTGCCATATATGGAGTTAACGTCTATTAGGCTCCTATGCGATCGAGTTTCCCCCTCCGCACTTATGGAGAGGCTACCAATACCACAGGAAAGGGGGTATAGGGGCGCCCCAGGGGCGTAGCGAGGGTGGGGCATATCGGTATATATATACCCCCAAAATCAGTCTACCTTAAAGTTTTTTATGTGATTTATAAGTGGTTATAAGTGGTTATATCATTTATATGTAGTTTATATGGTTTACAGTTAAGGTTTATACCCTCCAACATCTATACCCTCCCAAATCAAATTCCTGGCTACGCCCCTGGGCGCCCCATCCGACTTTTTCGTCCAGGTTCACGCCAGTGCAGGGCATCACCTGCACCAGGAGTCGACGCCGACTTGATGGAACATGATGTTGATGACGACCATGCATGAAAGTGTCTTAGGATTTGAATTCAACGTTTCCAGTCTTCCAGTGGAGCAGGTGCAGCGCTGGGATCTGATATAATCGGGTCGATTCATTCGCCCCATTGGCTGCTGCCGATCGAATGGTCTCAACGGGGCGCATCCAACGGACGATGAGTTCTGACGCCCCAACGAACACACTGAACGACGGAGACGCGTTCACAGCTCGCGTTCACCTGCCCCTCGTCCCCTCCCCCCACTCCGGTTGATACGTGACTTTGGACGCGGCATCTCTGCCCTCGTTCTGAGAAAGAGAGAGAGAGAGACAGACAGACAGACAGACAGACAGACAGACAGACAGACAGACAGAGACAGAGACAGAGACAGAGAGACAGACAGACAGGCAGAGACAGAGACAGAGAGAGAGAGAGAGAGAGAGAGAGAGAGAGAGAGAGAGAGAGAGAGAGAGAGAGAGAGAGAGAGAGAGAGAGAGAGAGAGAGAGAGAGAGAGAGAGAGAGAGAGAGAGAGAGAGAGAGAGAGAGAGAGAGAGAGAGAGAGAGAGAGAGAGAGAGAGAGAGAGAGAGAGAGAACAACAAACAACAAATAGACAGATAGCGACAGATAGACAGTCACAAAAACAGACAGAGACAGACAGAGACAGACAGAGACTGACAGACAGATAGATATTGCAGAAAGGAAAAAGGTCGACAAGCAAAAAAGAGAAGGTACTTCGCAGTATTTTTCACTAAATTTTGTTTAAAACTCACCTGAAAAGATTGACAAGCAAAAGAGGTCATCCGGAATCCCGGTATAGGAATGCATCCCCAGTCATCAACATGGTGGAACTGTCACTGATACTAAGATTAAGAACCTGGGAATAAGGAGCTTCTGCGGTGCTGCTTTTGAACGCGCTATAGAAATTCACAAGATATTGATTGCTTACTTACTTACTTCTCTTTAGATGCTTTTTCTGTAGAGTGCAGCGGTAGCATCGGTCAGATGATTTGGTATGCGAACAGATTTTATCAATATTTTAGATTATAAACAAATATTTTATTTTAGTTAATTAATTAAAATTATCAAGGAAGATTACTGACACAGACGCTAGGCAGTTAGCAGCCACTATGCTATCTTCAATGGTGAAGGATCATCAAGCAAGACATCAGACTAAGAAAGAAATACAAGGTAAACAAAGGTAAAAATACGCAAACGGACGAAATAGTAAAATATTATTATTATGCACTTCTATAGCACCATTTCTAAACGGACGATGTTTGACATCTATAATAATAATAATAATAATAATAATAATAATAATAATAATAATAATGGCTCTTCAATAAATTCTTTACTACAAGATTTAATAAATGTGAACTTAAACTTAGAAATCATAGCAATTTACATTCCTAATACAATTAGATGGGTAAAGTCAATCGATGTTGACATCTAAAATAAAAGCAGCCCTTTTAGCATCATATCTCCTTACTTAATGACACATCGTTAATAATGCATTTTCTTTAGGGACAGGGGCTCTTCAAATGGTGAAGTCTTTTTGCTAAAGATTATCCGTCCCTATTTTTTTAATTCTAAAAATGCTAGGGATTTTAAATGAGGCCCATCACATCTTTTTTCGTATTTTCTTGATTAATTAAGCTAAGATTCCAATTTGTCTAATCTTACTTTTATTTGACTCTCATTAGACTATATATAGTGTTGTAAATTTGATTAAAAATTGATTGATTAATGTGTGCTGTTTGTATCTAAATAGACAAAAATGAATCACATCTTTCAAATATTCTGCAACAACCTCTTTCCCTCATTAGTGTTGTAAATTTGATCTTGTTGTGTGCTGTTTGATCATCTGAATACAGAGTAAGATATCAAATTCAATATAATAACAGTTAAATCAGTTCTGTTTGTTAGCCACTTAGGTTGAAATAGGTAGCATAACAGAACTAGATTCGGTAATAAGGCTCTTTTGGACTTGATTCCAAAATTATCAGTAGACAACTTGAGAAAATCTTGGATTTAATTGTACTTGCTATCACTGGAGAATTACTGTACTGATTAAGTGGTATCTGTGTGGAATTTTTTTGCAGATGAGAAAATTTATTAAATTGAAGACCTCTCTTATCTGCACATCTTTTTAGAAATTTTTTAAAACCATGTTAGGCACTCAATTCATTCTCTACTTCAGTAGCATACTGAGGATGGCAGGTGGGGCAGTTGCCTCGGGTGCCAACCCTGTCGGGTGCCAAAATTGACTTTGTGACCTATTTTGCTTGGCAAAAATTTTTTCAACTTGGCCCCGGGCACCCACCATGGGGTGCCAAAATGGACGCAACGACCTTTTTTGCTTGTCAAACATTTTTTATTGATTTGGCCTTAGGCACCCACCATGGGTGCACAAAAATTGACTCAGTGGCCGTTTTTTGCTCATCAAACATTTTTATCAACTTGGCCCTCGGCACCCACCACTCTCTGCACACCACTGCCTCACTTGCCTACTAATTGTATTCTTGAATATTCTTGGTTTCGTGGAATGTGATCCTAATGTTAACTGGCCATGCTTGTCAACCATACCATCTTTCTTGAATGATCTGGGTTTGAAAGCCCATTGAATTTATCCTCCAATAGGAAGTTTATAAGCCATCTTCTTAGAAAATGATTTTCTTTGAGTGTGCTGTTAATGATTCCTATAGTGTAATGCTTACTTTACAATCAGTGTTTATTCTAGGCCTTCTCTTGGGAATTCCCCCCAAGTTTTAAAATTCCCCAAAATTTGTATATGTTAGCTGGGGGGTTGGAAATTTCCCCATTAAAAATGTGAAGACTCAGACCTTGTCCCCTCCAAACATTTCAAAATCCCCCCCCAAGTCAAGGTGGCTAGAATAAACACTGCTGTACAATACACAACTGAAGCTTTTGCTGTGATGTACCATTGCCAGGCAGTTTTTCATGAATTACGCTACTATGAATAATTAAGTTATAAAAGATTTTGCTTTCTTTATCATTTGTGTGTTTTAGTAATTTTGCATTTGCATTATATTTTAGTAGGCCTTTTGCACTAATAATATAATTGATGCTTGTGAATTTTTGCGGATTAGGGTTGCACAGGCTTATGTTAATCAAAAGAAACTGGACACAGAAACAAAAATTCTGCAGGCAAATGTCGCTCAGTTCTCAAAGCAAACTACGCAATGGCTTAAGCTCATTGAAGAATTCAATCAGGCAGTAAAGGTTGTGCTCTTCAGTTGACTTGACGTTTTTGCTACGTTGTTCAATCTTATAGTAATTATAATATTCTTATTGTTTAGGGTCTATCCATATAGTGTGTACGCACTGAGGGGGGCGTTGGATTTTGGAGATTTTGTAACTTTCTATGCCATTTTCTTTTTTTACAGGAAATTGGTGATCTTGAAAACTGGTCAAAAAGCATAGAGACAGACATGAGAACCATATCGAGTGCGCTGGAATATGCATACAAAAGCACTTAGAAAAATATTTAGTCTAAACATTTAATCAGCTTGTACATAGAAGGGATATAAAATAGAATAATTACATTCTAGAACCAAACAGTCTGCACTTTAACTGCTATTATATCTGTTGTTACATTTTGAAGTATGTTTGAGATATCGGATTCAATTTCATTTAATTGTATTGAGTGTTTGTGATAAATGGATCAGCAGCAGTTGTTGAATTTGTTTAATATTTAGTTTTAGGTATTATTAGCTAAAAATGATGTTATCCTTTGAGAATAACTGTTCAAGAGACAAAGACTTTGCAGAAGAAGCAGTTCTTGATAGGCCAAAAAAAATAAATCCTGCATTTTGGGGTGTTAATTAAATGTCTGCAGTAGAACTGTAATTTTGGCAAGAATTCAATACAACCAAACCAGTGATCAAGCAGAAGCAGTATTTAGTTATCAATAATACTGGCTTTTCTTTCATATTTCCTTTTAAGTGTCTTTTATGATTCTAACTTCATCAAGTTCAGTTGTGTCAGATATAGATCTGATTTATCTCGAAAGTACACTGCCATTTGTATCAAAATTTGTTGTAAAAAGGGAGATATTTGAAACCCAGATAAGTAACATTGCAAAAGTTAACCAAAGAGGGTCCCTTGAAGTCATTTAGGCTCGGTCCAAATGTATTCCCACTGAATCTTGGCCCAAATATGGTTCCACTTGACCTTGACCCAGTTGCATTATTAAATCATTGGTATTGTTATTAAACCGTTCCCAATAAAATTCAATCTTGTGATTATAGCGAATGCAGATTACAGATATAACGTACGTATACATATAAGACTACGCGTGTTGTGTCCATTTGCCATGACTATAAAAGGCCTATTGGCCCACCCTGTAGGCCCAGTATGGACAACGAATTTTGAACATGCCTACCCATTATGCTCATGATGTTATAGGGTAAATCTAGACTCAAGCGACATTTAGGCCTACATGGGTAAAACAGACTAACGGCGCTTCAGCAATCAGCAGCCATTTCAGAAACAGTAGCATACATGAACTTTTCAAAACCGAAATTTACTTCTATGGTTACACTACTTACAGTCTTACACTATTGCTAATAATTTGCTATAGGGTACCGAGTCTCAATTGGCTATCTCACAACGACAATGAATTATGAATGAATGAGGTTTATTATTTGTAATTTATTTCCAAAAAGAACGTTGAACAATGTACAATAGCAATTAAAATAATTTAGTTCAATTGAGTATTTGAGTACACTAACATTGGGAGACTTTGGTAAGGTGGTGGACCAGGTGGTCAAGCTCAAAGCTGAACGGTCAAACAACCAAGCGCTATACACAAACCCAAGGTAATGAGGCGACTAGAGGTTTTTCTTTACTTGGAAGCTCCTCGATTTACGGGTTCTTTGGTCGTTTACATGATGAATCTCCCCCCTCACAGTGAGAAAAGGAGAATATAATTCTAGGCGCGGCATTGGCGAAGTCACGTGACGTCTGTTGACCCCCGTGAACCGACCTACATCGACGCTGGAAACGCTCATCTGTCTGGAGACTACGACGACGAAGACGATTTCGTCGCTTTAATCGCTATGACAGCGGTAGTCAAGGACTTCAAGACTTCCAGTTGCCAATAACAACCCGAATACCGATCTGCGACATCTCAGGTATAAGCGTACTCGGACAGGCTCGGACAGCTAAAAAAGTTGACCGGTGGAGCCTTGAATGGTGGGTGGGGGAGGCGTGCCAATATTAAACTGAGTCCGTGTGGGCAAGAAGTAAATAGTGATTGAGGGGGTATGCGGGTGAATGGCTATGATTAGGCCTAAATGGAATTAGCGCCTAACAAGGCACAGAAACAATTTTAAAAACGCTGTTCCCCAAATCGAGTGACAACTTCGCATGTGAAATGAATTAATGTTATGTGCTTAAGTGACAAACAACAGGACCTATTCCATAACACGTGGCTTATGGTCTGTCTATATGGTTAACAATGGCTGGCTTATTAGACCGTCAAAATGGCTAACAATGATTAATATTAATGATAATTGTCTGGCTGTATGGCTAACATTGACGAGTTTTGGCTTGCTTGTGTTCTTGGCCAAGGGATTGCAAGTTAGACTAATAGTTTTCATTTATAAGTATTGTGACAATGACAGTTGGGTAAAATGTTGTTGGGGCCACTATATGCTGTTGCATTTCAGATCTGGACAACTTATATTTGCAATTGCAGGGTTCTTTTGTCATGGCAATGGCAGACAATGATGCCCTGAATCTCCTTTGCACTGAAACTGACGTGACTTTGAGAGCGGTCGATGACTCGGCTTTGATGAAAGACCAGAGAATACTGAGCAATTTGCTGTTGATGGAGAGCGAGTATCTTCCAAGCGCAGATTACTATTCCATCCAGTCGGAAGTGAAGCCTTACATGAGGATAGAATTAACCCAGTGGATGCTCGACGTATGTCTTTGCATAACTGCTGAACTAGCAAACAAAATTTAGTATCATTTATTTTATAGCGTTGGTGCGTTATGTATAAACCTAGAGCTAGATTGTTGCTAGAATTTTATTTCGTGGGTGTTTTCTCAGTGGTAACACTGGATGGTAGGGCAGAAGGTCATGGGTTCGATGCCTGCAGGAGCCTTAAAGTCGACTCAGCCTTACTCGCTAGAAGGCTGTGGCAAAATGAGGAGCTGTGTCAAGCTGTGAGGTAAAACATGGGTCTGAGGAAAGTACCGGTAATGGCAACCTACCCCAGACTGATGGCTTATACAGGACCTACCTTTTATTTGTTACAGAAAGTTTTAGAATATCATAGGCCAAGTTGTTGTCAGTCATCAGAAATTGCATGTAATTTTTCAATTGAAATCTCAAGTACATTTTTTCATGATTTAATCTTAGAGGGTTTTTGAATGCCCATAGCACCCTGCTAGCAACACTGTGGAATTGTTATTTCTAGCAGAGTTAGTTTTACTATTTACTACTCTGACTGATGTCTGTGGCATTGACTGGATGGATCTATAGTGCAATCAAGTGATTCATTCAGTTATTAAAACTGATGCCATAAGACTGCATTGTGACGTGCTGCTGTAAAGGCCTTTTATGTGGCGCCTCCACTTTATTTGTCAGTTTGCTTTCACCAGTGATTAACTTCTAAAAATGAAGGGTTGGACTACTTCCACTCTTAAGTTCTACCAGGAGTCAGCCTTGACAAATGCTCCACTCACCCTCCTTTTGTTCATGGTGAGATGAAGTTCATGTTCATGATGAAGCATTGTGTCCATTCTGAGATTAGACCCAATGAATCTCTTTCATGTTCTGTACCCTGTTATCTTTGTCTTTATATGTGACTATTGTAACTATGATATCTTGATTGCAGCTTTTTGCTGCTTCTCAAATCTGATTTTTAGTTTTACCCAAAATTTCAGCCTTTGATATCTCAAAAGTCTGAAAGGCAGTATCTTGAATTGGTTTGGCATTAGTTCCCTGTCAGACAGTTGCAAATTGAGTTGGTCTTTTTGCCCACTCATCCCAAGAGTTAATCTGTTACAGAAATGTTATAGACTTGAACTGCAGATATGAGCAATTAGGCCTATATTTTTAATCCTAGTGCTGCAATGCTCCACCCACCCTGGTCCACTGGTCATTGACCAGCTGCCAAATGGTGAATTTTCACTCTTGGCAACTCAACATGGTTCTGTAGAGCACAGATGTCATTGTAGGTTTGCAAGGAAGAACGCTGTGAAAGGGAGGTATTTGTTCTGGCTGTTAATTACATGGATCGCTTCTTGTCTTTGGTTCCAATGAAGAAGTCCCAGCTTCAGTTGTTGGCAACTACAGCGCTTTTTATTTCTTCAAAGCTTAAAGATAATCGTCCATTTGTGGCTCATCAGCTGGTCGAGTATACGGAATGCTATGTCACAGTAATGGATTTACTGGTAAAATTACTTTTTTACAATAACTTTTTTAGACTAGAATTGCCCTGTTTTTAAAAGTAATTTTCCACTTGCACTTAACTTTAGCAGCTTTTAGCACTAATAATAATAATAATAATAATAATAATAATAATAATAATAACACCCTTTCATTTGACGCTTAGAGATTTGAGTTTAGAGTGACATTTTGAATGAATAAAACATATTTCAATTTAAAATGTTTTATTTTGAGTGTCTAAGTTGGTAGAGCACCAGCCTTGTGAGCTGTCAATTGGGGTTCAATGCCTAGGCACTCACTTGGTCACCAGTACAAATTTGTACATTGATGTGGTCTGTGTAGCACATTGACTGATTACCGGGTATATTACTAGTGCATTATTATGAAAGTGCTATATGAATATAAATGTAAGATTTACTTTTCACAATACCTTGGCATATGTCCAATATTTATAGTTTTTGTCTTGTCTATTATTTTATTATATTTATTGGTCTGGTCTTTTGGTCTTACAGTGTTATTGAAAATTTATACAGTACCAGTAAATAGTTTGACTTAACAATTTACTGTTTAGTATTGATGATGCAACTATAATTTTCTATGTATAAAGTACAAGATGATATTAGATTTTGTTTCATCTGAACTGTGGGGAAAAGCTTTTGATTTGGTCTTATTTATTCTGAACATCACAGAACGTGTAGCTTTTAAATTGCATGGAATTGTTTGTACAATTTGAAATTTATTTGCAACATTTCTAAGATCATAACAGAAGTTAACATTTACAATAAATTTTTTCCTTTAAATGTAGCACCCTGTGGCTTGTTTTTGTGTATTTGAGACCTAACGTTGATTATAAACCTGTTCTAGGAATGGGAATTTGCAGTTCTTCAGACACTTAACTGGGACATCTCTGTTCCGACTGCTTATGTGTTTGTGGAGCAGATCCTTATTCGACTTGATTTGCCTCAGGATCGAAGAAAACTAATTCAGAATTGTGTGGACATCTTTATAGATTTCAGCATGACAGGTTAATTTGTTGATTTGTTGATTGTAATAATGTAATGTAATAGAGTTTTCATATAGCGCCTCTTCAGTCTTAATTAAAAGTCGCTCAGAAGCGCTCCTGCTGCGGTTAGCGTTGTTGACTTGGCAAAGCTAACGTCAGAAGCACTGTTGACACCATTGATACCTCTGCAGATCAGAAGATGATCTTTAAAATCCATAAATAAACAGATAATCAAATGTGAGAAAATCAGCTTCAAGAAATTAACATGCACTATTGAGGAAAGAGAAGGCACCAAGCATGGCCTAACTGATTTAGTCCCCACCACCCTTTCCAATGCCACGCAGTCCATCATAACTTAATTTCATTTAATAAGTTTATTTTGAAATGCTTCAGTATCAAGACAGTGACAGTCTGTTAGACAAGAGATTACAACTGCTCTCCCTGCTACTCACATTTGCATTGTGGGTGGTGAGGTGCCTTTCAAAATTTAAACGAGGACCATTTTTGCCCATCATACAGACTTTGAACTTTGCCCCTCCCCGTATTTCATGAATTACTGTTCTTGCTGCTGACTGAAAGACTGCCAGTCATTTGTTGTTGGCTGATGACTGGGATATTGAATGGATGACCTTATCTGCTGTTGATGCAGAAACTTAATATTCTAAATATCCGGGAATGAGGACAAAATTATTGCCAGTTACCTGATAAATAGCTAAGAAAAAAACACAGTTTTTTAATCTAGCTTTTATATTGTAGTGCAGTGGTTCCCAAAAGTGTGAGCTGTGGCTCCCGGGGGAGCCAGGGTTTCCTTCCAGAGAAGTCGTGAATTATTAGAAATTAATCATAATTTTCCTTTTGACTTTTGAGACTTTTGTTTTTTACCCAATTATATTATAGTTTCTTTTGTCTAACTATTTTAGCCTATATTTATGGACAGGAAGAGCTCAGAAGTATTCTCTCAGAAACCTTTCAGAGTTATCTACTCCTGCTTGTGATGTTTTAGCAACATTTACTAATAACACAGAAAGCATGACAGTAAGCTATGAACGTTAGTTTATTTGTAGGGTTTATATGTGATCTTGACCAATAAACTGCTTTCTAGCGAATCCATTATCTTTAGTGTCTGTTTTCATTTGCAGAACTGAAATTTTCGGCCCTGCGTCCGTCATTGATTGCTGTTGTTGCCATTAATACTGCTTTAACCTGGCCTGGAATTCCTCTGGGAAAAGACTTGAATACTGAAGAGATGCTGACAAAAATACAAGAGATTATTGCAGTCGAAACGGTAATTCTGTTTGTCACGATAGCAGCGATTTAGACAGATAAATCAAAACAGTTGCATATTTTGATTAATTAGATGCAAGATGCATCTTGGCATTGTCTGAGCAGTGCTTGATTTTTCAAAACTGCAGTGGGTAAACGATTCCCACTCCAAATTTTTTTTGCCTTCGGTTGGGGAAGTCATATGGGAGAAAACCAACATTTTCAATGCCCACTTGGATTCAGCCTCAGTAGCTGCCCTGGCTTTATGTTCTTGATTTGCTTTAAGTCGATAACTAGATTAAAATTTTGACTGTTTTGACGCTTTTACATTAATTTTAATGGCATTGCATTCAAATGAATTATGGAAACTTGACTTTAATTGTCAATTTGCATACCCTTTGAAATCTGTTACAATAGTTGCCTACTGCATTCATATCCATGACCTGAGCCAATATGCACAGTAGGCCACCTATATTACCACCTATAGGTGGTAATGTAGAAACTGGCAGAAAATGACAAATATGGATGCTTCATAGACTATTATTTACTTATATATATGTGTGTGTGTGTGTGTGTGCGTGTAAATTAAACATTATATATATACACGTTTAATTTAACTTTTTAGAACTTTCTGCAGCCTTATGTGAAGCAACTGAGGCAACTGTTGCTTGATAAAGGTTTCTCAGCTGATAAAAGTTCTGATGAGCACGAAAGCATGTGTTGTGAGTGGGAGTCTGCCACGTCGAAATCTGACCACATGACTTTGACCCCAACTGATCTTACCAACATAGTTCTGGTTCAGTAGTTGCGTCCATCTGGTGGTGGTTCGTGTCTTCGTTATTTTTTGTTTTAAATCCGGTCGAGAGTATTATTTTTGAACTTCTGCATACTGTTAAGGTGCAATCTAATCGTTTTAAAATTGGCACTTTTACAATGTCTTGGGTTTTCATGTGCAATTGATTGAATGAATTTGCATCGTGGTTTTCAAATCAAGCAATGTTTTCAAGAATATTTTTGATTGCTGTTTTTGGCCTCAAAAAGCTGATCACATTCACATAATGATTGATAAGAAAGACATTTCAGATTCTGTCTTGGTGTGGAGTTTTTTTGGTGCTACAATTTTCACTTATCATCTCTCGAACAATGCAGACCATCTAACCATCATTCAAACAGCTTCCTAAGATAGGCTTGTCTTTCAGTTTGAATATTTTACAGAAGTACAATGAACCTGGTTTCGGATGAATATAGTATCGGTATTCAGGTCTGATACTGAAGTAAATACTGTGTATGCATTTGTGCACTTTCTTTAATTAAGTTAAAGCTAGTTTTTGATGTATACCAGTCAAAGTAGTTATTTTATTATTTTTTTATTATTGATCTTTGATCTTTAATGCTTTCATTATGCAAAAGATGGAAGGTGTATATCTGGTGACATATCAAGTAAATGTATGCAGTTCAAATGATGTAACGGTCTGGGTTATTGGATGTGATTATGAGTTCTCTGTTTTTGTGTTTTTAAGAAGAGTTGCTCTAGTCTTTACTAGGATAAAAAGATTTAGAAACATAATTTTGTTGGTAATATGAATTTTAGTTTCAGTGTGACGTAGATATTGCATTTTTTCTAATGTTTAATTTGACTTCTTGGCATCAAATGATAAGTTAGACTACTAGTCGCAACAGTTTTATTTGTAAAAATTTGTATTTTAAAAGTTTTGCATATTTGAAATTTGTTTTCTCAACGTCTTTTAGTCAAAGAAATGTTAATGCCAACTGCCTATAATACACCATTTGTTTAATTTAAAATGAAATACCAGCAAAATTGCTTGGGTTCATGAAGGCAGGTTTCGTAATATAAATATCATAAATTTTGAGTTTCAGTACTATGAAATAACCTATTTGAGATTTATTTGGACTAATAGCAATCCAACAAATGAAACAATTTCTTTTCAACACCAAGTACATTAATTTAAACTTTCAGTTGAATATTGAATTTGTTTCTAGATTTTTACAGTCTAAAAATTTTAAATAATGGTACACATATTTGTTCAATTTCAGTTTGTATTGCTTTTCTAGTTCAAGTAAGTTAATTAAGAGTAATGGTGTAATGCTTTACTGTTTAATGCTTTGTTAATTTTCACTTGGTTACCTTTAGTAATTTCAATTTGCATACGTTACTGTCAGTATTAATTAGTTTTGCGTTTCTTATTGTTCGAATATTATCTCTGTTTTTTACAATTTTAATATTTTCTGTGTTATGCAATTTCTTGTTAAGTTGAGGACTGTCTGTTTCATGAAGAACCTCTTCAATTTCTGCATTGTCACGTGCAAAATTTGCCATTTTAGCTTTTATATTGTAGTGCAGTGGTTCCCAAAAGTGTGAGCTGTGGCTCCCGGGGGGAGCCAGGGTTTCCTTCCAGAGAAGTCGTGAATTATTAGAAATTAATCATAATTTTCCTTTTGACTTTTGAGACGTTTGGTACCAAATATTACCCACAAATTACTACGGGTATGCTTTTATGCTTGTCAACATATTTGAGTTTTTAACCAATTAACCAATTATTAGCCAAAATTGTTATTTTGCAAAGTGTGCTTGTTCAAATTTGACGTGGGTGGCCTTGGGAAAATTTGGACTTCACAAGGGAGCCGCAGGTCGAAAAAGTTTGGGAACCGCTGTTGTAGTGTGTTTGTGCTGCTATCAGTATTTTTGCACAATTTTAAATCAGGTGAAAATAATCTTTACTAGCAAATTATGCCGACCGTTCTTGTGGTTTTAGATATATGCAAGTTATGTTCCAGAAATGTTATAAACTTGTCTAAATGTGTCGTACAGAAGAATACAATTACTGGTTTAAACATATGTAAAAAAGTTACATTCACTATACACTACAGAGTTGCAATCACTGCCATGTGCAATAAATTTAAAATACAAATGATCAGAATAATTTTGCATAATCTTTTGAATCATTACCTGGTATGCATTTTCATTATTCTCACTGCATTTACATTAGAATGTGCTACTTCTTGTCTTCTAATAGTAGGAAACACCTGAATTACAATTCTATTTAGTGACTAGCATTATGTAGCGATGTCTGGTATTTACCGTGTTAGTTTAAATCTAAAACATTTTTTGTAATAATGTGGATTATCAGTATTGTCAAATATCTTGTGAACGATTTCAGAATGGTTATGTTAGAAATGATGAATAAACAACATTAAAACAGTTCTGAAGCAATTTATTTCCTTTTATTTAAGAGGAAGTCATTTATGCTTGACAATCATTTTATTAATTAAACTTTGGAACATTTGAAAGTGTTTTTGAAATGCATAATTAAAGAGATGTCAACTTGAGTTCTGTAATTTGAACAATCAGCACAACTGGACTGTATTTTAATTACGTAAATTTTGGATAGGTTCATGTACAGGCATCATCACATTCAAAGAATTAACAATTCTTTTAAATTTCATGGTTGCAAATTTTAAAATAAAATAAAAAATGGGCTTAAGAATGCTTCAGATTCGATTTGTATACACTGACTAAATATACTCTGCATCACAGTTCTATTGCCGTAACAGTTCTAAGTAACTCCTGCAGACATGAACACAGAGACTTTCTGTCTCAAGTTTGATTAGTTTGGATGGAATTTCTCTACTGATAATGAAAATATATTGTGATTAATGAACACATACAGTACATACATCCAAGCTACTAAAAACTAACAATTCTCCATAATATCTGAGAATTTAAAATACTTTGAAAGAAATTGTACTTAATTAATTAAGATCTGAAGGATTTATACCATCCACAATAGTATCATCAGTCTATAAAAGAGTCCAAAGTGTCTCGTCTCTACACCATCTTCCAGTATACACTATGTACAAGATTTTACGTGAACTGTGCCACGCAGCACTGGTGACACAGCCACTTGACATGCACATACAGGCACCTTGCAATCCAAGTATTTTTTTAGAAATTTGAGTAGTATAAATGAGAAGATAAAGTGCCCAAGTCAAAAAGCCATTGGATTCTTGAATTTTCTTTTGTTGCAGACCAGGCTGTTAAGAAAAGACGTGATGTTGATATTTCCCGATGCGTAGGCTTATCGCAGCCTACGCCGACGGTTGTGGACAGGACAGTCATCTGGACGCAGAGGCGTCTCTTTATCTCGATGTTAATCTTACACTTGGGGCTATTGTTCAGTATCTGCCGCACTCTCTGCTGGACACCGTCCGATCCACAGGTCGCAGAGCAGGCCGACCACGGACCCCACGGACCGAGTCGACAGTTGGAGTTAGAAGCAGCGGATGAGGCACCGTCTATTTCACCACACACAGAACATCAATTATTATTATTATTATTATTATTATTATTATTATTATTATTATTATTACTAAGACAATTTTTATAGCGCTGTAACATGGTTAAGTACCAAAATCAAAAGCGCTTTGACAACGCTAACATGTCAAAGTTACATGACAACGCTAACATGTCAAAAATTACAATGAATTACTTTAAAAGGGCTCATCTATATAGTATGTAAGCAAAAAGCATATTTTCAAACCCCCCGTTTGCACACCGTATGCAAAATACCCTATAGCCACCCCCCCCCCTCAGTGTGTACGTGCTATATGGATGGACCCAAATACTGTATTTTACTCCTGAACAATGTCTTAGTATGCACTGTACATCAACAGGATTATGAATGATTAATTAAAATTGGGTCCATCCATATAGTATGTACGCACTGATGGGGGAGAGGGGAATTGGATTTAGGAGATTTTGCATAAGTATACGGTGTGCTGAAAATATGCCTTTTTTGCGTACATAGTATATGGATGAGCCAATGCTAAAGATAATGAACACAGTGACAATACAAATCATCTACTAGACGACATCCATAAAAACCGACCGTAATCACGAATTACTTATCGTACTTATCACAATTCGACGTGAAACAACATATCTACCACAAGGCAGCATTTTGCATGGCTTCCGTTGTTCAAGACTATTAGGACAGTGCCTCCCTCCGTTCTCCGGCTGTTGCTTGATTGTTCGGTGGCGCAGATGGTAACCAGAGCCGCAAGAGACAGAGCAACTGGACCAGCCTCCCCATCCAGAAACAGCACAGTTCACTTTCGGTCGTGCAGTGGCTGAATTTCACAAGAAATGGAAAATGCACATTCTGCCAAAATTGCAATCTTTAACTGTAACATCTCTGAGAGTTTGGTGGTAATGATACAATGAACTGTGCAGTGGCTTAGCGTGACTTTTGGGGACCCGGGGGGGAGGGATCCTTGATATGGGGGCCCCAGTGGCTGACGAGCAAAAAAAAAGTCCTCAACGATAATAGTTTATAGTGTTGACAAGCAAAAAAAGGCCATCACATCGTTTATAGTATTGACGGGCAAATGAAAAATTTAAAATATCACTCTTCGGGGCCCTCTCTCCCGGGGCCCGGGGGCTGTCTCCAAAGTGCCCCCTCCCGCCCCCCCCACGTTACGCCACTGGAACTGCGTGCGTGTGTACATGTGCTACAATAATATATTATCCATACAATAAATAATCTTTATCATCAATAACCATAGGATCCACTCCTTTCAGTCTGTTGCACTCCTCTAAATCTTCCGTCAATCCCATTTGGTGGAACTCTGATTTCGAGAGCTCCCATAAAGAAGCACTAAACTGGCTGCTGCCATAACATAACTCCCTGTGGAAATGACCCCGTGTATCATTTTAAAACCAATATCATTTATCATTCAGTCGTAATTCATTTGACAAATGTGCCCAAACTAACAGTCTCCACTAGATAAATTCTGCAAGATTTACTTCATCGTCAAACATTATTCAACAACTGTTCAAGTCCAACTCGGTGCAATATTATCATTTTCCAATGCATTTTCTTTCAAATCCAGAATCTGCCATTCTAAAGACTGCTCTGCTGACTAAAACCTCGATAACACTTAGCAATTCTACAAAACGATTCAAACGGGCACTTAAAAATTTAACGATTAGGTGCCTTACATTCATCACTTCTCAAAATAATTAGCATCTATAACCAACTATATAATGTAATTCCAAATCATTTGGAGCAAACAGATTGGCTTAGATATGGACAGTGTTGGAGTTGTGAAATTTGAGTGGGGGGAGGTTGAGGACTGAAATTCAATGAATGACAGAAACTGCATGTACCGATATGCAATTTTTGGGAAGGTTGCAAAGTTAGCTGAGTGGTTCAACCACCCGGAAACTTCAACATTGGATATGGAGAATATGCCAAATCATACAATAATCATTAAAATGCATTATAGCAATTTTCTTGTAATCATATCTGATATTTGGCAAAAGTCAAATTCAATGCACAGAAATAAATGTACCTCTTGCATTCCGGTTTATGATCAACCTAGATGCTTCAGCCCCATTTGACAGACGCGCTGAACTGGACTTCAAAGGGCGCGCCGTCTCAGCAAATGACTTCAACACTGAATTTGCGGGTGATGTTACTGACAATGACTGTTCCGCTGGACTGGTAGTAATGCACAGTTGTGCGCAGTCCGCGAGAGTCGGAAATCGGTTTCTGTTTCCTAGACAGCCTCCGTAAACCAAAGGCAGGCACTTGAGAGTGTCGACGTCAAAGTACCAGCTTCTAACGTTTGATTTGCAGGGACCGGGGTCTTTCGGAAGAAAGCAGATTTCTAAAATGGAAGAAAAAAATACACCCTGGATGATTTTAAAGTGCCAGACAGGCCAAAGCATTCACCAGTGAGAACCAATATACTGGTAATTCTTAACCTTAATCTCCAAAAAATGAAGATAGAAGAAGCAGAAGATTACTTTTCTACTTTCTATTCAAATGAAACTGAGTGATGGTTGATGATTGCAGTGGTGGTGATTATGATGATACAATCATGATATCATGACCATGATAAAGAAGGCAGCCAATACAGAAGATGCCAAAAAACAGAAATTGACAATGATATTAGTGCAGATGCAAGACACTGGCACTGTTGGAATTTAAATATCTACAAACTAGAAAACATTATATATATAAACTATAAGTACTACCACAAAACAATGCTAAAATACAAAAGCTAACTAAATATGACACATTCACATAACGATAATGATTAGGAAGATTACCGGTACTACTAAGTGACTATTGACCTTCAAACAGCGATGGCCTACCTCGACCCGGGCTCAGTCGACTGTTGGCCTCGGTGGCGGTTAGCGCTCCCGAGTCCTCTCCAATAAGACATACATTTATGCAGTCTTCTTCAGTACTGAAACGGTTGTCGTTTCCACGGCAACCTCCGTAGAAAAATCGAGAACATTCTCCTTTGTCAATGTCAAAATACCAATTGGCCAATCTTGCCTTGCAAGGGCCACTCTCGGGTACAAGAGAACATCTGTCAACACCTAAGGTAGAATACAAATAAAACAATAACTACGAAAGCATGACTCAATTTCTGTTAACCCTATATTGAACAATGTTCACTGCAGGTAACATAGTGTATATAGGGTTAACCAGGCAACACAGTGCAATATAGGGTTAATATTGATTTTGGAACCAAACATGAATCTTAAAATGTGCTGGCCAACTAAATGTGACAATCCAAGTAATTCTGCTGCCTCTACAGAATTCAATGTAACATCTACGAAGCACTTGTTCAAAGTCTAAAAAAATATCTCTAAAAAAATTGTATTTGAACAATGAACAACACCCACTCAAAATTTTTGTTTCCATTACTTCTTACTTCACAGTTAGTTTCTCATAAAGAACCTCAATCACAACCAGAGATTTCATAATATGTCTTAGCCTTTCTTCCATCTAGAACTACCTGATATCACAGAACTCAAGTGCAATTAATTCCCTACTCAGATTCTGAAGGCCTTCTGGAATTTCATCAATGCCAGCGCCATTATGGTAATTTTCATCATCATATCAACAATTATTATGTCAATCATTACTATTTTCTAATATTCAAAGTTACAGCTTTTGGGTAGATAGTTACAGCTATTGGATATATACTGTAGTTACGGCTATTGGATAGATAGTTACGGCTATTGGATAGATACAGCCATTTGATACATAGTTACGGCTATTGGATAGATAGTTATGGCTATTGGATAGTATTGTCTTCTGTCTTTCTCCAACTGCCGCATCTGAGCTGCTCCCTGTCAGAGCACAGGCCTCGGTGCACTGGTCCATCGTGTCAAATCGATTGTCGTTTCCTTGGCAACCTCCGTATTCAAACGGAAGGCATTTCTGCATGTTGACGTCAAAATACCATTTCCGCAGGTTCCCTCCACAAGGACCCCGGGCGTTTGGTAATGAACATCTTGCTGTGTATCATAAAAGATGAGCCAAAACAAGGCTTATATTTTACTCCGCATAAACTGAATAGGCTGACACTAAGGAAAAGGTGAACTAGAAAGTCAAATATTGGGTGAATTTAGAAACAATTGCTTAAATGAATAAAAGTAATTTAAAAGTCAAATCTAAAACATCCATCTCAATAGAACCAAAATATATCATGAAGCCGAAAGTCGACACTAAGAGAATTTGATTCATCCAAACAAAAATATAACAAAAACATAACTGCCAAAACACTTTCTTTCTTAGGACATCAGAATTAACTACTTCAAAATATTTATTTAACTAGATAGGTAAAGACTATCTAACCATCATATCATCAAAACTAACCCTTAGCATCTGACGACTCTGGCAGACTTTGCTGTGAAAGTGACAAGGAACATGCCTCAGTACACTCATCCATCGTATCGAAACGATTGTCGTTTCCTTGGCAACCTCCGTATCCAAATGGAAGGCACTTCTGCATGTTGACGTCAAAATACCATTTTCTCACGTTACCTCCACAAGGACCCCTGGAATTTGGCAGTGAACACTTTCCTATAAAACACAACAGTAAAGTTCTATAAAAAAAGTCTGATGATCATGATCTGCGATTAAAATGACTGGACTGCATACAAGTACATACTGCTAAAGTAATAAACCAACTTTGCTGTTAATTCTCATTTTCTTGACAACCTTCAGCAGTAATAAATGCTAAACTTTTGCAGTGGCTCGAATAAAACAAACTCTCAACCAATCCATGCATTAACAATGTAATCCATTTATATCATTTGTATTCAGTAAGTGCCTACTTATAAATTCTATCCCAAGTTTGAGTGCCTTGTACACACACTCACCAAGCATTCATGACCCTTAAGTAGGAATAAGACAAAACGTTTTTCATGTTTAAAAGAGCTAGAAAATACACCAAATGGTATCCAATTAGATTCATAAAACGTAAACCTGTGCTAATTAAATTTCAAGTACCACGAGAGGCTGCAGTAGAAGGTTGAGATTCCGACGATGTGTTATTGTGCTGCTGTGGATGGCTCTGTGACACTGCACATGCCTCTGTGCATTCATCCATTGTCTCGAAACGGTTCTCGTTTCCTCGACAACCGCCGTAACTAAATGGCAGGCATTTCTGCATTCCAACGTCAAAATACCATCTTTCGAAGTTGCCACGGCAAGGACCAGCAGTGCTTGGCAACGAGCAAATAGCTACAAAGGACAAAAATCCAATCAAATCAAGAATCTATATTATACAGAAACTGTGAGGGAAAGTTGTGTCCAGTCTCTAAGAGCATAACACTGAAAAGGTGTTTCACAAGCAAATGGTCACCATGATTTTTCACATATAAAATTAACACATGCATAAACTGACAGCAAATGAAAAGACTCAAGCCTTCTCGTGGATTAATGGTAGTTGGCAAAATGGCTTCCACATTATTTTGCAAAAATTTGAATCAGATATAACTAAACTAGTCGAATAGCATGTAAAACAAATTTAAATCTGATTCATTTTATCTATTATGCTTGTAAGACAATGAAAAACCAGTTTGTGTGTGTGTGTTTTTGTAAAATCTGTTTAGTAATAATCAAAACTTTTTAAACAAAACTCATTGAATATGAATTTGGAATATTATGGAATAAATTAAGACAGATCATTCAACAATTGCTGCAAGTTGCAGGTCAATTAAACTCCAATCATGAATTCATCCTGCAAATTCCAGCATTGGTAAGATAACTTTTAGTAATTATTCAATTTAGGTCTTCAGTTTGAAACATATATAATACTATCCGTTAAGTAAAATTTTCGTTCCTAGACTGAACTGAATAGATCGACTCAATATATACATCACTGACTAATCCCAACAAATAAATATTAACATCAACATTGAGGAGCCCAATAACTGCACAGCATGTACATAAATATCTACGATTTGCACTCCTCAGTTTACCATTCATTTTTTCTTCACATAACTTCAGACGCGATACAAAATGTAGTCATAAATTTAGTACTGCACTAATCAAATATTGTAAATATTTTATTTCATACGAAGGGAAAGGAGCAAAAAGGTGACCTAGAAGAACTTGACTGGAGGACACCAAAGACTGGACAGGCATTGAAACCATGGAGAACTAAAAAGAATTGCTGAAGACCAAGAGAAGTGGTGACAACTTGTGACTATCAACGATCGATTCGAAGATGGCCCATGATGATGATAATGATGATATACCATTAACTGCATCTGAAACTTGTGCTGATGCTAACTACAAGAAAACCCCATTATGTAAACTCTGATATTATTTTATTCATGTAAGGATTGTCACCGGAATAATTTTTTAATGCTTTTGCTCCATCGCAGTCCGGAAATTTTGCCATGCACACGTCCAATTCTTCCGTAGTTCGATTGCAGCGAGTCATGTCTTCCTTTACCAGGTAGAATCTACGCCTTTCCTTTGTCCCCTTTCCACAGGTAACGCTGCAGGGAGACCAATTGGACCACTGTGTCACTGCACAGTCCTCTTCAATTGTTTCACACTCATTCTCAAGCCCTTCAACATAAACATAAACCATGTTTATCCATCAAAGAAATTTAAAATTCAAGATATAATAGTAACATTGACATAGCTGATATGTGACTTTTGATTAAAAGCAACTAAATACAGATCTTTGCTCAGGATAGACCTCAACTCAAATGCAATTAGAAAATAATTCCGGTACATTTGCCAACAAAGCACGTTGGCAAATGGAGCCTTTGGAGACAGCAATTTGTCTAAAATATTATCTCAAAATATAAAACTGCTAATACAAAACTTTCATAATTTATTTCTGTATCTCAGCTGCAAAATGAAACAATCCATTTCAATTCTAGAACTTCAATAGTGAGCTTCAACAGCCATACACATTGCTGACTCTCGCCAATGTATTGCACGCAATGCAACGCATAAGATGTATAGCGTCTCTTCCATATCTACTCAGAGGCACAGTGCATTACAGGGCAGTTCAAGCCATGAGTGCAAATTACAGCTGAAGTGCTATCAAACGACATGCATATCTCTGATGATTACTTCTCCCGAGACGTTTACCAAAGACCAAAAAAACACACTTGTTCACTAGATCGCATATTTGACTTCTGACTATACAGCAATGTTGGTTTTGGCTGATGGCTATGTTGCTGCACTTCATAAATTGTTGATGATGATGATGATGATGATGATGATGATGATGATGATAATAATAATAATAATAATAATAATGAACAGAGACCAATGCAATTTTCTGACTCCATGCGAGGAAGTCCACACATAGCCTCATCAACCATTGGATTCAAGTATGTTCGCTTGCGAACTCTTTGACCGACGCCACACGTAACAGAACAGCTTGACCAGTCGTCCCATGGTGAAACAGCACATTTCTCTACAAAGTATAAAAGTTAAGTACTATATACCATCAAGAAATATGTCAAAGTAATCTGTCCTTGCTATACAAGCTCAATGCAATTCTATTAAGCATCAAGATGCATAATAGAATACTTTCTTTTGCCAGCAGTAGCATAAATTCTGTGCAAAAGTACCGGTAAAACATTGGATTTCACAATATAATAAAACAAGTACTTTGTAGTGTCTCAACATTTTAGAATGCATCATAAAATCCAAATTCTGAAAGAAAAACCAACTCATTATGCAAGAATCAATGTCTGTTAGAAAATAGTGACAGGTATTTCCAAACATTAAACACAATCAATAAAATGAAAACATACAAATGAACATTGAAGGAAGTTCATCAAGCTGAAAGTCAATGTGTCAGTTGTACCTGGACTTTATGATCAAGAAACAGAAGGATTGCTAAAATCTTATGAAGCTACTTGTGATAAGGAAGCTGCCTGTTATATTTGTATATGTATAAATATAAATATGTTATATGTATAAATATGTTATAAATGTAAATATGTTATAAATGTTATATATGTAAACATTTTACACTTATCAGGCTGCCAATCTCTTCTGCTGCTAACACAAGTGCCCACACACACAAAGCAAAAAAATAGCACCATAAAAAACATGGGACCAGAAATTCCATACTTCAGTCCCAATTTGGTTCTTGAAATTTCTGACTTAAAGACCAAAAACACTGCACAGGTCACTGTAGCTTCATTACAATAACACCTGTCCATGAAAAATGTTCACCAGGGATACATGACATGCATCAAATGTACAGGAAATGAAATAAAATGGTTTTGATTTTTGAAATCAAAGTAGTTCTGCTGTGCAAAATGGCATACAATACACCGATTGTATGAGACAAATGTTGAAGAAAGAGACTTTTTCTTTAAATAACCATATTAGTATTCTACAATTCAGGTTTCAAAAATACAGTGGTTGTTTACCATCTAGCATCATCATCTTCTGTTTGTCCATTTCGGGCAGACCATCATCACCTCCAGCTCCTCCAATGATGTCAATATCTGAGTCATCTGAGTCATCGTTTGAGCAAGATAATTCACTCGTTTCGTCATTCTTTCCACTGAGTCGTTCTATTTTCAGATATGCGAGCGGCTTCACTGATTGCCTTCCGTAGAAAGGAGAGGCGACGTTGTTTGGAAATGTGTTTGTAAGTCGGTGAATTTTCTTCGGAGGGTCGCTCCTGGCATTCGGTGACTGGAACATCAAAGCAGCAACTTAGCGATTACGTCGCCATTTCCTAAAGTGCTTAAGCACGAGGCTTGGAACCCCAAATTTTAAAACAGAACGCTGGAATAAAATCATTCTGTGTCAAGGTCTTCATAAATCAATCTGCAATTATTTATAAAGGTCAGATTTTATTTAGGCTTAACAGTCACAATTTGGAGGACTGCCAAACAAAATACAGTAATTAGCATGAAAATCAAATCATGATATGCCATTAAATCATTATGAAGTTCATTTTTACATTAGCTGAATTATATGTCAATATCGAAGCTCATATCTGAAAAGAGAAGTCGCACAAAGCTGCATTTATCTTAATGAAAATTAACAGAGAAACCCGGGGTGCAGCAAGGGGGCGGGGAGGGTGGTCTGACCCGGGGGCACGCAAAATTTCAAGTGAGAAAAGAAAACACCGTGTAATAATAAATCACTACATAGCCTGACATGTGGAATCTATCATTTCTATATTTGCAATTTACGAATACCATACAAGGACGTTTTTCGCGCTTGTCAAGACATTCTGGCCACAAGTCAAAAAGGCGCCATCCCTCTTTTGCCCACCCCAGGCGCTGGCAACCCACGCTACGCCATCGAGAGAAACAGCATACACTGAACACACTCACCATGTACGTCACACCGTCATCCGTCCCTGCATCCCAAGGATACAACTCAAAAGCAATTTCCTTTGTCCAAGTACAGTTTGATAGACATAAATCCACTGCGCTGATGCCTTAAAACATGTACATTTCCATTTAATTAGAATTGTTGTTGTTTTGCCACAAATCAGAGTCATTTATAACTTTAGATGACGCAGGAATCACAAATTAAATACGACAGGTTAGAAATAATTGCTGGCTAGCATGCAATACAGGGTAAAAGACACATGACTTGGTTCACTTTGAGTAAGCTTATAAAAAATTATATCTGATATGATCAGAAATCTATTTTAGATCTGAGATCTCGGGTATCTGTTAACACCTTTAGGCTAATGCCCTCCAAGCTATATTATTATTATAGAGGCTCCCAAAATTAATAACCAAATTTTGCAATAAAAACAAATTTAATTTCAAAAACTAGGTCGCAACATGGTGATGCTGAAGACAGCAAGCCGTAATCAAATGAAACTGACACGTCAGTCTTTGCAAAACATCCGTAACAAGGTTTTTTCATGTGATTAATCAGAAAGTCTGTATTAACCAACATATAATTAAATCTGCATTAATTCCACCAGGAGGTGAATTAAATTAATTTGCTCTGCTTGCAGGCGATAAATCTGATTAGAGTATTATTAGCCAAGACTTAGAAGAGATATAACGAAACTTTCTGGACACTAAACCTGTGGCAATTCAATCATTGGCGCAAGTCTCTATTCGGAATTTCCACACAAACATCAAATTACAGCAACCATACAGGAGCAAAACACCTTTTTGGACACAACAACAACAACTGCAGAGCTTACATTAAAGATGAGCGAGAAGAACAGAGAAACACGTACCAACACACCAGTCTGGACTGGGCCCAATCATCGTCAACATTGACACAAGATGGCGGCGTCGGTCAGTGCTAAACCGGGCTTCTCTCTTCTGATTAATTCCATCGGGTTCGCTCCACCAGATTCCGCTTGCTTTGATGATGCTCCGGACTTCTCGACTCTGATATTTAACACAACGCAAAAAATATGCGTAAAAAGCACATACAATGCACGCACGTGCAGCCGTGCACATATCAAGCGCAGTCACAAATATAAAGTGATATTAGCAGCTACATGTAAAATATGACAGCAGAGACAACAATTATAATATGATAGTAGCGGCAACAAGGAATATTAAAAGGCTGCGTCAGGAAATGAAATGATATGCTAAGCAATCTCGCAAAGTAATTCAAATGCTCGACTATTCATCAATGAAAGTGAACAAAACCGACAAAACCAACCAAGGCTGTCATGTGAGACTGTTTTTATAACAAAGCAATTTTTATAACACGCTTCACCAAATGATTGATGAAGCTATATTAACACCAAATTCCTGCGAAACCTAAATCAATCAGAGGCTTTCCAGATCATTCTGACACGTCTAACACTTCAGGAATACTCAGTCATTTTGATTAATTTAAACTGGATCTTAAAAATACCAACACACCTTTTTATAAACCTAGAATCAAAGCAAAAAATAAGCAAGTAGAGAAATAGAAAAGACAGAAAAATGGTATCATTGCAAAAGAAATACTGATACTAATTAATTTCTCACAAAACGATCGCATTTATACACAACAGAAAGACTTGACGTCGACCAAATGGATGTGGTGAACCAGACATCTAAGAGGTCTTTATACTAGAATGGATAGACTGGCAAAGTTCAGTGACGTGGAACATCACCAAATATCTTCAGTGCTGCACTGCACATCACCTTTTGTCAACTGGAAGCCAATGAAGAATATCACGAATGACACCATAATATGCCAAATAAACACTTAAACGAAAATATTGGCTTTGACAGTTCGTGGATATCCAAGCTCGCAGACTTCCTTGACACCTCTGCTGGCATACTCGCCGTACTGCCATAGCATGTAATTTTTGCTGTGAGATGCTCCAACAATGTTTGACCAATTGCCTCTAAATAAATTTTAAAAACACTATAATAATAATAATAATAAATAATAATAATAATAATAATAATAATAATAATAACAATCTGCAGTTGGTGGATATCCAAGCTACAGCAAAATGCTTACCCTACCTACCCGATGACTTCTGTGTACTTGACACCTCTGCTGGCAAGTACTACAAGGACCTGTACATGGACCCGTGAACCCGTGCCATAGCATGTAAACAGTTTTTGCTGTGAAATAGCACGATGCTAATCCAACAATGTTTGACCAATCTATGAGCAGGCATTAGAGTTCAAGCAAAAAACGAAGAACTTTCTCTCAAAGAGTAAATAAATTTATTACTGATTTTCTGTATTTCCTTTGTGTTTTCAAAACACTATAATAATAATAATAATAATAATAATAATAATAATCATGAACTTATTATGGTGGCATATCGTACAGGTACTGCTAGGGCATCTAACAATTGAAAATACAGTTTATCTGACAACGATCAATGTTTTGGACAACTATAAACAAAAGAGCAGTCTTCAGTTCTCATTTAAAATGGTTCTAGTGTCATTGCCATAGTTGTTGATGATGGCAGGCTATTCCAAACTCTGGTAACTATTATAAACTGTCTCTACACAACTGACTTTCTATACTATATCAATTCTGACTTTATAGTAGCAATTCTGTAAACATGTCAAAATTCAAGATTCTAGGAAACTTTTTATAGCATTCATTTCTTATAAGTATCATAGCAAAGCTCTCTCATGATCATGAGACACTCAAACAAAACCCCCGAATATTGTACCAGATAAACCTTATAACCAATATAGTGAATGCTTGAGTTAATTTGCAAAATAACTCAATAATGAAGGAAACACAATCAAAAGACATTCCAAAGAGTTCTACAGTTTTGAAACTACGTACAATTTAGTGAGGCTAGCGTTGATGCTACCTGGTCTCTAATTCTTCAACCATGACATTACTCGTAATGCAAAATATAAAGTATTATTTTACGATTGCCCATTTGTTGTTAGTATCTGTTTAAAAATCTTTTTTTAAAATTTATTTATTTAGCACTTCTTTTATTTATTTCTCCATAATTATTCCACAATTTACATAACATGTAAACAAAAAATAACAGGTACATAAGCCTATGTACTTGTCCAATAATATCATTGTATGAAATCAAATTGAGAAAGAAATAAATAAATGGTTACTGAAGGGATCATGGATCCCGCAAGAAAGTAACCAGTACATATGAAATTTAATAATGATAGCAGACATAAGTAAAGAATTAGTTTAATAATTTGAATTTAGGTAAAAAAAATAAATAAATAAAATCTGAGAAATGCTATCTGCAGAAAGATGGGAAGGGAAAACGGCGAATGTGGACAGACGTGTCGGGTAGTCTTTCGGGTGCGAATCTTTCGACCAATTCCCGCTGAAGGTCATCTGGTACTTTGCCGAGCCACAGGCGCAGCAGTCGGGAGTCATCTCGGGAGACTTTCTGTTTTCCGTTCTCCCGGCTATTTCAACAGAACACAAAACACATTTGCAGTTTATTAACAACCACTGCCACTTCGCCGGTCATCATCAGAGCACCTGAGGTACGGATCCAAACCAACTGCAGTTACTCACCTCCTCTTCAAGTATCGGATGATGCCTACAAGAGATTGGCAAAGCAAGGCGCAATGATTGAAAACATTTCTCCAAATGGCTGTGGCGGCATCTCCATAAACTAAGATCTTAGAATAATCTCATAAATCACTATGAATCATAAAGACATTGGATATCTGTTGCTCATAATTAGAAAAATCCCTTCATATATATATATATGTGTGTGTGTGTGTGTGTGTGTATAAAATTTAGTTTAAATTTATTAATCGGGTACTCATTGTCACTACTGGAAAGTCATGAAGTTTGGATCTATGAACAAGGTTATAGATACTTAAGGATGAGAGATATGATAGGGAACTTAAAGATGCCAGAAATATTAATCAAATGAAATGCAACATCTGTTGCCAGAAGAGGTACCATCACATAAGATGACCACAATTAGCTAAATAATGCAAAGGAAACACTACAAATGAAAACACTCAATGGAAAGTGTTAACAGAATATTCCAAACGTAGGGACAACAAAAAATTAACACACAGACATTATGAAAAGATAGGAGACAAAAACACGACAACAGTAACATTATAAGCAATTTTTAATCAGCAAAATGCACTCTCACTTGGTGATCAAAGCTAACTTCATTGGGTCATTACCATTACAAAAAGAGAAATTCGAAATCAGTAAAGTACTTGCAGTACTCTGTATTTGCTGATGGATTTAATAAATTCACAATGAAAAATTCTAGTGTTGCCTGCACAACTGTTCCTTAGCCAACTCTGCTTCCTCTGTTTGGAACAACTTACCAAAAACTGTCACTTCAGACTTAACTGTTTCTACAGTTGCTTTTATACCCCCTCTCCCACTGAAATCTGTACTCTGCAGTTTGGTCTACACTGTCTAGGACACAAGACTCACCCCACACTTATATGATTCTTCACATAGTGAATGACCTAAAGTGCATTAACAACCGTGTAATAGTAATAATAATCTAGCTAATATATGAGAACAAGAAAGCGGACAGAGATTTTTCAACATACTGCCTTCGCAGAAGACTCGAGTCAAAGCGCCATCGTCCTTGAACCAGGCGTCGTTACGTTCTATTACCGTTGCTCTGCAAGATCACACAAAATTGGAGAATTTCATGGAGAATTTCAAAATTCGGACGTGTTACAATACAGCATGTACACTTGGTTTCTAAATAATTATTATTCAACACTAGAACCTGTAGCATCAAAACTATATAACGATTTCAGAATTTCTTTAAAACATTAACAAAGCTATAACAATCAGCACATGAACTTTAACTTTTTACCATCACAGGGTCATGGGCAGAAAGTGTCGTCAGGGAAATCAATTTCTCTGACAAAAAGTGCATTTATTCATGGACCAGTAATGGTCAATCAAAAATCCACAGTCATGTTTCAAAGGACGATCAGTAACAGTACCAGTTAACGTATAGAGCATAAAATATTATAGCGATTATGAACTTTATGCACCCACTGTCAGGATGATGATGATGATGATGATGATAATAATAATAATAATAATAATAATAATAATAACAACAACAACAACAACAACAACAACAACAACAACAATTAACAATCACAGCAGAACTTCAATATAATGGACTCGGTTATAACATATACATGGTTATAACATACTGCAACATACAGTTCCATGCAAGTGATACCGTATTGGATGGTATTGGATATAAGGTACCTCATATATAACATGCTAAATTTTAAAATAGTATTGCTCCACATATGGCTCGGAAAACATTCATTCGGTTGCAAGTTCTCCACGAAGCTGTATTCTCTAGTCTAGTAATTTGGAATTCCAAAACAAAGAAAGCAGTTTGGGATACATGTATCCATATAGAGTCAAGAAGCTCAAGCAATCTCATTCTTTATCTCCGTTTCCGATGGAGTTATTACAGAAGTGGATGGGAAATGTGCTCGGCCTCCAACTCCAGAGCATATCTGCTGCTCCGGTAGCGATACGATCTCCATCGGTGGACTCACTCTGTATCGATCTTCCACATTTCCTTCGAACGCCGACTAGAAAGAGACACTGAAAACGCTCCGACAAGGGAACAATAATCAGTCAAATTCTCGATAATAAAATATTGGAATTCTATGATCAGGCTAAGTCAAATGACCGTTGGCAATGGCCTGGAAAAGCCATCACTCCTCTGGTTAGTCAATCGTGCAACGTGGCCATGAAGCAGTTAGCGTGTCTCCACTGGGAACAAAAATCAGCGTTTGCTTGACAGACAGAATTTAAGAGAGCAAACACACTGCATACAATGAAGATGAGACCAAATGCAGTAGCATCCATATAAATGCAGCAAAAATTACATTATATTCACAGAAGGCAAAACAGATAACAGAATAGAAATTTGGTCCATTTGTATAAACAAAAGCCAGCATGCAATCAACAAAGAATAAAAAGATCTGTGTATTCAAGTTTTATTAACACTGCTCCCTGCAGTTCCAGTGTTCAATTCCCTTCAAATCACAATGAGCTTAATAAATGCCAGAGGATACACAGTACACACACTATAATCTAAGATTATAAACATATGGAAAAATATAAAAGCAAAAATTACAACAACAACAAGAAAAATTATTCATCATAAAATGAGAAATGTTTGAAAATATGGAAATTATTATAGCTCAAGAGAAGAACTATAAAACCAAAATGAAAATAACCACAGTAAAACTTTGTTATAACATACTTAGCAAGTCTGTAAAATTTAGTACACAATATCCGAGTATGTTGTAACCAATACTATCCAATATGGCAACGCATCACATGGAACTGTACATTACGGTACATTATAGCAGAGTATATACGCTATAAACAAGTCTGTTATAATGAAGTTCTACCATACGTCATTGTTGAGTCATCACATCACTAGATGATATTAACAATGAGTAATAGAAGATCAATAACATTCAATTCCCTGTCATTATTGTTTATAATTTATATAAATCTTCTATAATGACAAAACTAAGAGTTCTAATATCATAAAATTTATTTTATTTCACTGATGACCCCACTGCATATACCGGTAATCATGTCATAATTTAGGAATCAAATAGGAAAACTCTGGAAATTCATATTCAATTAATTCTGATATTTAGGTAATTTTAGGAACCTCAAAAAACAAACTACCGTAATTAAATCCAAAGTATCATATTAAATGCAAATTCATTACACCAACAATTCCACGAAGTTACACAACACAAGAAATACAAAACTGGAAGCAACACGTTACAATTATTATCTCAAATAAAGTTTTAAAATAAGCATAAATTGATTATTACAGCCAACAATACCTAAATGATTCAGCTGTATTACATTCACATTTCCTATCAAATAAGCCAGTTCACCTCTGTTCCCACACTTAGACTGGTTGCCTGATCTTTGTTCTTAAGTCCAAACAGTGACAACCAAAGACCAAAAGCATTGCAAAGCCCCTCAAAGGTCGTCCCCCCAGTTCTTTTTTAAAACTGTATAAATAACTCGTGTTCACTAACTTCACCAAGAAAGAAACTAAAGACCAACCACAATTAATTATGAATTCAATTTGCTACAATCTACTATGAACCTTAAAGTTCTTAATTTTCAATTGCCATGTCTTATTTTCAGCCATCGGCACTCAATTTTTGCAATTTATTTATTTATGATTATTCCCATTCACAGTAGACGCTGCGGTTCCTGTGTTGTTATTCACGGTGTGTGACTATTTTCTTCTGATCAATGTTCTAGTTATTTGTCTCACTGTTTGGAATTTCTTGATTCGTTTATTGAAATACAAAAGACTGCTGACGAATAAACCTTACAGCCATTCACAAGAAAGTATCTGATCTAGTTCAACCTCCTCTTGCTGTCAGCCATGTTTCCAATATTAGGCGTTTAAATAAGATAAAATCACTTTGAAGACAACAACTGAAGAAGCAGCAATTTCTCCAATGAAATTGTTAGTGGCAACACTGCTGCCTGCATAGAAGACCCCCATTAGCCCATTAGATTATTGTCACCATAAAATGTCTTGATTAGGAGGAGCTGAAACAGGCCCCTGACATATGTATCATTGTAGTTCCAAATTGTTACTTGTTCTCAACAGCATAAATGGCATATAATAATGGGTGTCAGAAAATTACATCAATGATTTAAAAATTACACAATTTTAATGTCAATATCTGCAGATTTGGAATTTGGCAAGTTCAGCAGATGAAATATTTTCTCAATAAAACATTTAACACAAAACGTCTATTTAAGGGAGACAAACAAGGAACATTACAAAGATGTTGTCGTGGAAATAATTGTATACAGCGCCTATGTGTGTCACTTGCATATGCATATCAAACAAAGAACTGAGTTTTTAAATGGCAGACTATGTGTAATGACATGTGTAATGACATATTACAATGACTAGCTATGAAAAAGTTCCAATTATCTCATATTTGTACACTGTGACAACACTGAACACCAAGGCAGGTTTTATAATTGCAGACCATTTCAAGAATATTGGATCAACCAGGGCCCACCCACCCCCTTAAATAATACGGGGGAGTTAACACTGACAACGAGGAAACACTGCAGTAGGAAACAAGTAATAACAACAACAATAACAAGGGAAAGAATCAATACACCCGGTAAATTGCCAAAGATAATACAAAGCTTCCATAAAACAAACTGGTCTTTAATAGCCCTAAATGCTGGATTATCAGGAATGCTGTCCATTCTGGAGACTGCAAGGTGTGCAGGGAAACAAACACTAACAAGCCACAAAGCATGTTCCTGAATGGAAGAGTGGGATGTTGGCACACAGAAAACTGATCGCCCACAATGACAACATTTGCAGACAATGCCAATGTTTCCCCACACCCCACTGCTACCAAAAGACAAAAAGACCAAACAGCAGCACACACGGGAGATCTCTAAAACTGCTTGTTTCTTCGTAACATCGACACAAAACAACTGGCATAACAACGAAAATGGTACTGGTCGACTGGACCGATAAAAAAAACGAAGACTGATTTTTCTTTCTTGCTGTAAATAACAGAAAATAAGTGAAAAACTTGAAATTCATAGTTCTTCCTTCCATATGCTGCTCCGTACAGTGTGGCTTCCGACAATAGAAGCCACTCGTCACACTAATCAAATATTCAAAATTAAGACGGCTCTATATAAATATCGACACCGACACTAAATAAATAAGAACTATTTGTGGTTCATAAAATATACAAGAACTGTAAGCATAATTTAATTAACATCCACAAATCCGCAAAGCAAAAATATAAACCCAATAATGACTAACTGTATAAAACAATGCCTTAGTCTATTTTAATGTATCAGCTTCTGTCTGACTTTACAGCTGCAATAAATTTAGTTGTGATTCAACATTTGTCATATCTCTCTAATTTGATTTAAAAATCACTGCTAGGTCACTAAACAAATAAATATAAATTTCAACAATAAAAATAGTTTAAACCTAGTGCTGGTCTAAATAAGTCATACATATTCCTTTGAGTATGGCCATACACTATAAAAAGTCATAAGCAGTTTGATCACCCTGGATTCAAGGATCAGAGAGGGTTAGTTATGGTCTTGATTTGACAGCCAGGGTAACCCATTTGTAACATTGTAGCACACACCAAACCTCTCTCTCCCTCCTCCCTCCCTCCCTCCCCCTCCTCTCTCTCTCTCTCTCTCTCTCTCTCTCTCTCTCTCTCTCTCTCTCTCTCTCTCTCACACACACACACACACACACACACACACGAATTCAGGAATAATATGCAATTATGCATGGCTTAATTATATAAGAATAATATGACTGTATGGTCTAATTACATAATAGGGCCTTTTCCTTTCAATAAAAAGCAACTTAAACATTTCTTGGATCAAAACAATATTCATACAGCAAGATAATCAGGGTAATGTTACATTTAATTCATTATCCCAATATAGTGAAGAAAGCATGCATTACAACAATGTTGCAAGAAATCATTCTCCTGTAGATTCTTTTTTTTTTACTACACAACAATTTTATTTTGTCCTGTAAAAAAACACATAATCCACACAACTGTATTAGAAAATGACAATGTACTACCGGTAACTATTTAGGAAATGACAATATACTAAATATTTAGGACAGAAAATGTCTTCAGATCTGAGTAGCAATGCATCAACTATACAAAACATTGACAAACTCAAACAAGGATTTCTCTATAAGCATCTTACTATAGAAGCAGAGCCGCCGAGAGAAATTCCTGGGCCCCGGAACAAAAAAATTTGCAGGCCCTTAAGAAAAATTTATCAAGTCTCCGAAAAACCTGACAAGCAAAAAAATGTTATCAACTCTCCAAAAACAGCCTGACAAGCAAAAAAACGTTGTCAATTCTAAAAAAAAAATCCTGACAAGCAAAAAACTTATCATCACCGGATCTGGGCCCCTGAAACTCCATGGGCCCCGGTACAATGTACCGCTGCACCCCCTCTCCTCAGACCTGTCTAGAGAGAGCTGGTTTCTTGTATCTCAAGTTTTATAGACCACAAAAATACTATACAATTGAAACCCTGTTTGACATTTGACAAAGCAAGGACTAGTGCTACAGTACGCTGATATGCAAAATTCAGAAGAGTGATGAAACAAATTAAAACCACATTTTCGTGAGTCCCCAGCTTAACTGAGTCAAACTGTACTAGAATTGTCAATATATTCTGCCTCAATTTTATTCTAGAGCATTCGAAATGCCCCGAAAAATGGTGAGCCATTTGAAATGACGCTATACAAAGTCTTTCAGAAATCTATTCTCTGTCAAATGTCTACAAAATCGATCGAGAGATAAGAGGGGTCTAGAGACAGAGCCGCCGAGAGAAATTCCGGGTCCCGGAACAAACAAATTTGTGGGCCCTTAAGAAAAATTTATCAAGTCTCCAAAAAACCTGGCAAGCAAAAAAAACATTATCAACTCCCCAAAAACAGCCTGACAAGCAAAAAAACGTTGTCAATTCTCAAAAAAACACCCTGACAAGCAAAAAAACTTATTGTCACCGGATCTGGGCCCCTGAAAACTCCATGGGCCCCGGTACAATGTACCGGCTGCACCCCCTCTCCTCAGGCCTGTATAGAAGCTATATAAGAAGACCTCGCCTAATTCTGGGCCACCTGGCAATGTTTTGACAGTCGAAAACTATAACACTGAATTCAGATTCTAAATCCAATGGTTAATCAACAATCACAAATCTCAGAGTTGATATCTTGTGTATTACTTCCCATTGTTTATACAAAAAATGATCCAGAAATGACATGACTACATCATGAATAGTTCCATGGTATGATTCTTTGGCTTATAGATAACAACATCTAAAATATGGGTTTTAACATTCTGATAGTTATCAGGCATATATCATTTGCTTATCTTCATAGAAATGCCTAGTCATGGGCTCCAAGATATCTTTAGAATTCCCAGGCTGAAGGGTCTATGAGGCTTTAATTTAAATTTCTTCAGATAAAACCTTTCCCACTCTCAAAAAGAACCCAAGCTCAATGCCTCAACAAACATCCTCTGTGCTGTAAGTGGCCAAGTACCGGTACTCATTAAACCAAGCAGGTGGGGCACCATCAAAGCACAAACTGCAGTCCTGTCCAACAGGAGGCAGAGGTGGATAAAAACACTGAACAACAGGGGTGACGGGATCAAAGTGCCTGACTCATCATGTTTTTTCCACTATTGGGTCTGAAGAAGTACTGTCAGTACTCCAGCATAGTCCTTGCCATATTCCATCTTTCTCAACAGATTCATTGTTTGACACTTTTCCAAAATGTTCCCCCCCAAAATGTCCTCTTACTAAATCTGAAATATTTTCCCGTCTTTTACTAACATAGCCCAGCAACAGCTCCAGGGATATTGAAATGGGGAGAGCTAAAGTCCAAGAGGAAGTTGTAAAAAGAGCAAAGACTGAAGGAAAATTCTTTCATGTCTGCCAAAGACGCAAATTGACTTATTTCAGTTACACACAACGAAACACAAAAGATAATCTACAAAGAAACACAAAAGATAATCTACAAAGAAACACAAAAGAGAATCTACAGCAAACAATTCAACAAGGTATCATGTCAGGTAAAAGTCAGAAGCATCAAAAGAATTTCCTGGAAATGCTTGATGTCACCTTATCTTCAACTATTAAAGGAAAGAGGAAACGATGATGATGATGATGATGATGATGATGATGATGATGATGATGATGATGATGATGACGACGACGACGACGACAACGATGAAAGTCCAAGGGCCAAAAAAATCTATTTCTTTATGTGGAAGGAAAAAAGACTTCCCCTAATTTTGGATCACTGGAAATATTTTGGAGGGCCAAGTTCCCTGAATCTAGGAATGCCACAAAACAATTCAAACTAGGACTCTATAAACATCTAGGTAGGCATTGATAAGAATAACTGCACACGGAATTACGGGTAGATAAAGCACTTAACCTCCAGAAAAATCCTGTGTGCGTGCGCGCGTGTGTGTGTGCAAAAGTACATGTAAGTGACAAATGGCATCAGACAAAATTAAATAAATGTTTGGGGCACAAGTAGGGTTTTCTGAATTTAAACCTGTTACAAATGCCTTTAGACAGTTCTACTACAACTCAAAGGCTACTCCAGGTAGAAGGGAAGCTGATAGCCTGTAAGCAAGGTCAAAGAGTAGTCTGGCTTTGAAAGCCACGCTGGCTCCACTATGCTGTATGCTGGCATTTATCAAAGCATTTTGAAGTCTGAACCCTCACACATAAAGCTGGTGCCTAATAATTCTATTCCTACATCAATTAACAGTGTTAACAGTACCGGTAATACTTAAGAGCAGGACTCCTGTGGCTGAAAAGAATTCTTGAAAATCTGAAACTGGTCTACTTTTTTATTGCAACATTAAGTTCAAAAATAGAACATTTGAACTACCGATACTGGTATATCTTATTACCGTCTCTGTTTCAATTTTCTTATCATATGTTTTATTTTTATCGCTGGTATAAAACGATTAAAATAATTATACGACCCGCTACGGCATGTTGGCAACTTTGCGTTACAGAAAATAATTTTTTTTACAAAAAGACCTGCTTAATGAGTCAACCATCTCAATAGATTAACCTCCAACTTTTTGGTTTATGCAAGATAATGCATCCACTGAACAGGATCATTCCCAAGTGATGGTTTTCAAACCATGGCCATTGGAAAGGGTAAAAAGGGCTCACCAGCAACCTGCAGTGGTTTCTTCAAAAGCCGTCCTGATTTTCAGAATTGTGAAATGTTCGTCAAATTTTTCCATTTAAGCAGAAAGCCTAATACCTAATTAAATGAGGTTTTAAAGCAAACTTGGGCAGGGCTGTAAAAGCTTTTAGAACTTACAATTTGTAATTGCAAGTTCTATACAAATGCTACATTACATTTCTAATAGGATGTTTAGCAGGTTGATATCCATTATGAAGATTTGATTCAAGCAACTTGTAACCCGATTCTTGTACATCTTCTGTTTTTGAGATTTGAATTTCAAGCCATGTCAAATTTGTGGAAATATGCTTCTTCTGACAAACTGAATCTAATTTAAAGAGTCCATGACTGAATTTTGGTAATTGGAGATCTAATTATCATTGAATGAAATATTAAATTGAAATAGTTCAGACAAGTACAGAATTCAGTCTCACCTGAACTCAATGCAGCCAACTCTTGGGGCTGGCGCAGTCCACAAGACTTCAACTCCGGATTTAGGTTGAAGATCTGTGTGTGTTATGATGTGCGGACATTCTGTGGCAAATCTTGTTCTGGTTGTATCTATAAGCTAAAAATAAAACTTTTAATTCACAATGGGCAAAGACAATACACCATTTGGGATTTCATTTTCATAGTTCTATAAAACAAGTATTCAAACCCCTAGACAAAAAGTGAAACAGTACATATGCATGATCTAAGCAGGTAAATAAATACCGGTAGGTGGATAAGAAGACAATGAATGGGTAAGCATGATAAGAAACATGCAAGATATCAGTAATATAATTGATGAGCCTGTGCTGCTAAGTTTGGAAGTTAGCAAGTAATTTATAAAAATCAGCCATACTTTCACAAACGGATAAAACAATAAATCACTATACCAGATCAAGGATTAAGACTGGAGAAAATTGTCTCTTATTTGGCTAAAATTCCTTACGGACACACACACACACACACACACACACACAAAAATAAACAAAAGCTGGCACAGTCCTTAATTATCAGCAGCAGCCGGAAAAGCTAAAGCTATATTTTAAACAATGGCCAACATAATAATTACAACCAGATTTTAAACTATTTATTATTATCACCATCATCTTCAAGATATCAAATGTTTAACTTTTGCAATAGCATTATTAATTTACAGCATTTTGTTGAGGGGGGATTTTCACAAGATCGAATAAAGTGGTTTATTTCCAAAAAAAGTCTGCTGGCTTTGAAAGCCTTTCAAAATAGAGAGCATTTAAAACGTAATTGAAGTTATGAAGGCCGACTACTATCCAAAAACCCACTTATAACTGAATTCAAATAACCATCAGAACATATAACCATCAGAACAAATAACCATCAGAACAAATAACCATCAGAACAAATGACCATCAGAACATATATGCAAATGCATAATGGAAGCATCAATTGAACCAATCCTTAAACACAGGAGATATATCTCTTCAAAACCCCATAAGCTAGCATTGCCTACATCTAATCTGTAGTCTGGCTAAATGTCTTACATGAATTATTGTTCAGCAAATTCAATCCTAAGATACAATATCCTGGATATGCATCATCGGATAGTCACAACCATTTACCAAATGTTGTCACTAAATTATGTTACAAATTCCTTCAAAATCGAATGCCCTGTATACACTGTGTGAAATTGTAATTACAATACCCTTATATTCCTCGTGATTACCTGGTTCGTCTATATTCAAATGCTGAACTGATGTACAGTGGCAAACTTTAGTTAAGCTTTCTACCTATCCCAAACAAAATTGACTAGACATACAGAATACAAAGCTATAAGGACTGAGTACCAGTAGATAAAGTGACAACATTTACCAAAATTACCAGATACTGAAATGATTGAGTAATACTGAAATCATTGGGGAGCAAAGACGCTGCACATATAGCAGCCAGGCATATCAAGCTTAAGGGAAAATGACTAAAAAAGAAAGCTTCAAAATGAATGTATGCAACAGTTGTCAGTCAGGAGGGCCTTTAACAACAGCCTCTCTGTGATTCACATCCTTAAAAACAAATAACAAAACACCAGACAGGGATCTCTGAGTAAAACTCCGGGTTTTTTCATAGTGAAACACTTTCATAGTGAAGCACATGGGTGCTGGCAAGCACGGAGTCCAAGAGACTCTTTGAAACTTGTGAGATTTTTAAAAATCACTATTCTTCACACTACCTAGTATTACTACCCGATACTACACATTAACCACTAATACGTAGTATTGTAAAGTGCTCTTGCCTTTGGCCATTTTTGCCATGCTTATTGTGCTATATAAATTGTCTAGCTAATAATAATAATAATAATAATAATAATAATAATAATAATAATAATACCGCAAATCTGAAGGATATATGCCATTTCTGTGTGTGGGCAATATATGTAAAAAACCTGTAATACAGTGGATCCCACTTAATCGCATACCGCTTAATTGCATAACCCGCATAATCGCATAGCAACATAAAAACCCGAACCAGTGTTTTCTGCGTACAAATTAATTATCAGACGTCCCGGCTATTCGCATAGCCCAGTTAATCACATAAGCAAGGCTTGCACGGCACCTATGCAATTAAGCGGGTTTCATTGTATAATGAACTTTAAAATAAATTTCTAAAACCAACAACTTCACTCAAAATTACCAGAGAAATAAACAAGTAATAACAAACGTGCAATCAAACACATCACAGAAGTAATTACAGTAATTAAATTCTAAGGTAATTCCATCAAATAGCATAACTAGCAAAGAAAATGCTAAAGGATGAGAAGATTTAAGTTTTATTAGGATCAAGTGAAGAATTTAGACACAAATGTGTGTGTTGACCAATGTAGTGTAGGCTAGTGCAAGCAAATCCTATAGCATTAACACCTAACAGATATAATAATGGAATGCTTCTAACCTGAAATGTTCCCATAGCTGTGGATTCATCTTGAGCATTCAACGGCACTGACACCAACATGAACCCCACGAGCTTCTGGTTTGGATAGGTCCCATTGATCGATACTGAATAATACAACATTAAAACTTGGTGCAAAACCAAACATTTAAAACTAAATGCAAAAAACATCATTTAGAAATCTGAACGATTATTTTGCAGCCTGTAGCAATGCCACGTAACAAGGAAAAGATCACGACACAGGGCAAAAGTCACGTGATCTGAAGGTGGTTACCAGTAAGTGCTTTCAATATTTCCTGGCATCCCCTAAATGGGCAGCTGCCAGCCTTTCCATTATTCCATTGAGTAAGTGCCTTGTGTACTCATTCACAGCCGAGTCAATTGGGTGAATGTCTGGGGTAGAATCAACCGAAACTCTTCCGGATGAAGACAAGGCTTGAACCCCAGACTTCATGACTGGCAATCCAGTTCACTAACCACTACAGCATTGTGCCACCATCCATTTATATAGTACAAAATAAATTATATAAGCAATACGGCTCATAGCAATATTATTTAGTATTTCTATAAAATGCATAAAACCACTCAGTACATATATATACCAATTTGTAGCTATACATTGTATCAATTATACTATAAATTCAGTTGGCATGGTCCAATGACACTGCCTGTCCCTGGGAGTGCCAGAATGGTCATTCCAATGTCATGCCTCCATAGACATTGACGCTCCTCCTATTGCAATAGGTCCCAACAAGTCTTCCAACAACAGCAATGCAGTAGACACAAAATCCTGTTGTCTTATTGTTTTTCAGTCTGCTGTAATACGTTAACAATAAGCAATAAGCACCATTGCTAACTTTGTCGGAACAGATACTTTCCAGATTCTCCCAAAGCCGTTGTTTCGTGATAAATGGAAAATCAATACAACCCAAATTGACAAAAAATCCATGAATTCAAAGCCCGATGACACACACACACACACACACACACACACACAATTGGCATATAAGATCACATTAACGTTTCAAGGCAATACATATTCCTAAATATCCTTATTGATAGTACTTTATAGACAGTCAGTAACCTGTATGTATTGAGATGGTGCATAAGATTATCTCATACCATCCAGTAATTAACTAGGCATCTATTTAAAGCAGCGGTTCTCAACCTTTATAGTGCCGCGACCCCTTCAATTCAATTCCCCATGATGTGACGACCCCCAACCGTAAAATCACTTTCGTTTATAATGTAACTGTTAAAAATAATAAAACTAAAAAATTAAAATGTTTGAAATCATTCTGATTCAATTGTCTGCAATGCCTATCCTCGGAATGGCAATTATATTAAAACAGGACTATAGTAACTACCAGTGGGAAAATTTTGTACAATTACAAGGTTTGCGCATCAAAAAAGAGACAACCCCATATTTCCGAATGTTTCAGGCGACCCCCTGGAAAATGGTCATTCGACCCCCGAAGGGGTCGCGACCCACAGGTTGAGAACCGCTGATTTAAAGCTTCAACTAGATTATTGAATATCTGAAAGCTCTACTGCTTCAAAAGACAACTAAAAGTGTACACATCCTACCTCAGCATAAATACTGAATAGTAATTCAATATTATAAAAAATAGCTATTAGCTATTAAGTCCCTTTTAAGAAAGGCTGGATTTCCAGTGGGACAAGGAAAGTGTTGTATTCCAACTGACCTAAGTTATTAGGTATGGGAAATCTCTTTGGCCTAGCTCATAGACGGTGTATCTGGAATGGCTTAGGGCTAGAATAATTGTGTATTTCCACTGCAGTCTAATTAAGCAAAACGAACTTGTAAAAATACTCTTTCTAATTATGCAGCAACTGCATGATGATGGTGAAGAATATATCAGACAGAATTCATCAAACAACGACAAGAATACGTTCCACAAGAAGTACCGTAGTTGTGATCATCTCTGCTAGAAGCAAGAATAAGAATAAAGACCAAACAAACCAAGAGACAGAAAATATGTCGATGCGTTTAAAGTCATATTAAGCACAAATGAGTCACGGACATTGCATCTATTTCCTTGTTTCAACCCTCCCCCCACGACCACAAGTCAGTAAACCAGAAAATCTGTTCATAAATACAAATACAAATGACCAAATACAGGTATTTGTAACATTCAGAAATGCACCGAATCAGATATCATTCTGGATCAGGAGCCATACATGTATCCAGCGGAGTAAGAGCAGACCTACGCTCACAAAGCTCAGAGTCAGAGACTCAGAGGTATCCTGTAAGATTGAGCCATGAGGCCCAGATCTGGAACCATACATTGAATTCAAAAATGCTGGATCCAATTTCAAATCCAAAGCAGAAATAAATGCCTGTACTAATCTATTTTGTTGAAAGCTTGGCATAAGTCAAATAGTAATGCTCTGTGGCTCTACAAAACAACATGGCCTGTGTATCAGTCTAGTTGCTTGATATTCAATATGCCATATGTTCAGTACATTGTAATACAGTATACTGTACCTATGAAAATAAATGTACTGGTGAATAAGAAATCTTTTCAGGTAAAAGGTAAAGGTATAAAACCAGTCTGGTTTATTAGACAAGCAGCGATGCCTGCGATGGCTTACGTCATTACCGGTAATCTAGAGTAGGTTGCCATTAGGGTACTTTCTCTACAACTGTGTTTTGCCTTCACAGCTTAGCGCTGCTAGCAATTTATTGGTGCTTAAGTGATGAACGGCTTGGTTGGCCGCCAGCACCATGACTAGATCCCAGGATGGTCACCCGTCCAAATACTAACCTCGCTCGACGTTGCATCTAAACTGATCCAAAAAGCGAATCCAGTGCTCATTTCATAACAGGAATGATCTATATTCCGGATTTTAAGCCTTTGTACTTTGGACAACATATATTTCCTGGAGATTGCATCTGAATTCAGAAATGATTTTCAATTGGTGTGCATTATCAAAATCAACTAGTATGGGTGTAATGACGTGTTATCAAAATCAGAACCAGAAAGAATGTTCAGTGCCTACAACAGAATGGTAACAGAACACTATTCTACCCCAGCAATTTCCACAATGCCAAGCAACAAAGTGAAGTCAATATATTCTATTCAATTGTTTGCAAGCCATTAAAATACCAAGTTTGGTAAATACATAGTGTGCTTCATAGAGCTGCCATTCGAAAAAGGCACTTTATAAATTTTCCCAGCACATTATCAGAACCTGCTAATCAATAGAGTGTTTCCATTTCCAGTGACTGGTCAAGCCTTACATTAACAAACCAATTATACATAGCATTTATATTTTGCACAGCTTTTAACATATGATATGCTTCATGCATACCTGAATTTATATTTTGAATCTCCATTTTCTGACAGCTACTTCTTCAATGAATGAAAATCATTTTAAAATCATTAATCAAAACTATAAATAATTATAAATTAGGGTGCAGCTACACACACATACATCCACACACAGATAAAGATTCAAAGCAGGATTATAACTATTTCTCTGTGAATTCAAATTATAAGAAATAGATACACATATAATAATATATTACCTTTTAGAATTTTATATGATATGGTCTCCTAATATCTTGAGGCAACTCAAATCCTGAACCATTTCATTTCATCATCATTTTATTATTTCCAAAGCATAGAAATCATTGAAAGTTACATAATAATAACAACATAATAATAATAATAACATAATAATAACATATGTATAAGAACTTAATAATAACATGTGTAGAAGAACTTAATTATAATTATTATTACAGTAATAGATTATTAAAATATAACAGTAGTTGATATAACATCCATAGAAGAACTTAATTATTTTACAATAAAATGAAATAGGTGAAAAGGGTACAATTATATGGAAATAACAAGATACCGAAGGGAACAAAGTTCCTGCAAGGAGGTACCTTAGGTAGAGTAAGAAAAATGAAAAAGTAATAGTGAATAACAAGATCTATAATAGAAAAATGAATAGGTAAACAAATATTATAGAACAAGCCAACATTAGTATAGGTGTATCAAAACCATGAAACATCATAGCAGTTCAAGTTCCTCATTTATTAGCAACAATGAATTGTTTAAGGTTACATTTAAAATCATCTAAGTTTATGGAGTTTCTTAGATACATCATGATTCACAATCAGACAACAGTAATTCTTCTAAGAATGAATCTTGTTAGATGATTCCTGTGGAGATATAGACATAAATATTGAACCAGGGAAACATCTTGTCCTTGGAAAAGATGAACTCAAAAAGATGGTCTCAGTAGCACATAATAAGACCTCTACTCCTCCTCACATTTTTTTTCTCCAACTTTATATTGATTTAAGCATGAACTGAAACAAGTTACATGTATACCACAATGATGGGGGGTGCTTGGTATAGCACAGTATTTCAAATACACAAATTGTTAATAACTGCTAAAAGAGCTACCTAGTTGTCTGAGTCAGATAGGCAGCAGACTTCACTAGGAACAACAGTATTATATATATATATATATATATATATATATATATATATATATATATATATATATATATATATATATATATATGGAGCAGAGGCAAAATTTGAGGTAGAAAGGCTCCGGCCTGGTAATTCCACAGCTGATCTAGGGTTAAGACTGTCTCTCAAGAAGTAACTATAAAATCATCAATTAGCCTTTGACCCTTTCCACCTAAACCAACTTCTGGAGCACAGGACATCAAACTTTACACCACTGATGCCCTATTCACCTTTGCCTGCACAGCCAAATAGGGAACTGCTGTCAATCCTGTCAATTCTAATGACTATGATAACTTCCATTGACCGTCTGTAACAACCGCCTCAGGCAACACAGGCAGACAAGTACAGACATAACCAGTCACACCTATGCCACTTCCCCTCATTAAAGTTTATTAGACTGGCAACAGGTTGTTTAAAAACTGTAAATCTACTGATGCCATTTATACAGTGAAACCCGCTTAATTGCATAGGTGCCGTGCAAGCCTTGCTTATGCGATTAACAGGGCTATGCGAATAACCAGGAGGTCTGATACACAAAACACTGGTTCGGGTTTCTATGTTGTTATGCGATTATGCGGGTTATGCAATTAAGCGGTATGCGATTAAGTGGGATCCACTGTATTGGCAAAAAACAGCTTTCATCAGAAAAAAACACCAGCATTCCAATGGTAGCAGAGCCAATAAAATGCTTACCATCAAATACTTGACAACAAAAAATGTTTGGCTAATTGGACCATAAACTGAGCTGCGCTGGAGAAACCCAAAGCATCACTTTACATAGGGTGCTGGTAATTCTGGCACAAAAATTGGCTTCAGCTAAAATCCTGCATCAACTAATTGCATTCACAAAATATAGGCACAAGAGAGCATGTCTGCAAAAGTAGTGTCATCTGAAAAACTCAGTAGCTTGAAACCTTTAGCTCATATTTCACACCCAAATGTAGGGCTGATGGTTGGTGGGAGCATTAATGAGGCTAAAATGCAGAAACTGACACCAAAACAAAACCAAATACTTCAGTCTGCAAGTTTCTCTTAGTAAAAACACAATTGCAGGCACAGAGGAAGGGGAATGCAGGGCAGAGGGCTGTGCATTATTTGAGAATGTCCCAAAAATTTAGAAAAGCCTACCGGTACTGCTTTCCTTTCACCAGTGTTTTTCTTTCTTCCTCAGCAGCATTCAATGAAGAAAAGAATGAGAAAGAAGTGCAGCACTTTAAAAACATTTGTAATGATTGCACTATTTCCTACACTGCCATTCCCCATTTGCCATCTTCTATTTATATCCACAGTAAAAAAAAAAATGGCAATACCCTACTGTCAGTGTTTCCACAACTGTGCATACACACTTGACAAAATGTCTAGAATGTTCTTACACTATATGTCATATGTATATAACACAAAGTGGTACCAGGCACCATTATGACAGCAATTGGAGGTGATGTATTATTGTCACTGAACACAAATTCAGACGCATTTTAAGCATTCATTAGAGCAGCCATCACTTAGAATTATATAATCTATTGATGAAAGGATCACAAAGGCTAAGAATAGAAAACACAACACAAAGTGCAGTCATAGAAATTACATATTGTTTACACAACTGTTATAATCAGCCAGAAATGAAATGTTGGATATACATCACATGTCGTGTGTCCAGAAGGATTCTGCATCTAGTCAAAATGTACCCAACAACAGTGTTGGAGTTGTGAAATTTGAGCTGGGGGGAAGGGTTGAGGACTGAAATTCAATGAATGACAGAAGCTGCATGTACCCAATATGTACCCAAAAATTTTGGGAGGGTTGCAAAGTTAGCTGGGGGGAGGTTCAACTCACCCCACCCACAAAACACAGTGAAACCACATTAGAATCCACTGTACTGTTATATATAAAGAGATGTTCTACATAGCCAAGTGCTGCATCATCATCATCACCACCACCACCACCACCATCACCACTGAAGCAATCATCTGTGAATCAAATGCACTGGACCTGTGGAATGTCCGGACTATTAAACTGCAAATTCAGTGTTCAATCATCCTAATACCAACTTCATTTGTAAAACGTTTACCGGGTTCTCTAGACGTTGCCAGAGTCCAAGACTCAGATGTACAGATACACGTTCACTCTTGAACACCTCCAGTCACTCGTACAGACATACACCGCCAGAAACTTCTTACAACTTCTATGGTGACAGAAGTGTGATTGAACTGCCAACACTGGATTCAGAGACTATGGCTTGTTATGAAACTCTATGTACCGGTAGTACACAAGTTCCCTTAGAATGACAAAATTTCACAAAAATACAACGTTGAATAAAAGTAAAATCTCGTAATCCAGCCAATGAAGACGAGTGTTACAAGAACAGTGATGGATCTGTTCTCACAGAGTTGTCATTCTGACAACTTTTTCACCACCACAAATCTACTTAGGGCCATTTGTCATGTACTGCCAATAAAATATATCTAGAATTGACACCCACTTAGACTTGACACAGTCCACAACAGCAAAAGAAAAGGGACAATCACTTGTTGCGATAATTTCATCTACAAGGGACAGTGAGTGTGTGGCACATTAACATGACAGACTGTTTCCTCAGACAAAGCCAAAGATATTTTCAAAAAGCAACAAAGCTTGTGCTACAAAGACTGTTTTCCTTAGAAGGATTATTTTAAAAATAAAGCAAAAAGAAATGAATGGGCAAAGGAAAACTTCTGATGGAATTAAGAAACATCTGTCAAATCTGTCAAAGACATTCAAATAACATTTACCTGCTAAGCCACAAACACAAAAACTAAATAAAATTAAATATCAAGATTTTTAGTTAGTACGGTAAGTAAAACTGGCTGTAACACACACACACACACACACACACACACACACACACACACACACACACACACACACACACAACTGTAATGTGAACAAATAAGAGAAAACTAGATACATCTAAAATAACCCTTAAAACCGGTATGCAAAAGGCAACTGAAACCACTGGAGTATGTCAAAATAAAGTTTAATCCACATGACTTAAAGCCAATGTATCTAGATGAAACTGCTACTTACTAAGCTATTTACCATAGAAAACCCATCTGCCGCACTCAAAGAGATTGATAACAAAGACGGATTCTTGTCAAGCAGAAGACCAATTGATAGTTCTCCTCCATGGAAACCAAAGGTAACTGAATCTAGATAGAAGACAGGAAGCAAGACCCAAATGGTCAGACTTCACAGGAAATACGAGACGGCCAGAGCAGTTACATAGAAGAATCAGTAATGGAAAATATTGGCCGCAAAAATGAAATAAAAGATTATAATTCTAAGAAACAGGTTTGCACAGCTATCAAAGAGCAAATGGGTTTTCTGTCTGGAATCAAGAGAGAAAGAAAAGAAGAAAACAGATACTGGAGAGAGAGAGAGAGAGAGAGAGAGAGAGAGAGAGAGAGAGAGAGAGAGAGAGAGAGAAAGAGAGAGAGAGAGAGAGAGAGAGAGAGAGAGAGAGAGAGAGAGAGAGAGATGGCCAAGTCCTAAGAGAACTCAGACAGGATGATGACAGAAAAGAAGTCATTCGGTCAACAGAAATGGAGAAGGTACGCCCATCCACCACATGCACAAATGATTTGCTGCTATTGTGATATGGATGCATAGTAGGCATAAACTTCTATTAGGCCTCTAGGCTCGAGCCCCCCCCTCCTCCTCACTTTTTGAGAGGCTACCATAGGGAAGGGGAAGCACAGAAGTTCTCCTCCACTTTTTCATCCAAGTTTACCCGGATGGTTCAATGTCATATTGACAGTGCCTACAGACCTCCTTCAGGCTCATGGAAAGGCATGGGAGCAAGCAAACCTGACTGAATGAAGTATTTGTGAAATGTGAATGCAGATTAACACCTACTGAGACATTTGAAGCTGCAAAAGTCCAGAACAGTGGAAGGTGATCCCACAACCAGCTGATGACGACGACGACGACGACGACGATGATGATGATGATACCTACTACATTTCCACTACATCAAAACTGTTATGGCTACAGAAAGATTCAAGAAACTGAATATAAAGCAAAACAACTTAGAGCATTATCTCTTCATTTAACTAGTTACAGGGACTACAAATGTACTGGGAGTTTATGCACTAAAAGATCTTGCACATTAAAAAAAAGTCATAAATAGAATACATTGCAAATGCAGAATAATTCAATTTATTAAACAGCTTTAATTTGAAAAGTCAAATATTTACACCATGAGGTTAAGTCAGCCTGTGTGTTAGACATTTTCATTCAGAATTTGATATTTGATATACCTGTATTAGTACCTGGACAAACCATACAGTTGGGAACTTAAAATAAATGCAAATAAAATTTAGTAAACTGCCACATGTAGACATCAGATACAGAATACAGTGAAACCCGCTTAATTGCATAGGTGTCGTGCAAGCCTTGCTTATGCGATTAACTGGGCTATGTCTGATAATTAATTGTACGTACAAAACACTGGTTCGGGTTTTTATGTTGTTATGCGATTATGCGGGTTATGCAATTAAGCGGGTTATGCAATTAAGCGGTGTGCGATTATGTGGGATCCACTGTACTATGATCCAAGACAAAACACATTGTGAGTCTAGGTACACCACTTTTTCCCAAACAACCACACTTTGAGAAAACAACATCCAGATTGCAGGACTCAATAGCTGCTTACACACACTGGTTAACTTTGAAAACAATTGTGCAACATGCAGTGTAATCTACAATGCAAAAGTCTGAAAATAAGAAGTCTGGGTGTGGATTACTTGCTAGTTTAATAAAGACTGGTAGTTCATAACAACCTATATAAACTAATACTAGATGTGATAGAAACATGCCTAACAGAAGTTCTGCCTGTTAGAGCTACAGCACTGATAGATATACCGGTATTTATGCACAAGAAAGTCCAAACAGCTCATCCATGTACAGCAAATATAGTATATATATATATATATATATATATATATATATATATATATATATATATACATATATATACACACACATGTCATATACATGATCTACAGATGCACTCAAAGATTCAAAACAGAAGCAGTGCAATGGGGTAAGATACTGGTATTCCTTATTGGGTGCTTTAAAGCTACAGCATTGCAGGAGAATATTTAGGGAAGAGGATAGAAGAAAGGCATTAGTCAGAACATAGTATCTTCCCTATTACAGGAGCTTAAATATTGGGTGCTATTATAAATATTGCTGTAGCTCCTCATTGAAAAAGACGATTCCCATTAATTCATTCGTATAAAACACTGATCACGTGTACACGGTACCCCTGAAACAAGTACAAGAGAGCGAAGTACCCACTACCAACCTACAGTACATTATACAAGGACAACAGTTTATGCTCTGTAATACAGTGAAACTCGCTTAATTGCATAGGTGCCGTGCAAGCCTTGCTTATGCGATTAACTGGGCTATGCGAATAGCTGATAGTTAATTGTACGCACAAAACACTGGTTTGGGTTTTTATGTTGTTATGCAATTATGCGGGTTATGCAATTAAGCGGTATGCGATTAAGTGGGATCCACTGTATATTGAAAAATCATGAACTGCAACCTACCGGTACTTCTGTTACAGATTGTGCACAGGTCAGAAAGTGGAATTTTTATTTTACCATTTCTAATTTATTACAAACATGTCTACAGCGTCTGCACAGTGTACACTGCAGACGTAATTTGCAGTAATGGTCTTTTAAACAGACTTTATTCCCAGATCAATATGCATACCACCACCCACAACGTCCCACAACTACCCCCAAGGGGTACAAGTATCATCCATCCCCTGTTAAGAACCACTGGTATACACTGTAAAATGAAGCAAAAGTACAGCAGGGTACTGGAACAGAATTACATAAAATTCTGTTTATTGGAAACTAGTTTCACTATCACAGAACAATATGGTAAATCTAGAATCTTAAAATCATCAGACAGCTTTCTACAATTAATCAGAAAGTTGAAGTAATACATTTTTAACATTTTCACCAAATCAAATAATCAGTAAAGCACTCATAAATAAATACTGTATATATATATATATATATATATATATATATATATATATATATATATATATATATCACATCACAGCATTTAGGACATTTTAAATAATCTAACACTTATTTAATAAGATACCAACTAATGACTTATTCCAAAATTAAATGGAGACTTGCTAGCAGTTTATTCAGTTCTTGGTATCCGAACATCGAACATCGGAATATAAGATGAGAAAACCTGTTAGCTAAACCAGGAGCATATGGGCCGAGTTTTGAAAGAGCAAGATTAATGCTCAGATAAGCAAAGGGAAAAAACATAGAGCAGATGTAAAACAAGGGATTTTTCTCAGTTAGATGCTGATCTGATAAAACCAGGCAACCATCTCTTGCCTTAACCCTGACAATATGTTTGTCCATGTTTCCCAGTTTCTTGCTCAAAACCTTGTGAATATTTTCTTCCAAATATAAAAGAAGTGTTCAGTCTGACAGAAACGCAGAACAAGCTGGTGCTGTTATCTCAGACATCACATACTGTTGGCAAAATATTAAACATGATTATCAATATCCTGTATAAAATATTTAAGAGTCAAACTCACAGACATAGTTTCTACAAGTGGGGTCCAGTCAGTTAAACAGATTCACTGGAATCATCATATTTGGTTGACTTTTCAATCAACTATCAATCAAAAAAGACCACCAGCTAGTAGCTGCCAACATGGATGTCCTAAAAGTAGCAGTCTGCTAGCTAGCATTCAGATTACCCTTGCTGCTAGTCAAAACCTAAGAGAAGTTGGATAGACTGCTCATCTCTCATAGGGTAATATATTATAGGGTTAAAAACAGTTGCCTGGGCTGGTAGATGGGCTTATAGGTTCTTGGAAGAGAAAAATGAGAACCAACTCTCAAGTATAACACACCTGTCTGACCTTATCAGTTGAGTAACATAATTAGATCTTAGTCTCTAAGAGGTTCCAAGGGTAGATAGATGATGCCAGTGAACCAAGAAGATGGGCATTTTCCCACAGTATTTCTAAAATGTTGGACCGTTTTTGCCTCTCAGTCAACAGATTTCAACTGGAAACACTCAGCCATCTCTTAAATAGATAAACTCTTCTAATGCAAATGGAAACTTTAACAGCTTTATTAACCCCTTAACTGGGGAATAAATCTGTAACTCAATGTAAACTGGACGGCTCTTAGCCGTTGCGCCCGGTTAAGGGGTTAAGGACCAGCAGCTGTTGCATATTACATCTTCAATCCATATTTAAGATCAATAGCAATCTATCGCTGTCTAAATCACTTGATTTTCAGACTTCCTATGTTCATATTGGCCACTATAATGCAAATATGGTACTGGTACTGATAGTGAACTAATTCTGAACTACCGGTAACTTTCTACAGTAGAACTTTGCTATAATGTATTTAGCAGGTCTGTAAAATTTAGTACGTAATATGCAATATTCGAGGTACGTTATATCTAACACTGTCCAATACAGTAGCACGTCACACGGGACCATACATTGCGGTACGTTATAACTGAGTACCTGTTATAACTGAGTCTGTTATAACAAAGTTCTACTGCAATTTTAACCACTATATTAAGAAACCAACAAATTTCAAAATTTTCCAAACATTCTTCAAATCACCTCATCTTGGAAACACAGACAACCCCAACGCTGGAAATGTAAAAATAACACAAGCAACCCCTGTACGATTCAGCTCCCAGACAGAGTAACAACCGACTACAGTACAATAATAAATTAATAATAATAATAATAATAGTAGTAATAATAATAATAAGGTTTAAAGTGGCTAAGGAGGGTTTGCCCTGTGTGAGAACCACTACAGCACAATCTTATATAATAATAATAATAATAATAATAAATAATAATAATAATAATAATAATAATAATAATAATAATAATAATAATAATAATGTGGTTTAAAGTGGTTAAGGAGGGTTTGCCCTGTGTGAGAACCACTGTTAAATAGATCAACGTAGGTCACCCTTTAGAAATAATTGTATGTGCTCTGGGCCTAAAGCATGATTCTTATCTCTACATAATGCAGTATATAAGAATGTTGGGAAGATGGAATCAATGCACCGGAAATTGACAACCTGATCAACTGACAACCACTGATGGCCGCCAAGATAAAACCACAAAGGGGTTCATAAGTTCAATATGTTCCCCATTGGTGGTTTCACAGAAATGTTTATCCATTTTGGTCACTTTTTCAAATACTGCAGCCAGCCATGCATGCAATGAAAGAACAGTCATCTTTGATATACCAAATGCACAGGCTTATACCATTGGCCTAAGCTTAATAAAAATAATCCGATCTTTTACACATATCATTATTCAGAATAACGTTTCTTCAAAATAACTAGAGAGGAATAATGTATTCATTCTACAAGGCTTAGCAAAATAATTCACTTGAAATGTATATCAAAGGAAAATATTTATATAAATTCAAAGCTGTGGTATCAACTAGCTGGTGTGGCTGCTACGTTTCAGTCACAAACCCATTATCAGTGGAAATCTGATTAAAGGTAGAAAGGAAAAGGGAAAGTATTTGACCTCCCAGTTGCTACATAATGATTCCAAAGGCATACTGACAGCTATCACTTAAACACAGAGCACACACACACACACACACACACACACACACACACGCCATATCCTTATCATATTCAACATTACATATGTGTGCTCTGTAAATGTTGGATAAATCAACAGTGAAGATTCCTCAGGATAATAACTATAAGCAAAGGTCAGAAAAACTTGAAGAAACAAGTACAGATCATCAGTGTGTGTGTGTGTGTATATATATATATATATATATATATATATATATATATATATATATATATATATATATACCATAGGTGGCAAGGCAGAAACCACTAATAAACGTGTTGATGAATACAAGGGAGTTGCAACAGATGCCCATGGCCGGAGTACTAAATGAAGCAGGTTTCTCAGATGAGTTCAAAGACTTCACATGCTGGCCAACAAGAGGCTCCATTGACTGGGTGTGTGTGTGTGTGTGTGTGTGTGTGTGTGTTTGCGTGCTCCCTTGTTTCGGACTTTTCTCCCCAAAAGCACAACACTGAAGTGCTAATAATGAACAAAATTACCGGAAAGACGCGATTAGAGGCTAGTTCTAAGTGATAGAAGAAACTGTTCCAATAAATGGTTTGAAAACAAAGGCACGCCGACTGAGCAACTACGGTAATCAATTTAATTCATCTCAATAAAATTGCCCTTGTTGAGTTTCTTGTTTTTTTCAACAGGCAGTGACTCACCAGACCAAGCTTTTTGATTACTCAGTGATGGGTTGGATAACAAAAATTATTACTACCAATGAGATGGTTCCCAATCAGGAGAGTCAAACCTCCACCCAGTAATAATAACATCAATCATTGAATGTGCAATCTTTCTAATAATATACCTGTACACAGTCTGTCCTCACAACTCACAATAACACACATACAAAGTTACTCCTTAGCCTTACTCCTTTTATCAAACACAGACTAGCACAAATTATATTAGCCACAAACAGTACAGCAAACTTATCACATGAAGAAAGGCAACTTAAACAAATGGGATTGAAATCAGGGGCATAGCCAGGAATTTGATCTGGGGGTGTATAAATATTTGGGGGGTATAAATCTTAACTATAAACCACATAAACCATATAAATCACATACAAAACTTTAAGGTAGTCTGATTTTGGGAGGTATATACCCGTATACGGATATACTCCCCCCGTTGCTATGCCCTGATTGAAATGTTCAATTACTTCAAATCAGAGGTAAAATAAAAAGATAAGAGGTCAGGAAAACCAGTTGAGAAAAATTGACAAACATGAACTTGTGACTTGCACCACTGATTTGCAATCAAAAACTGCCCTGAAGCCCATGTCTTCAGGGGAGTCCACATAACTACAACCTTACAAAGGAAATACTGTAAAGAATGACCTCAGGCAAATATACTAGAATAATTAAAAAGTCATTGCAAGGGTCAAACCAGGTGTCCCTGGTCAAACTGTGAAAATGAAGCAGGCAAAAGGGATATAAGCACTAGAGGATGTCTCCAAAATGAATGGCCTCTTCCTTACTTTCTCGTTCTCAGTGTATTATCTAGACTACCATCATCAAAGAGAAACCAGGGTGCAACAACAATTCAAAAGAGTGTCAATGCAAATAACATAAGACATGGACTACTAAATCCTGTAGTCACTGCATAAGGCAGGCCCGCCGCAAGTGGGGGTGCAGGGGGTGCAGCTGCACCCCCTGGAAAAATGTAGGGGGTGCAGTGCACCCCCTGGAAAGAAGATGGGCTGCACCCCTCTGCACCCCCTTTCAGCTAACATTCGTCAAAAAATTGCCAGAATTTGCTAAAACTGGCCCAAAAATTGCCAAAATTTGCTAAAATTGCTCCAAAATTGCCAACATTTACAAAAAATGTGCAAAAAATCGCCAAAAATTTGCTAAAATTAGCCAAAAATGGCTAAAATTGGCCATAAAATTGCCAAAATTTGCCAAAAATTTGCAAACAATTATCTTGCCCCAAAGAAAAGTGTGAAATGATGCTACTGCTTTTATCTGGAGAAAATCTGCACCCCTGATGAAAATTCGTTCCGGCGGGCCTGGCATAAGGGAATGAAAATGAAAATATTGATCACTGTACACTGAGCAAACTTGTCCTATTTCAACCAACTAGGGTAGGGCAACATATTCACCTCTAGTGATCCTAAGATGATCTTAGGTTGAGGAAACAAGGTTCAATCAAACTATAGCACTATGCACAGTAACCATAAACACAATGTCACCAGTGATATGATGGTGATGTGTTGTTTTAAAGTACCAGCCACAATAAGTGAATGCAAAACAAATCACTCACTAAGATCAGTACAGTAGGCTACTGTCAATTCCAGCTATAACACAGTAAGCATGAGACAAACTATGGAGGAAAAGCTTAAAGAAATAGATTTGTTTTTAATATAGATCTGACAGTGCCTAGTGAATTGAAAGATTGAACATATATGATATATGGAGGATAAGAATTCCAGATATCTGGAATATATATAATATATACATACCGGTGTATGTATGTATGTATATATATATATATATATATATATATATATATATATATATATATATATATATATATATATATATATATATACAATATATATATAAATAGACTTATATAAAAACAATATAAAAACAACACAACACTTGTAATCCTGTGCTTGCATACAACTGTAGTAAAAATAACAGGAATATGGTGTTTCAGTAAATATTAGTAAAGTACAAATATTAATTAGTTGAATAGACATGCCAATGTACAGATTAATTGTTCAATGATAAATTGTGGCACTAAGCTCCATATGCATTATGTGATTTGGCCACAACAAATCAATACTTCATAACTTGCTTAAACAGTCACCTATAATTAACACAATAATTCCTGCAATAAAACAACTAAGCATTTTGCAAAACTATAGTACCTAAATAATTAAACATGTGGCCATATTTATATAGTCATTTATCTACTCAGCAAACATCCAAAAAAGCAAATGATCACCTTTCCTTAATAATGATAAGTTCGAGGGCCAAGCATAGCAGCTAGTTAAAAAATAACCTTTCATCTGACAATCATTCATGTTCTATTTTAACTGTCATCCTTTCTGGTTTAATTTCTTAGAAAATCTCTAAACCCAAATCAACAAATAAAACAAATTTTTCTGAATCATCAAACCAGCTTAAATATGAGTCAGCCTTCTTGCAAAAACACTTTACAACTTAAATAAGCAGTGAATTTGTTCAAAATGCTTGATGGCCAGTCAATTTCATCCCATAATTCAGTCAAACAAGCAACTGGAAGTTTGCAGTGACCTAAGGCATGGGCTACTAGTAGTCCATGCCTAAGGCCTTTTGAGTCTCTTGTCTGACCATAGTAGATAAACATCAGTGATGGGCAACTAACTAATAAATTAGTTAAACTAAACTACCGGTAAATTTAAACTAGAAATAAGTAGTTAAACTTTTAGTTGCAAACTAACTTTCTAAAATAGTTACCCGGTAGCTAAACTAACAAAATATAGTTAAACTTTTTGAAACTAATTTTACAACTATTTCTTAGGTAGTAGTAGTAATAGTAGTAGTAGCAGTAGCAGTAGTAGTAGTAGTAGTAGTAGTAGTAGTAGTAGTAGTAGTAGTAGTAGTAGCAGCAGTAGTAGTAGTAGTAGTAGTGGCAGCAGCAGTAGCAGCAGTAGTAGTGGTAGTAGTAGCAGCAGCAGCAGCAGTGGTGGTGGTAGTAGTAGTAGTAGTAGTAGTAGTAGTAGTAGTAGTAGTAGTAGTAGTAGTAGTAGTAGTAGTAGTAGTAGTAGTGGTGGTGGTAGTAGTAGACTTCTTTAGCGCCATTGTAGTAGTACATCAGCACCAGTCGATGGTCACTTCAGTAAATAATCGTATATATATTGACTGATATGTTCATGTTGCAAGCATCATCTATGTTTTCACGAACACATACCTGATACATATATATATATATATACATTTTTCAGTGTTGGAACTAGGCAAAATGAACAATGAAACAGCAAATCCTGCTGAATGAATCCTTTAGGTGAAGCAACATAAATTGCAAAATATTGAGACCAGACATTTTGTAAATTTTATAATCTAAAGGATTAATTTATATTGAATCCTTTTTTCAGTGGGTAACCAGCCACTTTCATAGAATATAGTAGTGATTGTGCTTATAAGTAATAGATAGCAGTGAAATAAGATTTTTCCATCAAAATTCAAATTATTTTGGTATAACCTCCATCAACAAATTACAATCACTACAAAATGCACTTGCTTGCACTGTCACTAAGTCACCTAAATTCTCCCATATTTCACCCTTACTAAAATCATTACATTGGCTTAAAATAACTGATCATATCCAATATAAGATAATATCATAATAACACTTACATATAGCTCACTTCAGTCATCAAAACCTGTCTACCTTATATCACTATTAACTCCTCAGCCTCCTCGACCCACATGTTCATCATTTTATTTACATCATCTCTGTCACGCCCGCTGAATCAGTCATCCCTGAAAATTTGCAACTGTGCCTTCTCATATGCTGCACCTGAACTTTGGAACTCAAACTTGAACTTCCCTCTGCAGACTTGGGACACTTTAAAACAAAAAATCTGAATCCTCTTGTCCTATAATTCCCACATTATCTTCCCAAGTCTTCAGGTCTAAGCTTAAATCCTTCCTTTTTCTGAAATCATTTCCTCCATAGATGTAACAACCTAGCCTCACTGCTCTTTGGATGTTGACTATTGCCTGGCTGATCATATACCTTTCCCATAGCTATTTTAAAAAAGACTGGGTGCCTAACAATAATCTGCTACTGTTGTGCTGCTTTCCAAATTCCAAGGCGCTATAGAAATCTACGAGATTTTACTTACTGACTTACTTACTTTTACTTTTATAAATAAGCCGACTTGGGTAATCTTCAACTTGATCCATAATGGCATAAAGTAAGTGTCGCATGCATGGAGGAATATATTTATCAAAAATTACACCAAGACTGCAAATACAGCTTCACTTACTCGTATACACCTGTCCGGGAGTGTATCGTTCGGCGTGTCCGATGACCTGGATCCGCAGTCCGTTGTCCCCGGGAGTCCGGTCGGCGTCGATGTCCGGCGGGTCCCGGTTGCACAGGTTGCCCGTGCCGACCAGCGACCGTCTCTGACCGTCGCAACCGATCAGAAGGAGAAGAAACGCCGCCACCGGCACTGCCACCGAACCCATCGCTAATCCATTCGACGATAAACGGTCGCTTATTGGAAATTACAACGCATTTAAATCTCCGCTCAAAAACTTCGAAGTTCTCGGTCCGTTGCTTGCAGCCCTTCGACTGAAACTTCACCGCTGGCGTCCTATGGCAACAAGAGCACCTCCCTTCTCTCCCTCTTTCTCCCTCTCCCCCCCTCTCTCTCTCTCTCTCTCTCTCTCTCTCACACACACACACACACACACACACACACTCATACACACCTCGTAGCAGAGACAGCAGCAGAAGCTGCACCACAGTGAGTCAGTGACAGTCCACAGTCGGTTACACACAAACACACACATACACACACACATGCACAGGTGACAGGTCTATCCACGCAATAGCAGCACAAAAACAACGACAACGACGTCAATAATAGCAACTACATGTAAACAGCTTCAGCAATATATACGCATTCTCAAAGTCAGAAAACAACATATGTGAAAGTGACACAATAACATAAGTATAGGGCCTATCCTAATTTTTCTAACATCGGCCTACCGGTGCCTATTATTATTTTTTTTTAATTTTATAAACCTTAAATAATTTAAACTACGCCTTATGACACTTCATTTCAGTTCATCATTAGTCAGCTGCATAGGCGGATTTAGAGTTTAATATTTGGGTAGGCTAGCATGGGGGTCTGTGGGTGCCATCCAGCACGCGTTCCATCCAGCACGCGACAGACCTGGTGTTGGTGGAAAACTTTTTTTTTGTTTGGTGGGATTAGTTGGGTAGGCTTAAGCCTAGCCCTAGCATTTAATTAATAAAATCCGCCTATGGTCAGCTGAAGAACAGCCGAAAGTTACAAAAAGTTAAATAACTAAATAAATGAGTGTCGTAGTTTATAGGCCAGCCCTTTCAATATTTTTGACGAAATGAAAATCAAATCATATATGGGCCTATGTGTGAGCAATGGAGAATGCAGAATGGGGAATGGAACCTGAAGTGCCCCCGCAACTGATTTTCTGGATCCTCACCTGATGATGGTCTAGAAAATAAATATCTTTCTTACTACATACAGGCACGGCCCAAACCGTTGACAATTTTTTTACATCAGCGAATTAACCGTTATAACACCTCTGTCTGAATCTCGCTACCTCAAACTGGGATCACTTCAAGTTTTCTCTCAAGTTTTAGATCCAGGCTCAAACCCATCTTTTTTGCATAAGCTTATCCACTGTCAACCGCCTGTGGTTGACCGGCTTGACATACGCTGTACACTGTATATGATTTGAGCTTATTCAACAGTATTTGATTTGAGCTGTAAACTTTCAACATGAAATAATTAATAATTATTATGCGTGCCATTTGTTTAAACGATTTCCATCCGCAAAAGACCAGGTCATTCCAGACTAGATGACGATATAGATGACGCTATAGAAGTTGATGATCGGATTGGATGTATTTCAACGCCATTTATAAAATATGGTAAACGGTAATTATTATTAGGACGCGAGAAGTTCCAGTCAAACCCAGAAAGTTGGGCTTCTGTAGCCCCCAGAAATTTCACTCTTAACTCGTCTAAAGCCTAATTGTGCGACGTTTACGTGCCGTGATTCTGTGCATGGTTCTGTGCCGTTGAGAGGTTGCCATGTTGTTTTTGTTGTTCTCGATATTCTGTGTAAAAAGTAACGAATGATTTCGCAGATTTTACGTAAAGTTCGCTGATTTGCACCTGCAGAAACGTTTAAATATCGACAGCGATTTTCGATCAGTGCTTCTATTGGCGATATGTGAAATGGAAAAATAGCGAAAAGCGTTACTAATAGACCGACCCAATGGAGACGGTGACAGCCTTCAACATCGAGGTAACGACGACCTGTTGTTTAAAGTGTTGATCAAGTCAAGTTTATGATATTACGACACAATTTTATGCACAAGTGATGCACAATAGATGGAATGAGAGTAACAACGGAAAAAGATAAATGGAAAAGTTTCGTGTCTAGCTATTGCCGCTAATCTAATGAGTTGGCAGAAAACAACTAATGATGATGATGATGATGATGATGATGATGTTGATGAATTAAAGTCAGCGAGGCCCGTTGTATTTGGAAGCAAGGTTACCAGGGCATCTTGGTACTTGTTATGTTATACAGTAAGAGATTTAAGAGATTTATTTTCTCACACAGGGCAGTCCCTACTGAACCACTTTAAACCTTGTTATATTATATTATATTATATTATATTATATTATATTATTATGGCATTTGTGTAGCTTTTGGACAAATACCTGGGTTCTGGTACCAGTGCCTGGGCCCCGAGCACGGGCGTAAACTTTTATTAGGTATTTAGACTCGAGCCCCTGCCCCCGCCCCCACTTTTTGAGAGAGCTACCATAGCGAAGGGAGAAAGGATATGGGTTGGGCTCCCCATTTTTTCATCCAGAGTACCACCACGAGTTCTTATATCCCAAATACGAATACCTGTTTTGCCCATAATCTTGTTAAATAAAGGAGTACAATGTTGTTATTCCATGCAATTGGTGAAAAGGCAAAGCAGAGAAATTTTGAAGTTGAAGAACTAAACTTCTTTACTATGTCTGAGAGCTTTGAAATGTATGGTTCGGGACATTCTAATGACAAGTTAAAGACGTTGTATTTAAAACCGCCATGCAATGAAACACTGGATTCTAAAAAAATTGCATCTCAAACCTTTAATAGGAAACTGTTCTTCCGACATTGAGGCTCTGCATGTTTCATAATTAATTAGTTGATCATTTTTTTCATAGTATATTCATAGGATAACTTGCAATAAGGCTGGAATGCATGAGACATGCTGTATATTTATTATGAAGATTGCTATTTGAAAGAAACACCGCTCGTTAATCAGAGTGTTGATGCTGAAATTTGCACTTGCTTTTGCATTGTTAATAAAATGATTTTAATTGATGAATTTAGCCAAATGTGGAGTCAGTGTATCTCTTACTTGACATTTAATCAGGAAAAGACTGCCAGAAATAAGTGTTGAGATTAATGTCACTGTGTCCTCTAAAAAAGTAAGCCAATGCATTTATCAGCACAGCTTTACTAATTCTGAACTGATTTTTAACAGATTTTTAGTTTTTAAATAAGAATGCAACTACCATACCTAAGTCAATCTGAGCTTCGTTTTTAATAAACGAATTCACATAATGCATCAGTAGCAAATTACTTTGAGCCAGTAGAGTTTAACTTTCAGCGTTAAGAAGCAGCCACTATGACCCGTGATCCAGCTGCCATCCATTGAGTGACTGAAAAAAGCGGTACCAGACTTCGTCTTACCCGATCCATGCCCACCACGTACCCCAGATCTGAATCCTGTGGACTACAGTTTCTGGGGAATACTTCAAGAAAGAGTGTACAGAACACGCATTGTTGACGTTGGAGAACTGAAACGGTTGCTGGTCGAATGGGTAAACCCGGATCATGGGGTCATTGTGGCGGTACAATTACATTACATCAATTACAGTACATCAGTGGCAACGGCGACTTTTTGCTTGTGCAGAACCCAATGATGGACACTTTGAACATAAAGTCTGATACAAATGTCAGCTTGACAATATTATTTGATAGGTTGCTTGAGAACTCTTTCGTAGCATTTTAAGTCAAATTCCACTGGCTCGAAGTAATTTGCTACTGATGCATTATGCAATTTGGTTTATTAAGATTGAAGTTTGGGTTGACTCCTAAGGTAATTGCATACGGAATCAAAAACTACAAATTTTTAAAAATTGGTTCAGTATTAGTGAGACTGTGCTGATAAATGCACTGGCTTACTTTTTTAGTGGACACTGTGTAGGTATTTTTGCACTGAAGCCAGTCTGATGCACAGATATTTTAAGCATTAATTAAACAGTATTAAGAACAATCAGTCAGTGATTTTACCAATAATTAAAACTCTATAAAAACATATACTGTAGTTATGATAATTGAGATTTAATCCTTGGATCTGGAATATGAGTATGAGCTACTCTGCTCGAAGTTTTGACTACAAGTGCAGAATCTTTACTTGAGAGCACGTACAAATAATGCTGGGGACCATGAGGAATTTTAATACTGGAATTAATAAATTAGTTGCTGGCATAAATTGTAATAATTATTTATGAAAAATCGAAGTTGGTTACTTACACTGATTTTCCATTTTGTTGAGTCAACACAGAATAACAATGCTGTTATGCAGTTTCATCTGCAGAGTTTCTTAAAAATTTGTCTGTTCTGCAGTTTTATATATTTGATTGTACAAGTGTCTGGTGGAAGAGTCAGAAATCTTGTCTTAATTTTACTGAACTGATATTTTGTTCTATAGCTTTGCTCATTGTATTCAACAAAACCACCAATTTCAAAGACTAAGATGGTGGAGTTAACAAAACTGGCAATGAAGGCAGCCAAATTCTACAAGCATGTTGTACAGAGTATTGAGAAATTTATTAACAAGGTAAGAATTTTAAACTATGATGTATTGTTAGTGCTCTTATTGCATATATCCGTCCTCACTTGGATGATGGATCATATAGCATGGCTAATGCATGCAATTGTAGTGTAAAGCTAGTGTTTCCTACTTGTGTTCATTCAGTTGCTTTCCAGTGGAATTTTTAAATGCAATATTAATTGTTTGTTAAGAGCATTCCAGAAATGTTCTGCTTGTGCTGTTTTAAGTGCCAGAAAAACAAAAGAATTGCTGAATTTATTATTTTAAATTAGACATGTAGGAATGTAAGAGACCTTATATTGGCAGTGATGAATGGTGAGTGGCTCTGAAGTCTTAGAAGCTGGAGATAGGGTGGGATAGAGTGATGGTTTTAACAATGTTTCAAGGTATGGAAGGACCATTGCCAAGTTGTGGTAATTTTAAGGAGAATTTGCTTGGCGATAAGTGCTATAAGTAGAGGATGGGATGGGCTAGAATGATGGGTTTGATATGAATCGAAGCAGGAAGGAAGGACCATTGGCAAATATGGTAGTTAGGTTACACTTTCATGGGTATATTTTAAATGAAATGTATTAGGTTATATCCCACCCATCACTCTAATGCACCCAACTTTGATGCATTTTAAGTTGAACGTTGGGTGCATTAGAGTGATGGGTGGGATATGCACTGGACTTGGAGGGAAGGTCCCTTGCCATGTTGTGGTAATATAGGGAGAATTAAAATGGGTATATTTAAATAAAAGGGAGGTGTGTAAAGACTTTTTATTGGCCGAATGCTTAAGCATTAAGCCGACTGTTTAAGCACCAATGGTATGTGACATGATGTAATATGTGTAGACCACCCATATTACCTTGTCCGAGATATTAGTTCTAAAGTTTCAGTCCATTCAGTCTGGTAAATCATTATAGGTAGAATTGCTGACCAGTCTAATGTGTTTAAGCTTGCATTGTTATTCTTGGGTCAGTATCTCTTTGTAATCAGTGAAGTCCAATTATGTTGTACTGCTTTATTTTGAATATGTGCATAACTTTTTAAACTGTTAATGGTACAAATCATTATGATCACTTTAACCCCTTAACCGTGTATTTAACTGTAACTCAATGTAAAATGGACGGATATATCCGGGATTCCCAGTTAAGGGGTTAAACTTATCTGCTAATCAGCTGTTAGTGTTTATTGATGTTCTGATGCTTTAATGGTTGAGTGTTCTCTGCAGCTTCTCTTTGCCAGCTCTGGCAAAGACATCAGAGACATTTCTCACAATGTGGATCCATCCATCAGATGTCCGAATTTCTGTTTTCAATCAAGACCCTTCGCCATTGTTAATGTTTTCCATTTTTTTCAACATAATGGTTGAAGTTGAAGTAACGTGGAGATAATCCACTTCTTTGACTTGTTTCCTCTTATCTGATTTATACCAATGTTCCTAGTTTACAGCTTATTGCCACCTGCTGTTGTTTGATTTGAATTGGTGCAGAGCACATGCATTGATGCCTGTTTTTCTCAGTAACTGGAACTCAGTTCAAATAGTCTAGCACCTTTGCACAGTCTTTGAAGAAAAGCATGGCTCTTATTTACCTGCACCTGCTGTACTTTTGCAAACCTTCTTATCATTAATGTTGGCATTTACTCTGAACAAATTTTTTGCTCTGCAGTTGTTGTTATCTTGCTTGTTTCTCTAGGAAAGGTATTAGGAAGTTATTATTATTATTATTATAAATGACAATTTATATAGCACTGTATGCGCTTTGAAAGCCATAGTCAAGAGCACTTTACAAGAGCTTCTGGTACCTTCTGGATCAAGCTCTTGCAGATAGAGGCATATGATGGAAACATCAAGTCCCATCCCCTCCCACTAGTCAAACTATTAGGTTGGAACATTTCCAAAGAAATTAGCCATGTTGAGAAGCACCTATCATTTCACTAAATGTTTTGTGAACGTTGTTGCAGTGCCAGCCAGAGTTTAAGATACCAGGGCTGTATGTAATCGATTCTATCGTCAGGCAGTCTCGTCATCAGTTTGGAGCAGACAAAGATGTCTTTTCGCAGCGATTTTCAAAGAACATAGCAACGACCTTTCACAATCTTCTAGCCTGTCCAGCTCAGGACATAGTGAGTCGATGTTTTCATTGAATCTCTCTATCTATATATATATATATATATATATATATATATATATATATATAATTATATATATATATATATATATATATATATATATATATATATATATATATACACATGCCTTGATAGTAGCCTAGGCTTTTCGGTTTTGAAACGATCCTGAGTGCTTTTCATTTCTGCTTATGTTACATTAGGTGAAGAGTCATTATTTCAGTAAAAAGTTTTGACAGGGTTCAGGACAGGTTTATTGTCTGCCATTCAGAACTACTGCATTGAAGCCAAGTAAGTCTGACAGAAACTCCAAGGATCGAAGTAGATGGCTGGTCAAAGCTTGAAAAATTGCAAGTGATATCCAGCAAGAAGATAGCAAAGATAATGTATTGCAGTATTAACTTCTACTGCTTCATATGATACTGCAGTTAGAGTGTGCCTGAACCTAATCTGAGACCTCTAACTAATGTTGCCACTTTAATGACCTGAATATAAGTCAGTTGTTGCCTAGTTGTGATATAAAGTAATATAAATACAGAGGCAAGGCCAGGCACAGAAAATCCAAGTTAAGCATGTCTCAGAATTGACTAATTTGCCACAGAATCTGAATGTTGTCACACAATGACAATACTTTAACCCCTTCACCGGCCGTGACGAGTATACTCGTCCATTTTACATTGAGTTACAAATAAATGGCCTGTTAAGGGGTTAAAAGAAGGAAAATTTTTTCGCAGTCTGACTTTGGGAGTCTTGGAGTAGGATGAAAAGAAAAGGCTTGAACTTGTCTGCAAGTCTGATTTCCTAAATTTAATCTTACATATGGATGGACTGACTGTTCATGTTGCAATCATTCCTGAATCGGTGTTAAAGCTGGATATTTTGTTTTACTTTCTGTGTTGTAGTGTAAGATCATAAGAGTTTTAAATCTGTGGCAGAAGAACGGTGTGTTTCCTCCTACCATAATACAACCCCTGCTTGACATGGCTGCTGATCCATCAAATGCTGCTGTCTACTTAACTGGTAGACACAACACTTTAATGACTCTGTATTGTATTGTATTGCATTGTATACTGGACTATTTATATAGCGTCGTAAGCATAGCATAACCAAAAACAAGGGTGCTTTACAGGGGGTATGACTCCTTAAACAGATGGCTTTTTAGTCTATATTTATATTTTATTTTTACTCTGTATTTATATTTTAATTATAATGTAAATTCTGTAATACATTTATGCAATGCATGAGGAGATGGAGAAGTAGAGACAGACAGACAGACAGACAGACAGATAGACAGACAGACTGACAGATGAGTTTTGTGATGTTTACTGTGCTATATGGCAACTGGTAAATTTGGTCAATCCAGATGATTTATGCTAGTGTTTATGTAAATTACAGACATTCAGTTTTTCTTGCATTTATTGTCAAGGAAACTAGCTCATAGGGTGTCTTTCAGCTGTCAGTTATATTGTGCATTCAATTTATGTTTGTTTTCATAAAGCATACTGCAGAAATAACACAATTTATTAACCCGAGTTTTTAAAGTTAAGGCTAAGATTTACATTAACTGTTGGTAAACTTACTAAACATCAGTTCTAATTTCTCAAGGCATCCAGGTATTGCTGTTTTCCAAATCTTGTATCTCTGCTATAAGAGATTAGAAGGTATCACTGTGTTTGTTCAATCACTGTAAATGTCTTATTTTTGTGATTCAGTCATTGAGTAATATACAAGGAATGCTTTCAGACTGTTAGCCTGCTCTCTGTTTGTTTTCCTGACTGAATTCCTTTGGTTTTTGGTCTGAGTACAACTAGGTTGAAAGCATCCTATAAAAAAACCTGGAGTTGACCGGTAATTATTTCAAGGACTCCAGGCTGTTCCCAATGCTAATGTTGCATGAAAAAGCATTGGCACTTTGTTATATTATTTCTGCTATGATTTATCTGTTACATACACTGTACATGCACCTGAATGAATCGGTTCATGCTGTCTCACAATTCATGATGCAATTTAGTCAGTGTGTGAATTATTTTTCAGTATATTATTTGAGATGTATTTGGATCCTTTCACAGCTATAGCCACATTTAGTTGAAGACTAGGGGTTGCTAGGTGAATTAACCATTTGGCCCCATAAGGCCGATATTTTGATCTAATAACATGTTGGTTATACAGATTGTAGAGGCATAAGGGTTAATTTGTAATTGAGTAATGAATGTTGCTGCTGTGAGGTGATTTCATGCCGACCAAAGTGCTTTACTCTTAATAGGTTGTATTTCTTGAAAACTTATTTCACTTGTATTTTATCTGGGTGGATTATATTCAGTGGGGGAATTTAATTGGATGAAGCATTGAATAGGAATGCACAGACGTATGAAATGAATAATATTTGGAGTGTTCATTGTTTAATTTGTTGCCAATATGCAAATAGTCTTGTGGTCAGAAATTTCCATGGATAGAAACAGGATCACTTATTTGTCAACTTCTTTATTTATTGAAGTCAAAGAACTTGATTGGTGGTGTATAAAGTCATGTTATGGCCATTGGTTGTACTGTTCAGTTATTGAACTAAAACCGGTTGATGCTGTCTTTCATGATGTGTTATTGTTTTTCTCTTTCCATTTGAGTGCGGAAATTTTATTAAAGTTCTACAGTGCTTGGCTTTTACATTACAGCACAGAAGTTGATTCAGAGGTCCACTGGGATGGTGCCTTCGATGCCGCAGTCGGCGTCAAGCTCTGCTTCAGCATCAAGGGCTGTTGTTAGGTCTTCCTCTGGGTCTGTGATGGATTCTGATGTTGGTGCATCGGAGTCGCAGGGTGATGTTCTAAAGGCCATATCACAACTTCTGCAGCAGACGCAGCAGGTATCTTGTTTTACGGAAATGCCGTATCCAGTGAATTTTCAGTGATGGAAGTTAAACCTATTCATGTTTTGTGTCACGTGTATTTTTCGTGCTTATGCTTGAAATTAGGGATGCTACGAGTTTGTTAGATCCTGGCATTCCTGGGTCTTGGAAAATGTTTGCTATTCTTTGAAAAATTTGTCTGGGAGTTTGAACGTAGTAGGTTAATTATGTGATACTATCACAGCTTTGGACTTGTTGAGTTACATGCAAACATGTATTTAATTTGAATATTTCAACATAATCTGTTGTTGCATTGCCCTTTCTATGCATGGGAGGACACTGAGAGTCATAGTGTGTTAGCTGCTAACTGAACTCTGCATTAGTTCCTGCAATGATTGATGTGTACATGATGACAAAAACAGGTACATGGACAATGTTTTAGGATAAATCAGGTCGATGACTCCATAGGATTTTTATTATTAAGGGAACTGCATATGTCTTATGCCTGTGATGATCTTCTACATTTCTGTGTAATTTCAGCCAGCTCCCGTTGTACCGTTGCTCAATCCGCAGCAGTTGCAGTTGCATCTGATTCAGCAACAGCTTCTGCAACAGCTTCAGGTTCAACAGCAACCAGAACCGCCATTGTCCATTGATGGCAATCTCATGGCGCAGATTCAGGCTTTAACTGCTGCGCTGATGAGTAGATTAGGAGGAGGCGCTGGTGGTGGTGGTGGTGGAGGAGTTGGAGAAGGGTCGGTAGCCAGTGAGGAATTGGTCAGTGCATTGGAAACGTCACCAGGGATAACCAAGGTAATTGCATAGCACTATATCTATATGCATACAGCAGAGTTCCACTGTATGGTTGAGATTTGAGCCATTGTTTTTAGTCACCTTGTCTTGTTCTGCGTTTGAAATCGGCTGTTAAACGAAAAACTTCTGCATTATGTTTCATGTCTTTTGTCTCTCGGACGAATTGACAGTTTACAATTGGAATCGGAAAGCTGTTTGCCGTGACTGTTGAATTTAGTCTGAATGTCTTGTAGCCTGTTAAAACTTTTGCAGATTAGTTATTGTTTGGTGTTGTAGAAGTTCAGGGATGTGAGTTACACGGAAAGTGATCTGGAGGACGACAGAAGAGACGTAAACAGCTGCAGTTCACTGTCCCTTGTTTCTGCGTAGGAGCTGTTTTTGTATCTGTTAAACTACGAGAAGCGTAACTCATATTCTTGTATTTATTCTACCTCAAATAGAATTTAAGAGCAACCTTTTTGACATGTTTTTATTTTAATTTTATTTTCTTTCATCTTCCAAATCAAAAGCAAATCCGGCATCACAATATTAAATTGGCAGGAAATAACTAGTAGACTACAGATGTGTAAATAGATTAAACACAAGTAAAGACAAATAAGAAACTTAAATTAATATTGATCAAAGAAAACTGGTGAAAAACATATTATGAAAGGCATTTCTGATAACTTGAGCATATAAGCTAAAAATCTAGTTTCCATATTGAGCATATTCTTTACTTAGTTTAACCTATCGTCTCTGTTCTCCTGTATAAAAATTTGTGGTCGCCTGTATACTGATTTCCTCTCTCCCTATGAAGTATCAACTTTACCATCATGAAAATAATGTCGCCAACAGTCGACTGGTTATCTGTAATATATTTAATTTCTGTTCAATAAATAATCATTCATGTTTGATGTATCAGTTATTGATTGTTAATCTTTATTGTACAGCTTGCCAATGGACCATGGACCTAGTCAGAAGCATAGAATCAGTATCTCTGATATGCCGCTCGGTGCTTTTGGCCACTCGAGTAAGTTGTGGTCACCTGAGGAGCTAGATGCTTCTCGTGCTGCGTTTGGTCATGACATGGATCGAAGTCGCGATGAGATTTCTGATGTTGCCACACCAAGATCTTGCCAGCCAAGGCCACCTACAACTGGAAGTGAAGATGGTTTTGTTAGTACTTTTGCATATTCATTTCAACAGATATAAGCTGCCTTTCTGTGTTGCACTTTAGTTCAAAACCTTATACTAATAAATTTTTCCAGAGCAGATGAATTATTATTATTATTCATCATCATCATTATTATCATCATCATCATCATCATCATCATCATCATCATTATTCATCATCATCATCATCATCATCATCATCAATGTATCATCATCATCATCATCATCATCATCATCATCATCATCATCATCATCATCATAGTACATCATCATATCATCATCATCATATTCATTATTTATTATTGGTTGACTATTAATTAATCCTATTATTGCCATGGTAACAATTTTCGTTAACAATAATACAATAATAATTGTATTATTATATATTACTAGTATTATAGTACAGTATAGTCACAGTATTATATATATATATATATAATTATATATAGTATTATAGTACAGTATAGTCACAGTATTATATATTATGCATTGTAAATGCTTGCTTTTTATTTTACTTAAGTTTACATGAACTTTTGGATTAATTAGCTTTTAAAAACTCCGATAAATTCTTGAAACAGTTAATGAGATCTTGATAAATGAGTACAACTTTCTAACCTGCCAATTGGCTATTAAGTTGCAGAGCACTCCGTGTGAGGATGAACGGCCAGTGACGCAGAAAGTGGACAGAAGGAGCCATTTGGTTAGAGGACAGAAGACAGACGGCGCGTGGGACGAATGTTACGGAGAAAACGACGAATGGTCCAGTGCGAGCGTAAAACAGCCCTCTGAGGAACGACAGATTAGAAAGGGCAGCGCCGAACGACACGAGAATCCCGCGCGGGAATGCGGTTTCAACGAAGTGGCTTCCAAAGACCAGTCTTCAGCTCGGCCAGATAGAAAAAGTAGACATTTTTCTGCGAGAGGTCACGGACAGGAGTCAGTTGAAATCAAAGATTCACGGATATCAAAGGCATCTTCGAAGGAGAAATCCTCAAGAGACATCTCCCAAGGTGCCAGCATCGAAGCAGAAAAGAAATCGAGCAGAGGAATATCAAGGTCAAGATCTAGGTCAAGGTACAAACTTAATATTATATTATTTTAAAACTCCCCTGCGTATTTAGCAAAAGTAGATCTTTTACAGAACCATAATTCATTCTAAATTTTGACATTTTATTTTTGGATTCTTCATGGTTTTAGTTTTTTCATAAATGAAAATTGCGTTTTAATGTTGGTCAAAGAGTGTGATTGCGCGTAGTTTAATAAAGCAGTTTTCCAAAAATATGTTATTGTGCTCTGTATTCTGTCAGATTTTAATGTATATTTAAGTAAATTATTTATTCAATGAGGATTTGATTTTCAGAAATTCTCATCGATCCAGATCACGATCTCGCTCAAGAACTATCTCGTCTGAGAAGAAACACAGATCTCGATCTCCAGATCATAACCACAGGTCTTTTTTTATTCGTTAAAGCACTCAATAAGATGTTGCATAGAGAGTTGTGTTTTTACTGAGCGAGAGAGAGAGAGAGAGAGACAGAGACAGAGACAGAGAGAGTGACTGCAAAATGTCTGAGTCATTTCTGTGAGCTAATATTTTCTGTGGCTGGTGACATTGCTAGCAAGAAGTGGGTTTCTATGTTGCCAACATATGTCAGCAAACTAGATTATGTATAAAGTCAGATTTTTTGAATTCTTGCAAGATTTGAAAACACTTGTATTTAAGTAAAATAAATTTTGAGGAGGCTACGAGTACTTAACCCCACACGTCCGACGCGATACACATGTGCGTTAAAATCACGATTAGCGCAAGGTTAAAAAAACGTACAAAATTCTGCAAATCACACCGTGCATATACTTGATTGTATTTAAATTGAATTTTAAATTTGATTTAGCAAAATGAAATTATCTACATGCACTATAGCTGATGTCTTGTACTGTGATGGCCTTCCTATGGTTTTTAAAACAGGATATCTGAAAGTATTTGAAGCAAGATTTGTAAAATTCTTTATAAGTCAACTTAAATTGTTAATGTTTGCCATCAGCTGGAGGCACTTGGAGCATGAAAAACCAGTTTCCAGATGGCACTCTAGTGAACTTCTAAGGAGTCACCAGGTTCCATTAAAAGAAAAGCATGCTAGCAGTGAGTTTACAGCTGTTCATGGGATTTACTAGATCTGGCTGATAATTAATTACTGTATGTCTTCTGATTAATTGTTAGAGTAGCATACTTGCCGTGTCGGTGTGATCATATCAGTGTTTGAAATATGTTATTAAATTGTCATTTGATGGTTATTTCTTATATTTATAATCATATTTAACAAGTTTATTTATTTATTTAATTCAAGACAACTTCTATAGCGCCGTGCACTAGGCTAAGGCCTACGACAAGGGCGCTACACACACACACACACACACACACACACACACACACACACACACACACACACACACACACACACACACACACATTTTGTTGGTGTTTTTCTCAGTAATGCTGAGAATCAACTTATAGTCTGACTTGGTATGTGATGCTGGGCTTGTGCATTATGTTTGCATATTGGTATCAGTAAGGAGTGCTGTCTAATTTGATTTCTAGATGTTTAGGAACAGTTAAGTTGAATGGCAGCGCCCAAGACATTCTAATCAAACCCATAAATGACGTTTTCTTGTTTCTAGTTAACACAGTTGTTCAAGTTGAAATCATTTCTAAGTAATGTAAGAGCAAAACCATGTAGGTTAAGTGACCTTTTGTAATCTAAGGTTTGCTTATAAGGATCAAAGATAGTGAAAATTTTCATCTATTTGAAGCCCTTTGCTTCTTATAACCTAGGAAATGTGATTAATTGCCATTGGTGCTTGTAAATGACTCCTTGTTATTGATGTTAAGAGTGATTTGGACTTTGAATTGTGTTCTGTTCTCATTGTTTGGATGACTAGCAAAAGAATAGAACAGAACAGCAAGTTATAATGATAAAAATCTTATGAAGTTATGCTTTGATGTTCTATGATGTATCGGCCTATTTACATTTAATTTCTTTTCTAGCTGTGAGCAGATTTGGTATATGATTTGGGCAAATAGCAAATCTGTATTTAAGTGCTTCAAGTGCTGGGAGCCAGCAATTAAAATGTTAATGTTGTAACTTGTTTATTTCAGTGCAATAAATACCTTATCAATTATTTTTCAGCAATATTTCTACAGATTCTTAAATATTTCAATGATGTATTTGTGTGACTTTCTTCTTAATAATGTAGCTAATTGTTTTGTGTGTTTTCTAACAGTCATCAGTTTAACGGTATGGATTGGAAATGTGAGCAGGCAGGTCAAAGATGAACTGCTTCGAGCTGAAGTTGCAAGATTTGGAAAGGCTTCGATCAATGTTAGTTTTTTTGATTTGCAGTGTATGGTTCTTCAGCCATTACATGCCCAGGACTGCTTTATGATGTTGTTGCACTTCTTAACAGGAGAAGTTCATAACAGGATCAGCCTACTTGGCATTGTAGGACCGGTTCCCATTAAAACGCTGAAATTGAGCAGCGTTGAGCGTGGCTTGGTACTTGGATGGGTGGCTGTCATGGGATTGATTCTGCGTTGCCACTGGCTAACTCTTGACATTCATTGCTTAGGTGTGGATGAGTGATTGGTAGCGTGAAGCTCATGCCATGCTCATGCTCATGCTCAAGCCCCTGGTAAAATGCAGGTCTGGAGAAAGCAATGTTAAATTGCTCTAAATTAATGGCAAAGCCGCCTGTATGCCTTCACGATGGAGACCAACCAACAGGCTAAAAGACTTGATCGAGTATGGGATAACCTTTGCCGTTCCTAATATGGAGTCAGTTTGATTTGTTTACTGTTATCATTCCAAAATTCAGTTTTATCTCGTTTACAGTCATTTACCGGTAGTGACAATGTTGAAGATGGACAGGATGGATGACTATGACGTTGGCAATGATTTTGAGAATTTGGCAAATTCATCTTCACTTCTTTTCCTGGAGCAGTTGTATTCCTCGTTTTGTTACACTTGGCGATTGTCTTTGGCATAATGTGTCTTTTTGAATTTCTTAGCCCTTTTCACTTGGGATGTCATCATGAATGTCTGATAGGCTAATTAATCAAGTACAGAATAGCAATGGGACAGAATTACTTGGGGGAAAATTGCATGTACCAGTTTTCAGCAAGTCAAATGAGGCTGAACATTATATTCTGACATGCATTTTGTAGCTTGTACCACAACGTGGCTGTGCTTTTGCCTGCTTTGAAACAAGACAAGAGGCAGAAAGAGCTATTGAAGGTCTGAACAACTTGAAGCTGATGGATAAGACCCTGAAGGTAAATCTATTTTCTATGAATCCGTAAGATATTATAGTTCAGTTGATAAGTGAGAATTTAAAGGAAATTTGGATTGAACTTTTGATATAATTTTCAGTGATAAATCAGTTTTCCTGATACCAATTAGCTGTTTTTCAGCCAAGGAACAAAAGGTGGGAACCTCAATCATTAGGGAGCTCAGAGTAGAAGTTGTGACTTGGATGTTTTTTGCATGGGATGTGGATGTTTTGTTTTGAATATTTTAACCCCTTTACCATTCGTTAAAATTTTTAGAGGCCTTCACTGAGCCGGGGATTTATTTTTGGAAAAACATGCTTCAAAATGGAACAATGTAATTTCTAAAATTTGCTGTATCTCAGGCTATATAAAAGATAAGAAGATGAGTTATACACCATTGTTTGGGTTTTTATTGCTCTTTCTAACCATCCGCAAAAAAATTTTTTTGCAAGAGAATCTTCGCTTGTCTCCAGTCGCTAAGGCACTGCCATTAGCGGGCCAACTATTTGTAGGAGTGGGTAAAACAAATTCGATTTTTTATGAATATTTATCAAAACTGCCCAATATATCTATTATTTTTACTGAAGAGAGCAATACTGAAGTGATATTTAGCATTTGGAAGAAATATTGCCTTATGGCCGGCTAACTGGGGGTCTGGAAAGTAGCATGTGGATGTCTTTGGGGTCCCTGGTAAAGGGGTTAATAATTGCATAGAGTCGCAGATGTTGAGGGAGAAAATGGAGAGATGGCATAGCATTTTATTAAGCTCATAGCTTTGTGATCTTAAGAGTATTTTGTTTGTATATAGCTTTTGCACTGACTTGAAAATTTATGTTGTACATGTCATAAGTTATTATTTCCACTTGAGCACCTTAAGTAATTTTTGCCTGGTATGCATAGGCAGCCTGGGCACCAAATTTAGGAATCAAAGAATCTGAGTTTAAAAGTCGCTGGGACGTTGACCTTGGGATTACCTACGTTCCCTGGGACAGACTTCCACCAGATCTCGAAGCCATTGTAGTTGGTGGAGTTTTTGACGAGAAAAGTATTCCAGAACAGATGAAAATCAGTAAGTGACATCTTAAAATTTGCGTAATGCTTTTCCGTAATTCGCTTACCGAGTCATTGAAATATTGAGTGCTGTGTTAAGTATATGACAATGTTCTGACGCCAATTTAATTTTGCTTGCTTTGAACCTGGCGGACTGAATAGGCAAGACACTTTGGCTAATTAATGATATATGTCATCACATTGCAGTCAAGATGTTAAGTTGGTGTGCTTCATAGTGGTCATAAATTTGGTTTATGTGCCAATAAAAATATGTGATTTCAAATTCTTTTCTGAAAAGCAATGCTTGATTTTCTGGTAGGTTCAAAGAGCGCTGCTGTCTTTCGAGACGATCAGATGACAAGCAATGAGGTGACGAGCTCGACTGATTGCCAGCAAGATGGCCAAGGGCCTGTCACACCATCTAATACCATCACACTGCCTGGCAATTCCTTACCATCAGTTGCTCATTTGTCTCTTGTACCAGGGACTTCTGGTAAGAAGGCCTGTCCTTATTGAAACAATTTTAAAGATCATTTTTGACAACTGGTTTTTCAAAACCTGGATGTTTGATCTGTGTCGCATTCTGTTTGTAACCGAATTTATTTTCAGCTGAGAAAAATGATGGCCGATCTTCAGGCAATAAATTTTGGTCTGCTATAATGCATGTGATGTTGAAAGGTTTGCCTACATGTTTGGTAAGTAAGTAAGTAAAATCTCTTTAATTTCTATAGCGCTTTCAAAAGCAGCGCCGAAGTAGCCCCTTATTCCTAGGCGCTTATGGGTCATTCCACGTCAATTCAACACGCTTTTGAATAAAATCGGACGTCACCGTCTCAGATTTTGACGAAAATTGGCACAATTGTTCATCTCAATGAGTAATGTTGAAAACCATAATATTAAAGTTTTGGGTCAACCTATGTCCAAACTATGGGTCATGAAACTTTGGTCGACCGGCGCCAACTCGCGACACTAAAACTGTAATATCTCCACTTCTATGATAGCTAGAGACATGATCTTTGCACCAACTTTAGCTTTTGAAAGCCCTATCTGGGCCAATCAACAGGTACACCAAGAGTTTGAAAACCAAAAGAACAGAAGCAGTCAACCCACATAATTTGACATTTCCAATATCAATATGTATGCAACAATATTTATGATTTTATTTGTGGATAAGTCTTACATTGTGAGGAATAAATGGTGAAAATTTCAGAGTGGGCACTCTTATAGTTTTTATGCAATGATTAAAAGAATGCTTGCCCCAATGCAAAATCGCAATTAAAACATTCCTGTTAAACATTGCATTCACTAAGTGATTGAGCTAATTTAGTGTGCCAGTTACATCTGACACTTAGGCAAATTTGTGACAGTTTACCTTACATTTAAAAGTATTTTTATTGAAGTATTCAGTATAATAAGCTGTACTTAATACTTTGCAAAATATCAAATACATAACAGAACAGCAGAAGATGGAGCTCAACAGCATAGCACAGTTCAGGAAAACTCGAGGGATTGAGAGAGCTCAGTGCAGGTGCAATCACATCTCAGCCATCACTCTGACTTTAAATTAGTTACAAGGTCTGTACACAGTACAGAAAGATGATCACAGCACTGTTTGCATAGTCTTTTAAATTGAGATACACGTCATTTCACTGCTTGAAGCCATTGCTGGCAGTCTAACGATTTCACTGGTGTTCATAGGCTCTCAAATACAATTTATTTAGACAGAAAAATCAGCTAATCAGTCCAACTTATGATGCTTTTACATCAGTATCAGCATGTGTTAAAGATAGCAGACACAAATATTAGGCAATTTCACATTCATTTTCTTCTAACACTTGATCTTAAGGATTCTTGTTCAGAACTGCAGTCAGGATTAGACTGGAGAAATACTGGACCAATATATACAGACTGGTATTTTAATAATAGCATGAAACCTTGTGTCTGCTAGACAGCTATTCTATGTATTCTAAAGTAAAAACTAATGAAATACCTATGTTCTAAGTTACTTGTTCTACATGAAATTACTGTATCAAACTAAGTTACCTAATACTGATTTAAGCCCTTGCAAACAGAATAACAACCTTCAAACACAAGAACAAAGATATGAACACAGAAAATAAAGCACAAAACAAGAGTAAAGTCAAGTAAATAAAGTACCTTGAATAGATTTATATTCTTCATGCTTTTATGCTGTGCTATGATGTTGAGCTCCATCTTCTGCTGTTCTGTTATGTATTCGTGATATTTTGCAAAAAGTACTCATTAAGTACAGCTTATTATACTGAATACTTCAATAAAAATTTTTAAATGTAAGGTAAACTGTCACAGATTTGCCTAAGTGTCAGATGTAACTGGCACACTAAATTAGCTCAATCACTTAGTGAATGCAATGTTTAACAGGAATGTTTTAATTGCGATTTTGCATTGGGGCAAGCATTCTTTTAATCATTGCATAAAAACTATAAGAGTGCCCACTCTGAAATTTTCACCATTTATTCCTCACAATGTAAGACTTATCCACAAATAAAATCATAAATATTGTTGCATACGTCTGTCAAATTATGTGGTACGACTGCTTCTGTTCTTTTGGTTTTCAAACTCTTGGTGTACCTGTTGATTGGCCCAGATAGGGCTTTCAAAAAGCTAAAGTTTGGTGCAAAGATCATGTCTCTAGCTATCATAGAAGTGGAGATATTACAGTTTTAGTGTCGCGAGTTGGCGGTCAAAAAAGTTTCATGACCCATAGTTTGGACATGGGTTGACCCAAAACTTTAATATTATGGTTTTCAACATTACTCATGGGGATGAACAATTGTGCCAATTTTCATCAAAATCTGAGACGGTGACGTCCGATGACTGTGTTGATTTGATGCGGAATGACCCTTATGTTTCATTAATCGAGGAATGGAGTTGTTGAAACTTTCAGCATCAGATATATCACCGGGAGAAACAGCTAAGGAAGCAGCAACCGCTTTGCCATTACATGCAGCAGAGACATCATCACCAGCAGTAGCTGAGAAAGTGAGTTGTGAACCTTTTATTAATAAAACAGCTTATATAAATAAAACAGTGACAATAAGTGTCACTGTTATCTCTGAGTGTGCCATGGGAAAATTTTTCCAACTGCTTTCCACATTCTTCTGCAAGCATCACAAATATTAGCTTACTCCCAAACATGCATTTTATTATGCTCAGGATGCTTTTAAAGTTTTAATGATATATTATTGTTGTTTATTGTTGCCTTAGATATTCAGATTGTATAAACGTGTATTGTTACTGTTTTATAAGCCAGTCTCTTATAATATTTTTAAAATTCATACTGCAAACTCAATCCTCACACATCTCCTTAATTTCAGATTCCAGGTGGCAAAACCCTACTCATTTGACTCATTTTCTATAGGTTGTTGTTTGTTGTTGTTGTTGTTGTTGTTGGGACATCATGATGTTAGATTATGATTTTTCTGCAAGTGTTTGTGAGATTACCAGTAATGATAATTATCTAATCATTGCTATTTATTTAGTGTGCAGACTAGTGTGTATTATGAGTTTCTTATATATGCAGTTGCATAATTTTTGAGCTTAAGTGGTTCCACTGGGGTGAACTTTATCATAGATACTTTATCAAAATGTTCCCTGCTATGCATGCAGAAATTTAATTTTTAGATGCCTGTAATGATGTCTTTTAAAAAATAAATTATGCAGTGTAAAGTAACGGTTCTCAATTGTAATTTGTGCTAAATGAAGGTGCTGTTGTATTGCAGGATGCTTGTTCGATAATATCGGCTGAGCCAAAGGCTAGCCAGGAATTGTCACTGATGCCAGAAATTTCTTTGACTTGCTCTCAGTTTGTTCAAGGAATCCAGAACATTCTCAATTCAGCCAATGCATCTAGTGTTAATTCTGCTCAGTCCGTTCCGGGCATTATTGCTCCCAGAGCGCAAACCCCTACATCAACCGCTGCAGATGTATTGTTTCCTCCTGTGCCCGGAATCTGGCCTTCGTTGTGTGGCTTTAATCCCCACGTTCCGCCTCCGGGTTTTCTGCCCACTTTTGACCCCACTCGACCTCCTCCGTCGTTTGGGCAGACGACTCCGGCAAGCGAGCCTGCTTCCTTATCCGATAAGAAACAACAAGAGGAAGGTAATTGTGGAGTAATTGAAGACACGAGTGAGAACATGGATCTCGATGATTCTGGATCGTCTTCTCAAGGTGATGAACAAGATTTTCTGGAGTCTCAAATTGAGCTGGTCTGTGCAGGTCCTGTGTCATCAGAGTTAAGGTTTGCTGGGTCTGAGAGCAAAACAGTACAAAAACAAGTAGCTGGAGCTTCGACCGTGACAAGAGTGGCTATATTGGTCAAAATGTTGTTGCTTCTGCAGATTCAAGTTGGAACTCAACCAGTGTTATATCTTCTACAGCTGTGTCCAAAGCAGATCTCACTAGTTTGAGCTGTGCAGTTTCTGATAATACTATGATATCGTCTCGATCAAATGATTGCACTGTATTAGGACCCCCTTTTAAAAAGGCAATGATTTCTAGGGAAAGCAGTCAGAATTCATCTGGTTTCAGTGAAAAGCCTGCTAATATTTCAGTAATACTCAGCCCAGTTCTGGATGGGTCAAATAATGGGTCACTTAAATCTGCAGATGGATGTTTTACCTCAAGGAGTTCTGACTTGACCATTCATTCTAATCTTGGATCTAATAGATCTCTTGCAATGGCTCCTAGCATTCCTTTTCATGGACAGGGCATGGTGTCACATGGTCTTCCTAGCATGGCAATCACTTTAGGCGATCGTGACCATGTATCTGTAGACAGGGAGAGACGTGCTTTGGAGCCTTCTGCAGGAGGCTTCATAGGAACTACAACACCTCATTTGCAGTCTGAATTTAAAAATGAAGGTAGACAAGTACATGAGTTATCAGGTATGCCTAGGGGCATTTCAGCACCGCATTCTGAAATGAAACCTCCGTTTGATTTTGGAATATCTGGTGAACAAAACAGGAGTCTTTCTGAAATAAATCAAAGTAATGTATATAACAACACATCCAAAAATATGCCAATGGGACTGCCTGGCACGCAGAATCAGATATCCAGTGGATCAGGTAACTATGGTATGACAACTGGACCTGGAACATTTGGAAACAGGAATGTTCTTGACAGTCATGGTCAGTTGCCAGGTAGACTGGTGGATGCCTCACAGCAGTTGCCTGATGGGTCGCAGAGATCTATTAGAGGCCTCGGTGCACCAGACGGTAACACTCAAATGGATGCAAGGCAGAATTTACCTTTTAGAATGCCTTTCAGTCCCGATGGTCCACTTCGAATGCGCGGAGAACAGGTGCCTATTATCAGTGATTCAAATGGACAAAATTGCTTGCCTTTTGGGGCAGAGGTTGGACCGTCTTTGGGTCCCGGAGGACCGAGTCAGATGTCTGTAGGCCATGCTCGTATGCCTTTTGGTCCAAATGGAGTGCAAGTCGGTGGTCAGCATCAGATTTCGGATGGACCACATACTATGCAAGGCAAGTCATTTGGATGCCATGGACCGAATCAGATGCCCGTAGATGGAAAAGAAAGGGGGTTTGGCGGAATGTTGGCGGTGCATGGTGACCCGGTTCGTTTTCCCGGCATGCCATTTGCACCAGTTCAGATGCCCGGTGGCCTAGATGTGATGCGTGGTAGGCCACCGCATATCGACGGGGGTCCAAATCTGACGCCAAATATGTCAGGGATGCAGAGCAGGCTCCAGCAGATTTCTGCGCAGATGCCGAGGATTAGCGACCATGGGCTGGATGTTGCCGCCGTCGGTGCTAATCGAATGCCAGTTCCAAACCAAATTCCCAATACTAATCATATGTCTGCTGGTTCACATGGAATAGCAGTTTCAAATCAGATGACCATTTCAAACCAGTTACCAGGTCAGGTTCTGATGTCTGGTGTTGGTGCGGGTGGGACCTTTGGGGCCCCCGCCAGATCCGACGATCGAGAAATACGGGTTGAGGCCGGGACAGGCTCCGTTTTTGAGGATGTTTCCGTCAGGTCCTGGGGCGGCGCAACCTGGACATGGAGGCGTGGAGGTCGGACCAGCTGGGTCGATTTTTGGCCCTGGACTGCAATTTCCATTAGCAATTGCCAGGATGATGTCTTCTAATTCGGGTGGTGGCCCTGCCTCTGTCCAGCAGTGTGTTTTGCCATTTGTGCCACCAGAAATGATGCCTTCCCCTGATGGAATGACCAGAGATGGTAGAGGGGACGTGTCCCAGAATCACGAAAGAGTTGGACGTTTTGGTGCATCATTGCCTTTGGGCGATGGTGGCTTGCAGTTGGCGTCGGGAATAATGCCTGTGGGAAGCGGCGAAAGATTTTTCGGTCCTACGGGAATGAACCGCGGTCCAAGCGCAGTGCCGCCGTCCTCCGTGGAAGGAACCCTGCTAAGCCCATGTAATGCTCCCATGGGCTTCAACAGACCTACTTTTATTCCTTCTAACGTGCCTGATTCACCAGTCATAGGCCTTAGCAGGCCTCCATTTGGTCCTCTTGTGATGTCTTCCAGTTCTTTTGGAGGCAGAGGAGGTGCTCCCGGTGGTCCTGGGCCGGTCTTGACGAAACCTATGGAGTCGGCGGCACAGTTGAACTGCAACAGAGATCAGCCATTTGGTTTGAATAGGAGTGTGGAGATTGGAATGAAGTATGCTGTGTCAGGTAGGATATTGTGAATGAAATCTCATAAAAATATATACTGAAATTGATATGGATGGTTCCAGATAAAATGTTGTGAATTCCGAAATCTCGGACATTCTTTGTCTTTGTCTTGACAATTATGAAAAGTGTCCGTAATAAAGGACGCTGTGCATTGATGGGTTAAATAATGTTGTGGTTTTATTGTCTACGGTATGGTGGAATGCATTATATAAGCGGTATTGTGTTATAATGCATTATAATGTGTTATTGGTGTCTTGGATGGTGTAACTTTACATTGTTAGATTATGCAGTGCAGTTGTCTCTTTGAAATATTTCATGATCATTATAGTGAAGCTATAAAGAATACAACATTTTTGTTGCAAAGAACTTCTTTGTGTTGTGTGTGTGTGTGTGTGTGTGTGTGTGTGTGTGTGTGTGTGTGTGTGTGACAGAGAGAGAGACAGACAGACTTTTTATATTAATACCAGTTATAATGACCACCCAATTACGTTGACACATTGCGTTGTGATGGGCTTAATTATAAATGGTACAATAAAGCCCCGAAAATGGGAGAACAGAAAAGAGGCAATAGCAAGAACTGAAACACCTGTTGCTTTTTTATTGTTGAAGGCCATTTAAAAGAGCAGACAGTGAATATGCTCGGTGAAACTCGTCAGCTGTTGAATTTCTTTTTAAAAATGTGAAGTGACAGACTTCTATTATTGTTGGTGGGGATATGTATATGTATATATCACGATCATGTATATATGCATATGTGTTTTTATGGTTTTTATATTCTTTTCATAGGGCCACCAAGTTCTGAATTTCCACGTGGTTTCTCTGGCAATCAACCATTTATGAAGTCCGATGGCCATTCATTTGCAAATCGAACTGGGTCAGGTGACTTTGATCAGAATTTAGTTGCTAACCAGAAGTTGAAGTGTGGAATTTTGGAAAATGCGGACAAAATGCAAATGGGCAGCCAGCAATGTTTGCCGACGAGCATCTGTGGTGGAATTGGATTTCAGGGACTTCTTGGACTCCGAAGCAGCAACTCGGTTGACGGAAAGCCCCTTAACGAATCCGTCGGTTTGCTCGGAATCGTCGACGGCAAGATGAACGCAATGCCGAGCATCTTTTCCGGCATGGACGGCATTAGTCTTGTGCCTGGCGGCCAGCAGGCGTTTGTTGCCAAGGATCAGTTTTTTCTCAAACCACAAATTGAAACACTGCAGCAGCAGATCGAAAGCAGAGGATGGCGTGACGATGACGACGACGACGACGACGGACGCACAGCCGGTCGCCACATAAGACGAAGCGATCTGTTTCCATCGCTTAGACAAAGAGGGCGCCACCAACACAGCGGCCACCGTTGGCGAAACGACCATAGAGATCGTGGCGGTCGTAATCGGGATAATTTTCATCGTTTCGGTTCGAGGGACAATCGTGCCGGTGGTCGATCCAGGCCGCCTGCAAATGCTTCTGGTAAAGACCACCAGGTGTTTGATATTAAGACTGAGGTTAGATTTGATGCAGAAATCAAGCCAGAACCAAAGCCAGGCTTCAACAACCAGTCGGACTTTGAACCCGACACTAAGCCTGAATACAAGGCTGGCGTGAATTCAGAAATTTACGATAAAAAAACTGTTGCTGAGATGGATAGCCAGTGCACTGAAGTGAAAACTGAAACAGCAGCTGATGTGCCTGATTCTGTAGTTGCTGCCAATGCAAGCGACAGCTCGTGACGTTCAGTGTACGGAGCAGAATTTCACCGGAAAGCAGACGGCGTAGGTTGAAGGGTTCTAGTCGCATTTTATGCATTTTGCAGCGGCATTGAAGTTATCATGGAAAAAACACCGCTGTGGTATAGAAAATGCTGAATGTCCCTTGTCATTCAGCAGCATTTATTATTAAAGCACGATGCAACTTTATTTTATTTTATCTTCAATGTCAGTCTTGACTTTTTGCCGTTTACACTTAATAGTGACAAGCAAGATTATGTAGCCTTGAGCTTGTGTTGTTGTATTACAAATAAACAATATAATTTACAGAATTGCATATATATATATATATATATATATATATATATATATATATATATATATATATATATATATTCATAGGTCCATTCATGTAGTACTTACGCACTGAGGTGAGGGGTTGGAATTAGGAAATGTTGCTTATGTGCGGCGTGCAAAGGGGGGGAGGGTTTGAAAATGTGCCTTTTTTGTGTACATACCATATGGATGAACCCATATATATGTTTGTGCATAAGATTGGATTTACCAGGGGAGAATAATCTGATGTTGTACACGTGTGATGCAAATTGTACGATCGTGATCTGATGCTGATAAGTGCTTAGTGCGTGTGGTGGTATTAGGACGGTGAACTACTTTACCGTTATACCGCTGCTTGGTTTGTAATTACCGGTTGGTTGCTTTAATTGAGCGATGTATCCAGCTGATGAACAGCAATGGTGTTGATTTATTTGATTGCATTCTATCTTTGATTCTAATTTTGTGCTGTTGCAGTGCAAACAATTAAACAGTTCCGACTAATTTATTGCATGGTTCTGGATGCAATCGAACTGACTTGCATTTATCTTGGCCGATGTGTTATGCTCCTGTTTGTGTGTTACACGGGATAGTTACAGAGCCGGTGCGTGGGGCCTGCAAAGCCTGCGGCTGCAGGGGGCCCCGCCGGCCGTAGGGGCCCCGCTGGCCTCGGATATTTAAGAGTTTTCATTTTTCTTATTCTTAAGTAGTACTGGTTTTGTTTTTTGCTCATCAGGCCATTTGAAGAGGCAAAAATATATACAAATGACCTTTTTCCTTTTTTTGCTCGTCAAGACATTTCAAAAACGTTGCACTCGTAAAAATTGCAGGGGCCCCCGAAAGTCACGCGCCGGCTCTGGATAGTTATTACCATTCGTTTGTTCTCTGTAAATTAGGTCATAAACTTTGCATGGAAATGAAAAGTGTGATAATCATTAGTGCTAACAAGAATAGCAGTGAACACTAATTTAATCCTGTCAGTTGAGCAAGTGAATTTTTTCCTTATCTCTGTATAATTATTGATGCTACGATTGTTTTTGTCAGTTAGTATTGATTAGTTGTTCTTGTAAAGATTCAGGAAAGTTATTGGCAAATTTTCATTTATGTTGTGAAGTTGAAACGTTCACGTATGGTTTATGATGATTGGTGGCAGGCTTTGAACTTTTTTAGCATTTGTTTTTTGTGATTTGGTTTTTGCTGTTTAGAAACACATTTGTTGCTGCATGCTGTTTTGCATTGAAAGATTTGCACAATGTGCTTCTGTTGATTTGGAATTGATCTTAGCCAACAAACAGAATAAATTGTTTGCGTATTAATTGGACACATTTAATATTGTGATTTGAATAGGTGACAAACTGCATTTTCAGTGGCTTAAAATAAAAATGAGTGGGGAATTTCAATTCTGTAAATTGGCAAATTGTGCTGCAAATATACTTCAGGATGTTTTGAATGTGTCACTGTGTGTAGATGAAATGTGTGTATTTAGCTACTGTGTATGCAATTCAAGTACAGGACATGGTGCATGTTTATTGGATACAACTGGTCATGTTGTACTGATACAGAAAGACATATTCATATGTAGTGTAATGTAGTATTGTAATAGCGCCTCTTATATTTCTACTCAGAGGCGCTCCTGGTATTGGAGTCACTTGATAAAGTAGTGAGATATATCACACGTGTTGCAGAATATAGTAATCAACAGGATGTTTATAGCATTTATATTTATCTCAGCCATATTTGAATGCTTGGGTGAGGACATTAAAAAGAGTCTGTTAATAATATTTAATAATAATAATTATGCACTTCTATAGCACAATTTCGACTACCCAAGGGTATCAATCGATGGTACTTCAGATCCATCCGCAAAAGACCAGGTCATTCCAGAGATCAGTTAGCGTTGAATGATGTAGGTTGCTTATTTCTTAAGGTTTGGTGTGTTTTCAGCAATCTTGTTCATCGATGCTTTGGTCCTGTTTGTATAATTATAGCTGTTGTGTTTTTTGTATGTTCTTATGAGTTTATAAGAATAAATAGGTATAATTTCTACATTTCTAATAGGGTTGTGACAATTGAAAGTTGCTGAATAATAATTGTTTTTGTGCTCGAATGAATGGTGAAATTTCAGTTCATGTTTCGAATGTGTACTGCTTGTGAAATTAAATGGCAGTGGTTTGTGCTGGGTGTTGTACGATGGTGACAGAACAGCTGTTGGAAAGGTTACTTTGCATTTTAAGAGCAGTTGATGTTTTGAGTGGTTGTGTTCACTGTATGTTTTATGATCATGTTATTTACTTCAATTATTTCAATTACTGAGAATCATTCAGGCTTATAATTCTCAAGACTTTAGTCTTGTACCCTTGGCCTCGAGACATATCAAGTCTCAGTTTTGTAAGTCTTGGCCTTGAACTTTTGAACTAGTCTGGAAAGATTTGATGACATATCATCAGAAAATATAAGCAATTGATATTATTTAAAGTAAATTTTAAAGCTATTGTGAAAACCTACATTCAGAATAAAGGTAAACCAATCATTATAAGAATAAATAGGTATAATTTCTACATTTCTAATAGGGTTGTGACAATTGTTGCTGAAAACGTTTTCAGACACATGTTGGAAAATTGAAAAGAACCCACTAAACTACTGGTATATAGTCTGCAGTGAACTGTTTCTTTGATTATTTTGATGAACAGAAACCATATAGCCATTGTCTATGACAGTTTGTTTGCTTGAAATATTTGTGGCCAAAAGGTTTTGTCAAATATTTGTGGATTATTATTATTATTATAAACGACAATTTATATAGTGCTATATGTGTGGCAAAGGCCATAGTCAAGAGCACTTTACAATAGAATTTGTCAGGTGTTTTGTCAGGTGTTAAGTATTGTTTTTCAATTACTTAAATTTTTAATTTCTTACCTTTTGCAACAACCATTGTAACTAATGCATGCAAAGCCATATTATGGTGTGAGTACTTCGAACTGACTTTGTGATTATGACATTATTTTGAAGGAGCGTCTCTGAATTATGAAGTTTCAGTGTGGCGTTCTCGGTTAAACATGATGTACCTTGGATAGAATACCAAATCAGAACAACTGCCTTCCTTGGTCATTCTAGTAGCCTAGCTGTTGTGTGAATAGAATAAAAGGTGAAATTGTCACGTGTTCTAATGATCTCCCAAAAAATGTTCTCCTCCACATGTAGACCTATAGGATAATGGATTGAACTGACAAATTCTTCATGAATGTGGTATTTCATTTTAAAATTTAGTTTTCACATTTGCTGAGCTGAATGACTGCTATAAGATGGCCAATTTTTTGATTAGTGCTATATTAAAACTAAGACAGAGTTCTAAATATACCCCTGAAATATGCTGTTAAAGGTGCTTTGTGGGTCTCCTCAAATATCTTGAAACTCGGGAAGGTTTGTTATACGGGGCCTTGTATTTCTTGTTGAGACAATTTTCAGCTGAATGAACTACCGGTAATGAATACAAGTTTTCTGGTGATGTGTCCTTTATTTGCTAGAACTTTTGAGAATACAGTACGTATTTGTCAGTGTTTAGAAAATCGGAAGTCGGCTTTTCAGCACAATTTATGTTGTGTCCCATTAAATAGTGCTAGCTATTTCAGTCATGAAAACCAGCCTTTAAGAATTATCAGATAATCAGTTATTATAATTAGTAAATTTGGCATTTCTGATTTTAAATGTCAACTTGGCATCTAGTGAAAAATATTTTCAAGATTGTCTGCTAGATACAGTTTGAGAACAATACTTCATCTTTATTTGACTTTAATACACCAAGTTACACAGAAGCAGGCAATAGTGTAAAAATGAAAAAATGCATGCAAAAGCGAATTCAGTATATTATTGCATAACACTCAGAAATGCAATAGTTTACCCATCTCTACCAAAACTATCGGAATCAAGTCATTATGACAAAACAACTTAGTTCTTTTGGATCAAGCTTTGAAATACAAACGAGAGATCATAACACAACATAGTACGCATTATAATTTACAACTTGAATTTTGATAATTGCTCACAACTTAATATTACATAAAACCGGACTAGTCAGTAACAATTAATAATTTAATATATAATTTTGAATTCAGACTGCATTCAAATGGATGGCATCGCCATCTTCATATAAAACCCAGTATAAACCAAACATGTAATTGGAGCATAAGCCTGTACATATCTATTACACAATATGATGAAAGCTTTAGAAGCAAAACTGATTATGCGCACAACATCCATGCAATGCATGTTGTAATCTGTTGAAAGAAATTGTGCAGTTAACGATTACAATTAATTTTTGCATTCATAAGTCCACAAGAAAAACAATGAAACATTCCACAGCCATAATTAATGATTAGGCCAAGAATTGATACTAACTAATGGCTACATACAGTAATGGGCACTGCAGGTTTACAACAGAATATTGTACATTCACAAAACTGCCATTTCACTTTACAATCACAAATTTCACATTGAATTAACATTTAATTCTGTACATTCAATCAACAAATAATATGATCACCTTTGATATAAGGGGCTGTCCATTAATTACGTCAACAATTTAGGGGGGAGGGGTTTGAAACAGTTTGAAAGCCATGACATTTTGACACTCGACGAGCAAAAAACGGGAAAAATGGTCATCATCGCAAAAAATATTAACCTTGTTATTGGGACCTGTCATTGATCTGGAGGGGGTCAAAAGTTATTGATGTAATTATGGGGTTAAAAATTGCCCAAAAATTGTTGACATAATTAATGGACAGCCCCTAACTAGGTCATTTATCTCAATTATCCAAAGCCAGAGATCAGCAACCTTTTGATAGCATTGTGCCAAAGATGGAGTTCCAAGTCATTCAAGGTGCCCACAACCCATCAGCAGTGTCATATTTAAACTGAGCACCGTAGGCCTAAGCCATTTAGGAAGAAATTTAGATTTTAAAGCATTCTGTTATTTAGCTTCTGGAAGGTTAATGGGCCCTTGCACTATCAAAACAATACTTCCTTGTGCCACTGAAAATCACTATGCTACCACATCTGGCACACAATCTGAAGGCAGGGCCAGATTAAGGTCCGAGTGGGCCTGGGGCTGAGAAAAAAAATGTTACCTATACTGAAAATCTCTGACAAGCAAAAAAAAGGTTATCTCCCTTCCAAATCGTGCTGACAAGCAAAAAAAGGTTCTCTCCCTTCCAAATCGTGCTGACAAGCAAAAACAAGGTTATCTCTAAAATCGGTGGGCCTACTTTCATGATGGGCCGAGGGGCTAAAGCCCCCACCTTAATATGGCCCTGTCTGTAGGTTGCTGATGTCGGTGACAAGCTACAACTGGTTGCAAACTATCATAATGTATGTCGATAATATTTTGAACCAAATCTCAAAATTACTTGTACCTGCAAGTAAATATTTTGAATGCAAGATCATATTTAATTCTTTCGAGGTGGAATTATTTCAATGCTATGGTGTTGACGTCGACTTTTGTCGACATCTGTCTCAAAAGAATTAATAGATAAACTTCGCTAAAAACAAATTTGCTTGACATCTGTCACATAGCAATGACATGCTTAATGACAAAACGCCTAAAAACTGGTGAACGATGTTCTAATAACAACGGCAATAAGAGTTCCTACGCAGTCTAACTAGCTTAAAGAAACTTTTTTTGTCTCATTAATCACCTGTCACAGACAAATTTGCATTCATTCTATCCTTGAACTTTCTGATCAACAATACTGTGAAGACGGAGTTACCAATAATTTGTGAATGAAGTTGAATGTACTCCCAATCAGAAGCAGCTGTGACACTATAGATAATATTATAACTTCATCGACTTCCTGATTGTGTGGATCACAGCTATGGTTGTCACGGTTTTCTGTATCATACAATCATCTCATGACTTTGGACAGAGCACTAGATAAAGAAATAAACGTCTGTCATTAGAAACGTTAACACGGCATAGTAAATAATGGCTGATAACTGCAGCAGACCAACAATCTAATCACTCTGGTAAGTAAAATGTTCTAAAATTGACGACAGAAATTTTTGTGAGAGGGTCAAGCATCTGAAACTTCTCTCTTTGTTTGATAACTGTTCCATTTCATTAGTTACTTTCAAATCTTGACTGGATGAGCAGCTCATTTGGTAGAGTGTCTGATTTATACATGTTGAGGATCTGGGTTCGATTGATACTAAGGGACAGAAACACTTGCATGTCGACCGCCACGGAGTAGACTTAGTGGCGAATGCAGCATGTTTTGTAGATGATTTGTGCACTATTATAAAAGTGCTATATAAATTGAAGACATCTCTTTCCGCTGGTTTTCTTCCGCGCTTTCTCGCTGTTTCCCTCTCTGGCTCACAATTCTGGTGATGAATTCAGAGTCCCCATTGATTGATACCACTGTGTGAAAGAACTGGTGTTATAAAAGCAAATATAAATAGTATCATTATTCACAAATACCATTAAATAACCAAATTAATATAATAATTACAACAATTAATAATATCAAGCAAATGACGTGCTTCTGCCATGAGTTCTGCAAGACAGAGAACTACAAATGGCTATGTTTTCATTGGCGATGAAATTCGACAGTCAAACTCAAAGATGACTGGCGACAGCCCCTAGTGACTTGCACAAAATATATTCTAGAAAATTTCTCTGGCTATTATTGCTAACTGTAACAATTGTCTAATGGTAGTGCAGTGTTGGCACACCAAGCGGCCAGACCATTCAGAAGGTAGTGTACTGTGACAGCTCTCCATCTTACAGACTCTCTGATCTGTGCCATTCACATTGCTATTGCAAAGCATTCTGTCAATAAAGATATAACTGCTGCAAGATATAAAATTATATAAAATTTTAGTGATATTTCATGGCTTATTTTAAATTACATATTGATAATTTAATTTTTTATATAGAATTTCAGGAGTCATGCTTATTAAAAATATGCAAATGAAAATTTTACTCTCTCCTACCATTTAGGATGTAGTCTGTGAGTAGAGTGGGCACTTTGGAATTGTCTTCATCAATGGCTTGTAATACTAGAATAAGCATAAAATAAATCATTTTCAGACATTTTATAATAATAGTAATATTAAACCTGTAATTCTAAGTGATTTAGGAGGCATTAGTCTGTGTGAAAACCACTGTATTTTGATTCAAATGCTGGTAGATAGATAGGATTATAAAAGCATGTTTTAAAGATCCAGATCTGGTCTGAAGAGTCAGTAACTGAGTACATTTGTGCTCTGGACATTCATATGTCCACCAGTACAGAGTGAGTTTCAAAATGGTCTATATAGTGCTTTTTGACTGATGACCTGTGCACTATTAGCAAATCAATCAATCAACCAACCAACCAACTAGTCAGCCAGTCAATCAATCAATCAATCAATCAATCAATAACAATACTTCTATGGCTTCACTATCATAATAATGCCCAGGGCATCAGCTGATGGTGCACTGAACCAATCCAAATTGGAATCAGGTCAAGCTGGAAAAGTCAGTTTGATGGGCAGGGGAGCAATTTAAGGGGATGGGCCAAGCCAAACAGGTAAGACTAGATCTAAACAATGAAAATATGCTGGGTTTACGAAGCACAGAGGCAATAAGAGAAACACTATATGAATGGAAATATTTTGTCTAGTTTGAAAATTTCATTTGTTTACCGGTACTTGTAACCTGGAATAGCAATTCTTCCAACTCATACCTGGTAACTCACAACTTTTGCAAATATTTGCAATGCGAATGAAAGTAACTGCATAATTATTTCAAACAAACAGCAGTACCAAGACTTCGCTGTGAATTCTACAACATTCAGATATTCAAGCAATTTCCTACTTTTAATGTAAATCTGAAGAAGATCAGCATTTGGTGTTTTCTGATGATCATCATAGGGGATTACAGTTGTCAAATACTACAAATTAAAGCAAGTCTTCAACAAGATGCAACAAATATCAGTAAAAAAACAATGCCTTACAAGTCTGCTTTCCGATACCAATAGAACCTCTTTAAAAAGACACTCACATACTTATTTCTGGCTTGTAAATCTTTTAAATCAATATTAGAAAACTGCCAGTGCAGGGTTCAGCAATGATGACAAAATTAATAATAATAATAATAATAATAATAATAATAATAATAATAATAATAATAATAATAATAATAATAATAATAATAATAATAATAATACAAGGTTTAAAGTGGTTCAGGAGGGTTTGCCCTGTGTGAGGACCACTGCTGTACCCATCCAATCTAATATCCTATAGTACTGAGGTTTATTTTTAAATCATTCACACTTGTAGCCATTACTATCTTCTCGTCCAATTCATTCCATCTGTCCACAACTCTTGCACTAAAAAAGTGCAGTTTGTGTCTCCCATAATCATGAACATTAGTTTGTTACACTAAATCCTTTTCTTCCGGTCCTTCTTTTCATGCTGTTACTCAAAAGACAACGCGGCTACTCCAAAATGTCCTGCGCAGTGCCCAATGGTCCACTCTGAGACATGCTTATCCAGTCCAAGTCTTCAAGTGTGACCATTAAACATTGCCTCTGAGTCTGAATTTGGTAACCATATTCATAAAGCTTTTGGAAGTCAGGTTTTTATTTGTTCTTACAATCAATTACATTGCTGCTGCATTCTGTCTCCTGTCTTGCACTACAGTTTTACCAATTATTTCCAATTTAAATATGTATTATGTCTACACCCATACAGGGTATGTAGCTGTACATGACATACTGTATTTGTAGTAAATCCACCGCAATCTGGACAGTCCTATTTTGTATTTCCATCCACAATTTGATCCATCATGACTCTTGTAAAGAGCATCTATGTTTTGCAATTTTAAATACTTTTAGTACTAAAGCATAGTCTGTCTTGCTGTTTTCCTCTGACTGATCTCTGGAATGACCTGGTCTTTTGCAGATGGATTTGAAGTACCATCGATTGATACCCTTGAGTATTAGAAATGGTGCTATAGAAGTGCATAATAATAATAATATTAATAATAATAATAATAATAATAATTATTATTATTATTATTATATTTAATATTGATAGCATAATAATTCTTGATAAAATGTGAGAGACTGTGAATTTGAATGGACTAATGACTGTGAAAAACCACAGTAACTTAAACATCATAGATACCTTGTAAGCTGGTGGTTCAGTAGCAGCTCTTCCTTTTCTGCGATCTGCGTCCAGCATCCGCCGTTTCTTCTGAATGGAAAGCAGAAGTGAGATGAACTGATTGAAGAGTTCTCTCTGGAAAACAAGTTCTTCGCGGAGAACCAGCTGGCACAGAAGCACCTCTGAATAATCTTTTATTGCCATGTCCAGTTCCTCTTGTAACGCACTGATGTCTTCCAAAGGCATTTCTTGAAGATCTAGGAACAAAAGACATTCAAGTTGCAGGCAAACACAAGTAGTCGATATGCACTAAACAGTGAATGCAAAGAACCGTGATCTGGCCATGTTTTATGGTTTTAATAGGATCGTGAAGATTTAGCGTCCACGTTAACTGGCTACAACAGTTGGAAGAGCATCAGCAGTTACTGTACCTGTTGAGAATCAAATTCCACTTGCTCAGGATTGGCTAATCTGGCAGCAGTGTTTTATGAAGGCCTGATAGGCAGGAAATCCCCTCCCCCCGAAACCACAAAAATTCCCCCCAAAATTCCAGCACTGACACAAATTTTTACATTTAACTATGTCTCTTCCCCTCCAGCCAAGTCAATCTCCCTCCCCCAAAAGGCCTGGAGTCTAAACAGTGAGTGAGTGAGTGAGTGAGTGAGTGAGTGAGTGAGTGAGTGAGTGAGTGAGTGAGTGAATGTGAGTGTGTGAGTGAGTGAGTGTGAGTGTGCGAGTGAGTGAGTGTGAGTGAGTGACGATAGTTTAAAAGGTAGTTGTCCTGAACAAACCTCAAAGCTTTGAAAAAGAGGTTTAAACTAGGGAAACACAACAACAGCAACAACAAAAACAACAATTACATTTATCCATGCAGCCTATTACTGGAAGGTTCACAGCTTTGAATCTGTCATCAGTCACTGCTTACTTACTGACTGACTTACTTACTTACTTCACAAATGATACTTATAAGCTCCAATTATATAGTAGTAATGCTATCACTTAGCATGCAGGCAACTGCATCTGATATGTAATATCTCAAGATTAAATAATAAGCAAAGCACTTACTCGCTGACAAACCATCATCGGCCTGTTTCATATTCTGTAACTTTGTCTTCAGTGCTTCGGTTGATTTAGATAGACTTGCAGAACACAATTCAAATTCTGATTCCAAGTCATCCTGCATATAGACAACACAAAAATTTACATTATCAACAGATAATTAATGATAAACAAGATCAAGTTATGGAAAGCCGTAATATTAAAGGTGCCGAATTTTAAGTCCAACAAAGATTAGGGTCTACATGGACTATTAGAAAATTGGTGTTTTCTGGAAAATTAGCATGCATATTAGCATCTAATAAAAATATTGATATATTAAAATTTGCAGGCTCTAATGTTCATATATGAAATAATATTGATATATGAAAAAAGTTATGACCTAAATGCTATTATACCTCCATCATTTCAACAATTTCATTGATGACTTCATCGGCTGATTTTATCGGTTCTTCGCCAGGCGAGTCAGCAGCACTGAGAATGCTCATTTCCATTGCCTCCGCACTCTCATCGTCATCGTCAGACAATTGATGAATTTTGCCAAAAACATTTCCCTGCATTTTAGAAAAAGTTTAACCTGATATCGAGTGCTGCGAAATGAAAATATAAAGACTAAATTCGAATCTAGTAAGCTCGATTAGTTGCTAACTTGTTTATATAGAACGCGAGACATGGAAGGCTATTTTAAATACACCCACTAACCTGAATAAATTCCAGTTTAATACAGTAAGTAAGTAAGTAAGTAAGTCAAGACAATTCATTAACTGTAGCCTAACACAATATGAAATGCCTGAATACAAAATCTCACCAAATCTTCAGATATGAAAGAATCTGATTTCTTTATCTGCTTTTGAGATTCCAAATTGTCATAATTCTCCTGTACTTGATTCCAAATCCTGAAAACAATCATTAGCATCCATCTATTCATTTAGCATTAGACAAAAATGTACAGAAACTATAATATATATTATTACATATCAGTAATATTACATAGATCTAAAGACTTCATGCATATATTTAGAAATTTATAGATCATAAAATGGTCACTTCACGTGATCTCAGGCATGGGTGTTAGCCACACCACCTCAGATTTCATGCAATTTCAGCACAAAAAATCAACAACAACAACAACAACAATAATAATAATAATAACACTAGGCCACTACCACTACTACTACTATTAGGCCTACTACAACTACTACTACTAACATAATATATTATTGGGGCTGTCCATTAATTATGTCAACAATTTTTGGGCAATTTTTGACTCCCCCTTGTCAACAACTGTCAACTTTCACTTACCCCCCCCCCCCATAATTACGTCAACAACTCTTGCCTTTCCCCAAGATCAATGACAGGTCCCAATAACAAGGTTATTATTTTTTGTGGTGATGACCATTTTTTCCATGTTTTGCTCATCAAGTGTCAAAATGTGGTGGTGATGACCTTTCTGCCATGGTTTTTTCCATTATAATAAGTAGTATTCCATGAAATTTCCTATTTTTTGATTATTTGTAAAAAGTGAAATTGTTGACATCAACTTCTCTTGACCCTCCCTCTGTCAACAACTGTCAAACTTTTTCAAACCCCTCCCCTAAATTGTTGACGTAAATTATATGACAGCCCCATTATTATTATTATTATTATTATTATTATTATTATTATTATTATTATTATTATTATTATTATTATTATTATTATTATTATTATTATTATTATTATTATTATTATTATTATTATTATCATCATCATCATTATCATTATCATTATCATTATCATTATCATTATTATTATTATCATTATTATTATTATTATTATTATTATTATTATTATTATTATTATTATTATTATTATCAACCTCTATAATTTAACTCAACATTCAAGAAAAACAATAGCTTAATGACTGCCACCGTGATAATTTAAGCCCAACGTCTAATAGAGTGCAAAAGGTAACTGCGTCGATTGGTCAGTTTCCTAGCGAAAACAAAAACAAGCGATCAAACTCTCTCTGGCCCGTCCTCACATTAAAACCAAATCGTTCTAGTAGGCCCTATTTCTGCAACGATACCCGCGACCGTATCTTACAGGTTGCCGCCGTGAGCGTTGTCGGTAGATGTTTCGCGGTTGTTTCTCGGCGCCATGATGCCGCCAAGGCAGAGGCACCTGCCGCCGCCGCCGCCGCCGCCGCCGGTCGTGTCGGTCTTCACCGCCGACGCCCAGTCGATCAGACGGTCTCTTCTCGTACTCCGCTCCGATCCGTCGATCAGGCTGTCGAGGAATCGTCTGCAGCGACACTCGAGCGCCAAATCGTCGTCTGCCGTCGTCGTCGTCGTCGTCGTCGTTTCTCGGCGGTCACGAATAATGACTGGTCACGACAGTCGTTCCAGACGTCGACTTCGAATTTCACCATGGGCGCAACGATCAAGACGTCGGCCATGACGATGACCCCCTCCCCGCCCACGCCGCCGCCGCCGCCGCCGCCGTACCGTTGAGTCATCGCGCGTCATCTGCGCCGCAGGGAGACGGACTGTGGGGGGGGAGGTGGCATCGGAACGAGACTTCTGGGCACCGATGATCGGAGGGCGGGCAGGCGCGGCGCCTTGTCGGCTGGCGCGTCTGCTGCTGCTGCTGCTGCTGGTGCTACTTCACTGCTGTTGCTGCCGAAATCGACCTGCGTCTAGAGCAATTGACGTCATCTTCCGGGCACTTGTTAATGCCCGGCCATTGCGCTCCACAGAGCAGCATCTGCCGTGGTGCCAATGATATCGATATTTATAAATGTGGCCTACGGTACCTGCGCATAAACTGGTCGAGTTAAGACCAGTGTTGGAGTTGCCGGGGGATTGGGGGTGTTGAATCCCCCAGCTAACTTTGCAACCCTCCCGAAAATCGCATGTCGGGTACATGGAGCTTCTGTCATTCATTGAATTTCAGTCCTCAACCCCCAGCTCAAATTTCACAACTCCAACACTGGTTAATTAAGATGAGAGGGCAAATAACAGCTGAAGCAATAAATGGATCCAGAAGTTACAGAAGACAACAACAGCAAACAACAACAACAACAACAACAAATAATAATAATAATAATAATAATAATAATAATAATAATAATAAAATAATTAATAAATAATAATAATAAAATGATTTCAAATGGTTTTGGAGGCTAAAATTAGCCTGCGTAAAAACGACTAAGATTAATCTCAACATTCAATAACCCAGTTCTCATAGATAACTTTTTAATCCATTTATTGTTTCAGCTGTTAGGCCTACTGTCTTTTCGTTCAAACTGCTCCATTTAAATATATGCGAATGTGTTTATTGGCTGGTGGGAAGAGAAGGTATAGTTCACGTGGCACCGGGAAATGTCTCCTAAATCACTCGAATTACATCGTCAGGGTCGTAGCGACGGAGGTATATCGGTATCAAATCAGTCTACCTTAAAGTTCTTTATGTGATTTATATGTGGTTATATGTAGTTTATATGGTTTATAGTTAAGGTTTATACCCCCACAAATATTTATACCCTCCCAAATCCAATTCCTGGCTACGCCCCTGCTTATCGTATTTAGTACAGGCGCGTGTTGTAAAAGTTAGCACGAGTTAGCATTGGTTATAGCCTACTCGCCGCTAACGGAGTAGCCAGGATCACGGAGTTTGCGTTTAATACTTTATTATGTCGATTGATTTCGTTTTTACGTTGTTCATTTGCAGCGGGAAGAAAGAATGTGCATTCATCCAATATTTTGAAGCCTTAGAATTTGCGTGACTGGTATTTGTTGGGTCAGTTTGACCAGCTAAGGACCTAACCGTGTTATGCACTATAAGGCGAATTTAAATTGAACTAAACGTGATTTTAACCAAACATGGCCTAACAGAATAGTTAATAATATTATGATACTTAAGAATTAAAGAAGACACATTTGAAGAAGCTTTTCAATATTTTTAATTTAATTGTAAAAGAAACGAACGTTTTATTGTCTATTTACAACAAAAAAAACTTAAAACTTAAACCAACATATCACAGAGTTGTATCAGCCTTTCCCACAATCGAGTCAACGGTTGCATCAACATTAGCATTAGACAGCGAACACAGAACAAAATAACACACCGAAATCATTCACAATTGGTACAAATTACAGAAGTCATTGCAATTAAACAAGGCATGTTGATAGGTGGATCGTAATCTTAGAACGTTTATGATCGGAATGTTAATTAATAAGTAGTTCTTGAGATAGTTGGACTATTGCGCAAAATTTGTCTGGCCAATTACATAATTATGTTATTAGAAATTGCATAACATCAAATTTATACACCGATTATTCAAATAGTCTAGACACGCTTCAATCTAAACCCGGGATAGGCGTTCATTATTATCATTTCATCTCAGCTGCTTTCGTATAATTCAGTGGCTATTCTAGCCACCTAGACATTGGGGGAAAGTTTAATTTTGGGGGGGGGCAGACACACTGGGGAGGTCATTCTACTTGCCAAAATGTAAAAAAAATTGGGGGAAATTTCAAACTTGGAGAGGGGAAATCCTCCCAGAAAAGGTCTAGATTAAACACTGGTATAATTATAATGAACCGATATGAATCACAGGTGATGTGATCGAATCATTGAAAATGATTGGTATAAAATACAGCAAGGAATACGCATCGAAATATGGTATATTTAGTTATTTACATTCTCTTGGTGAGAAGTGACTTAATGCTTTCATTACTGGTGCTGCGTGAAATAGGCTAAATCGCCATGCCGTCTTTTCATAGACTTATTTATAGACTTATAGTTCAGTATTTTGTCTTGAAATGTTCTGTTACCGAAACTGTGAGCGTTTTAAGACTATCAATGAACTGGAAATCATGGAATGCGCAGACGATGATGTGCACTGAAATTCTCGTCGTAGTTTTACCGGTAGACTTCACTGTTTTAACTCGCTCGACGAAGGAATAACAACCGAGCTGCAAAAATTAACAATTAGTCCTATTAAATTAGCCTAAAACAGCAGCATTTCTACTGCAGGACAGCGCCTTCAATAAGTCACCTGAACTGAAATCAAGTTATTTCGGGAACTCTATAAAACATATACGGGGTTATATCTAGGATTATCAATTTCGGGGTGTCGGTATATTTTGGGGGTCCCTGCCAAAAAGTCTGTCAAGCAAAAAGGTCATCCCAAGCAGTGTTTATTCTAGCCACCTTGACATTGGGGGATTTTGAAATGTTTGGGGGGGGGCAAGGTCTGAGTCTCCACACTTTGGGGGATTTCCATTCCCCAGCCAACATATAAAAATTTGGGGGGAATTATAAAACTTTGGGATTCCCCCCAGAGAAGACCTAGAATAAACACTGATCCCAAGCTAAAAATTGGAGATGTTGGGGTGGGAGTGTCCGTCTCAGATTGGGGTGTTGGGGTGTTAGGGGGTGTAAAAATATCCCCGAACATATACAAATATCATTGGGTTGTCTCATACGAAAAACGCTTCTTTTTTTGCACTCATTCAGTTTCTGTGGTCAGTATTTCCATACGTGACCAGTGCTGTCAAGGTTTTTGCAGTTGGGTGGTTTCTCATTGCTTCCCCCGCACTGTTTAACCCACAGTTGGGTGCCAATCCTCACCCGTTCGTTTCACTGCAGTGTTCCACTCAACCAGTGGTTGAGCATCCCACTACAGCTACTTACGTCTTCCATCACCACTATGCTATCCAGAAATTACTTAATTAGAAATATAAATTCACGAGTATTGTAATATCAATGCTCATTATGAATTTCTATTATGAGAGTATCTCCATAAGGACACTGACTAATGACTATATGCGAGGCGCTATATTAGCCAGACCATTCGTCGGTAGATTTAAATAGGCTGAACTGGAACAGACCTTTCGTGCCTGGGGAGTTGTTCTTCAACTGGTGGCGTTAGGTCCACAGGCTGTCTGTAGACATATTTTCTCACTCCAAACCAAGAAATCAGGTGATATTTGTCCCATGCAATCACTCGATTGAGGTTGAACGTCTGTTAACATTCAACACAGCAGTCTAATCTATATAGGCTTACTGTGAGATAGCTGAAGTCGACTAAGAGATGATGACATTATTAATTATTAATAATGTTGCAATTTATAGAGCGCTGTAGTAGAGCAAATACCAAAGTCAAGAGCACTTGTAGCAACGTCGACATGTCAATGAAGATAATTAATCAAAACGCATGCTCGCGTCTTAATGCACTAATTACAAAGCGTCGTTGAGCGCGTAGACTAGTAGCCTACAGGGTTTAACCTAGGTCGTTTCCGGGGGCGGGGGAGGAGGAGAATTTGCCCTTCCCCGGAAATTTCGGCATACTACATCAACTGACAGCAGCCCCCTAGCTGACTTCCCCCCCGCGGCCTTGTCAGTTTCCTCCCGGAGTCCAGAGTCTAGACTAAACACTGGACTAGTAGATTTCTCTTTACCTTTCTGTCTATCGGTGACATATTTTTCTCCAATCGACGGAGGTTGTCTGTCTTCCAGTCCCATTCAGTGCTGGTGAAGAACCCAAGAACATCGCGCAACATGTTGTATAGCTGCATTGTTCTTGTCGCTCTAACACACGAATTCAAGTTGCTGAACACATTTCCACATAGGTCTCTACGCTAGGCTTAATGCGTAGCACGAACAGCCACAGTATGTATCACGTATCCGCTATAGGCCTAGGTTACCGATTTTCACGGCTAAGACTTACGCAACGTTTTACTTATACGTTAATAAAGAAAGTATTAAATCTTTGACTAATACTGTCTTGTTGATTTTCCGTCTAGTCACCAGTGTTTAATCTAGACTCCTGGACTCGGGGGGGGGGGAGAACTGAAAAAGCCGGGGGAACTGACAAAGCCGGGGGGAATTCTGCTAGGGGGCTGCTGTTAGTCCATGTAGTATGCCAAAATTTCCGGGAAGAATTTGAAATTTTCGGGGGAGGGGAGGGGAAAGGGCAATTCCCCCGGAAACGGCCTAGATTAAACACTGCTAGTCACAGATAGGCCTCAATTATTTTTTCTACAAAAGATGTTCTGAATCTTTCGTGTTAAAGGATAAGGCAATAAACCTTGACGTTGTACAATTTTAATATTTTTTTCTTTTGATAGATCTTCGCTTACTTTGGCTTCTTTCCCGTGATCTTTGAAACCGTGTCCGCAACATAACACCTGAGCGGCATTTCGATGTGTTGATCGAATTTCCGGTAAAGCCTGCAACAGACGAGAATCGATGAAATTTGTTCGACAAATAGGTAAAACTATTAATTATTAGGACTGCAGAAACTATTACGGGACAAATCATTGTGCAATTGGTCGAAATCTGATAGGCCTAAATAAAATGGTGGCATGAGAGAGAGAGACCCTTAACATAGGCTTCCATGCATGAGACCTACCAGTATCCGTTATCCCAAACGTGAAGAAATCTTGACGTTTTCCGTATCTTGGTTGGAAGAGGATATTGGTTTCCATAGAGAGCCATGAATCCACCTAATTTCAGCAATCAATTTCACTCATTAATCCAAATCAGCGCATTTTAAACCTATAAAACCATACGGAAATTGCGATCGGAAATCTCTTTTTGACACTGAGAAAGAAATATGACTATATTCCTACAGTAATTTCCGTCGTAATATCATCGAAGTTTTACGTCAAGCAATAAATTGGCGTTTACTTGTCGCACTTCTGATAAAAGGATGCAAGATCCGTCCAGTGTGTCTACTGTCTACATACTCTAATCGTACAAAAGTGTCCTCTGTTAGATTCAAATTCAATTAAATTAAGCGCAAGTTACCGCATTCGTGCGTTGTAAGAGGACTGACGTCGCCCGTAGTTAGATTGTAGACGGTCACTTTCGATGGATCTGGCTTCAAATGCCTATAACGAATATATTAATATTACGCATCACAATTCAAGGTGATTTGCTATTGCAAAACGATAACTCATCAATAATTGGTCAAAATAACAGAACTAGTAAGTAAAATCTCGTAAATTTATATAGCGCTTTTGAAGTAGTACAGAAGTAGCTGCATATTTATTATGCGCTTAATATTTCTTGAAATAGCTTTAGATGAGATGTAATATCAACTGGACACTGTAGGTCTGATATCTGATAGGCATATTTGAGATGATTGTGTGCCTCAATTATGGAACTTAAAAGCAGCGTTTTCAAGACATCTAGCTTGAAACATCACCTGGTGCGTCCGTGCGTCCGTGCGTGTTCAGGTGTGGGTGTGAGTTGTACAAATTAGGCAGTAAATTATGTTGGTATAGGCCTAAACATCTTAGTGTCCCTTATCAAGCGCTCTTGACTTTAGCCTTCGCTATGATTAATGCGCTCTATAAATAGTCTTAAATAATAATAAGTATATAAATAATAATAATAATAATAATAATAATAATAATAATAATAATAATAATAATAATAATAATAATAATAATAATAATTTGAATGAAGCGTCCTTTATAGTTGACGAAAATTATTTCGTAATTAACTGACAAGTTTCTTTACGGTCTGAATAGACATGATATACGTGAACATGAACAATGGTATAGATTTGAAATGCACAGACACCTGAATATTATGTATTGGTTAAATTTGGTTTAATGCTAAACAGAAGCGCTTAGGCCTACTTGTTGGCGTTGAGGTCCCAGGCAGCTGCGATAACCGCGTTGGCTGTTAAGTCGACTGGAATGAGATCGAGTTTGGTGTCCTTTACGCCGGTGCATTTGATGTAAGCCAACATTCCGTTTCCAACCTGTTCAGACGACGCCAAACGCATTAAACAATCATTTAGAAACGGTAACTAACAGGGTTATTTTTGGGATAATCAATTGGGGGTGATGTTGATATATTCTGGGGTCCCTCCCTCCCTTATGGAGAGCGATCGCATCTTAGCTGCATCATAATTAGGGGTGTTGCTCTTAGATTAGGGGAGGGGGATTGGCGCGATGATTCAAAATTATTTGCTTTAGAAATTTATAACTATTAGCACCAGACTGCTAGTTTCAACTTACCCCGCTCATTACTCCGTTGAAACCTGTGATATTGTCGACCCATCCCTACAATCGAGAAAAACACAGAACTGGTTAAAACCAGAGGGTGGGAAAGAGGAAGAAAAACATGCTTAGTGCAAGAGTTGTGAACAAGTTAAACGGTTTGGATGGAAAGGTATTAACAGCTGAAACAATAACTGGATTCAAAAGGTAACTAGAAGAACTGGGCTATTAAATGAAAGAACAGCTGAAAGAGCAGCTGAAATTCACAGAGTATAAATTTGCTTTCTAAACCACTTGAAATTACGTCGATATAAAGCAGGTCGAGAAGTTTCGAATAGCAATATAACAATGATAACAGGCAGTAGCGTGCAGAGGGGAGCGGTGGGGCGGTGACTTCGGGCGCCGACCAGACGGGGTGGCCAAAATTGACTCAGCGAGCTTTTTTGCTCGACAAACATGTTTTATCGACTTTGTCCCGGGCGTCCAACACTCTCTGCATTCCACTGATAACAAGGTTTAGACTTTAGACTGATTCAGTAATGTATGAGAACCACCATTTCTGAGCATGAACTCAATAAACAGGCTAGTCGTATAATTGAGAAACGATAGAAGTGCCCACAGGCCGCCATACTACTGTACCTCGAAAGGTTCGCTGATTGTTGGAGTGATGATCGACGGGCGAACTATGGCGCATGGAATCGAACCGATTTCATTTTCTATCAGCCTCTCGGTTACCCCCTTTGTGAACGTGTATGTGTTGGGAAAGGCGCCCAAAAGACTCGGCGTGATCATTGCCAGCTGTTCTGGATTCAATGTGCTGAGAAAACACAATATATATACGCACGAAAATTACATTTGCTCAGCCAAACGTAGTAAAAATCGTAGTAAAACACAAATCAATACAGCACTGCATTTACGAGTAACTTAATTTTGAGAATAATAGCCTATGAAACTCACTTATAGCCGAAATATATATATTCTAAGAACAACAACATACGCTATATATAAAAACAATAAAATAAGGAACCTCAAACTTCATTAAAGAAGATGCCGTGAACAGGGGCGTAGCAACAGGGGGTATATCGGTATATTACCCCCAAAATCAGTCTACCTTAAAGTATTTTATGTGATTTATATGTGGTTAAATGTGGTTATATGTAGTTTATATGGTTCATAGTTAAGGTTTATGACCCCCTCCCCCAATATTCATACCATCCCAAATCAAATTCCTGGCTACCCCCCTGGCAGCGAACAGCAAATTTTCTGCAGCTTGTGGACAATATGATTGTCGATCTTCATTCCGATCTGATCACAACTACGTCGAAACACGTACTAGACAAGAGCGATCAGTTTCTCCGGTTCGATTGGAGGGTCGTACACTTTTTCTTCGACGACACTTTTGTCTGCGTTTGAATAGGCCGTCGATACGTGAACAAAAGCCTGCAATTGGATAGGCCTATTAGATAATGTGTCTATCAGCTTAACGACAAAGATAATTAAATATATAAAGTAAAAGTAAGTAAAAAAGTAAAGTAAAGTAAAATCTCGTGGCTTTCTATAGCGCCTTGGAAAGCAGCACAACAGTAGCTGCTTATTCTTAGGCGCTCAAATGTATATCATGACTTAATGGAATTTCCACCCCTTATAAATGACATTCTTTCAATTGGTTGGACTGCATTCTAAGAAAAGAGGAATTTCATGAAATCGAACACCTTTTACGATTCAATCAATACCAAAAATCGCCGCCAACTAATATCATAATTCGATTAAAATTAAAAGTGTTGGTTGCAAGTTTCTGCACGCTGCCAACTAGACTCCCGATAAATGCACTGAATTTTTACATATAAAGAACAACTGAGATGATCATCGGAAGCAGGATTAGGTCTACAGACTACACTTACCTCGGGATTTTTCAAACTATGAGCCAACTGAATTGAGTTTCGTGTTCCAAGAACATTTGTTGCGACAGCGTCTCTGCAAATAAGAAGAACAAAGAAGTGTTTTCAACGACACGTCTTGAAATTTTCTCAATCTAGCATATATCAATACAATACATGTTGAAAATTCGAATTTAGGCTCTAACCAACACTAAGGACCAGGAACTGTCTTGAATAGGCCCTAGATCTTGCTTTATGAAAGTCAGATAATTTGGGATCGTTCTGTGCCGGTGGCCAGCAGAGAGTGGTCGGCGCCCGGGGCCAAAAGAAAAAAGGTCACCGAGTCAGTTTCTAGCTCTCCCATCTAGCAGAAAAGATCACCGAGTCTATTTTGACGCCCCATCTGGTCGGCGCCGGGGGCGGGCAGCTACCCCACCGCGCCCCCTCTGCACATGCACTACTGTTCTGTGCATACTCGTATGTCTAATGAGTTGAAATAACTTTCAGTTCGGCGAATTCATTTCAGATGGAATTAAGAAATGGAAATCTCAGTTGTTCGGCGGCATGTTCATCAACACATTTATTTGATTGATTGATTGATTGATTGATTGATTGATGTTTACCTGATTGGTTCGACGAAATTGACGGTGGCTGCGATATGTAGGACGACCGAAGTGCTGGCCGATATCCTGCTGTGGTCCGCGTCGCTTATGCCGAGTCCCGGTTGAAGGAGGTCGCCCGGAACGCCGACGATTTTCTTCATGAAGTTCGGTTGTTCACGACTAAGTCTCTCGAACACCTACGCGCACAAAGCGATTCGGTCAACAGGCTGGGTCAAAATTAATGTGGCTGTACGCAAGCAATGCCTTGAACAAAGGCCTATGGCTTAAGAAATGCGATTGTAGATAAGCACAGGCTGAATTCCACTAAACCACTTACAATCCAATTATTATTATTATTATTATTATTATTATTATTATTATTATTATTATTATTATTATTATTATTATTATTATTATTATTATTATTATTATTATTATTATTATTATTATTATTATTATTATTATTATTATTATTATTATTATTATTATTATTATTATTATTATTATTATTATCATCATCTTCATTATCATTATCATTATTATTGTGTTAGTAAGTGTAGAAAGCTATTACGGCGGGTTCTACACATGCTAACGCAGCCTCCTGAACCACTTGAAATCACGTTATTATTATTTTTTATTGTTGTTGTTATTATTTTCATCATCATTATCATTATCATTATCAATTTACCATTATTATTATTATTATTATTATTATTATTATTATTATTATTATTATTATTATTATTATTATTATTATTATTAAATGAACTTAGCAGACGGTTAGGCGATTGAATTTAATTTTCGCTTCTCGTTTTGTACATAGCCTATAATGTATATTTATTTAAAGTTTGTTGTACTGTAATTAGGCCTACCGGGAGTTTTGCGATTTCCTCCAGTCTCTGTTGGGCAGTCTTGTTCTTCTTCGGTCTCATGAGAACGAAGACCCTCTCGACTGCCGGACACGATCGGAGCAGCTTTTCGACGGTATTTTTGCCGACGAACCCGGCGCCGCCCGTTATGAAGACACTGCGACCGGCGTAGAATCGCGTCACTGCGGACGGTGAATTCATCTTTTTAGGCGTTCAAACTGATCGCTCGTACGCACGACGAACAAAATACCCGAAACGAAAGAAGAAGCCTGGATCTGTGTCAACTAGAATGACAATAAATGGAGCTAGGCAGTTATTATTATTATAAGAAAAGCAAATTTTGTGTCTAGAATTATTTTCAGACTTGGCGGTAGAATAGAAGAGCAGAGCTAGCCAAAATATGCTGCCGTAACAGGAATTGTCTTGTAAAGCAGAGATTGATCAAAAGCCGTCCTTGTGATAAAGTAACGCAGATAAAAATCGTGCTTTAATAAATCATAAGTTTTTGTTTATATGTAGCTGAAATTATGCTCGGGTCGCTCTATATACTGTATATATTTAATGCAAATTGTCCTTACACTGTTATTATGTCATTATGCGTGTGCCTAAGGTGAGGGCTTTTTATTAATAAAATACGAGATCAAAAATTACTCGAAAACACTAATCGTAACACCAAACTTCTCAGATAAATGCGATTAATTAAATTATGAACGTTAATGCCTAGACTACTTCAACACACAACTCATGAGGAAGAAAATAAACTGAATTATTTTAAGCTGCTCAAATGTATTTAGAACATTTGTCGATCAAAGAAATCTTGAACGACTATTGCAAAGAGCGCAACAAAGTAGAATTCAGCATCTTCGATCGAAATAATCGCTCTCTACCTTGGCAACGTCGAACGCCGGCGGTCCTTCGAACTGCGATGTCCGACTGGCAAAACCGGTCTCGAACGTCCTTTTATGGAGAAGTGGTAACAGTGAACGCATCGCTGATAAGAAATATGGCGCACTCGTTGACACCACAAGTCGTGTGGTCTTACCTAAATTGAACTCAGACACACGCACATACATGCACACATACATGCACACGTGCATGCACACATACATGCACACACACACATATCGGACACACTGTAAATGGTGGCCTTGTCAAACAGCACGTGCGTATCTCATGCCGGTTATTATTAATAACATACCCGTTCGTTCATTATTAGGTCATGCAAAATATTGCATATATTATATTGACCGTTACGTATTAGACTACGTCAAAATGTCGGAATATGTCGGTAATTATCGTTTACCATAGCAAAGAGCTAATTGGCTCTTCGTTCGTCCCACTGTGTTAGGCCATTTTAACCTGAATGATGACGATTTTCAAATGGTAAGTAGTGTGCAGCTAGAAACAAAGTTACGCTTGAGTTACATAGTTAAGTTAAGCAAGTTGTAATCTGTAATCTGTAATCTTTTTTCCCATGATGCTTGATTGAACTTTAACTAATTCACTATATCACGATGATATAGTGAATTAATTAAAGTCTGTTTTAAAATTAAATAGTTAAAGTTTAAAATATTAATTATTATTATTATTAATAGGTACACTCGATCTATGAGCGTATGCCTAGACTACTTCAACACACAACTGAGGAAGAAAATAAACTGAATTATTTTAAGCTGCTCAAATGTATTTAGAACATTTGTCGATCAAAGAAATCTTGAACGACTATTGCAAAAGAGGGCAACAAGTAGCCTGGCAGCCTATTAATGAATTGGAAGCAATATATATTTTTTTATATATATATATATATATATATATATATATATATATATATATATATATATATATATATATATATATATATACGCTACGCCACTGCCAGGTGCTTTTCACTCGTCAGGACTCAATGGTAAGAGAAATTGTCTAACCTGATGACACGATGAGGTAAATGAAAGACATAAGGTCAGTGAGGTAATAATTGCATTACTTTAACGAATCACTTAAATCGAGAGTAATTCCCAGGTACTGGATGGATGCAATAGTCTCTCGTATATATTCAAAAGGGTAAACGCGGGGAGCCAGGAAATTATATGACGATCATATGAAACACAAGACTTTAAAGAATGTTAAAGAATATAACTAGCATGGGTTTCTTAAGGGAAGAGCTTGCTTGTCAAAACATACTAGACTTTTAGAGGAGATTTATGACAAGTTAGAAGAATGAAAGGCAGTTGACGTAATATACCTGAACTTGCAAAAGCATTCGACAAAGTACCTCATTCAAGACTGGCAGCCAAACCTCAGGCCTGTGTAATTGGCGATAGGGTTCTTTGTTGAAAAAAATTGGCAACTGAGCAGAAGACAAAGTTACTTTAAGTTAGGCAGTGGTTTTCACATTGGCTGATTTAGCCTCCTAAACCACTTTAAATCACGTTTATTATTATTATTATTATTAATTTATTATTATTATTATTATTATTATTATTATTATTATTATTATTATTATTATTATTATTATTATTATTATTATTATTATTATTATTATTATTAGGCGTAAGAGGCAAGTATTCAGATTGGGCTTAGGTTATAAGTGGGGTGCCACAAAGTTCAATGTTGGGACCTCTATTGTTTTTAATATATAGGCTATCAATGATATTGATATATGCGTGACTGATGATGATGAATGATGATGATGAATGATATTGATGAAGAAGCAATTTTAAAAATGTCAAAATTTCCTGATGACACAAAACTATGTGGACAGAGCGGTAGTGAAGATTTTACAGGAAGACCTGAATATTGTATACTATATCTCAATGGTCAGAAGATTGGAAACTGTTTTTCAACGTAGATAAGTGCTCTGTGATGTGTATTGGAAAGAAGGGAGTGTATCATGAGTTACGTGGGAAGGGGCTAAAAGTTGCAACACAGGAGAAAGATTTATGGGTCATACATAACAGCTTAAAATCATCTACAGGCCAGATTTACTCAAACCGCGGCCCGCAGTCCACAATCCGGACCGCGAGGACGTTTCTTGTGGACCGCCACAGCTTTCTGTGTCTGAGAAATTTTGAGCCTTACTGTTGTCACTACAATCAAGCAGCTTTGTGCTCAAAACTTTATGATAAGCTAAATTTAGTTATGGTCACAGTTGTTGTGAAATTAGTCAATTTTCTACGATGCAGTTCAGCGCCACGGCACCGTCTGTTGCGTTCATTCCTTGAAAATGTGTCGGCAGAATAATTTGGAGATTTTCTGCTTCACAAAGACGTCAGCTGGCTGAGCAAAGGAAGCGGTCTAGAAAGATTCTCTAGACTCTAACCCGAATGAAAATATTTAAGAGTTTCTTCAATCGCTAAAAACAAAGTAAGGTTTTTAATTTTTGAACTGTAGGTCTGTTCAGGATAATGAAAAGACTGCACAATTGGCATTTCTTGTCGACATCACGGGGCATCTAGATGCATTAAATTTGCAACTTCAAGGCTCAGAGGAAACAATGGCGGACTTACAAGAGAAATTCACATATACTGTACGTGAGACTCAGCATTTGCTGTTACGAACATGATTAATTTATCAAATCGAAACATCGCGCAGTGTCAGTGGCAACTCCACAGGGGGTGCAGGGGGGCCCGTGCCCCCTATTGAGTGCCTGGCCCCCAGTGGCCCCCTATTGGGACCATATACTTAATGCTGCATACATAACAACAAGCGGTTGCACCCATGATTAGAAGTTGCCACCCCAACGCCCCCCCACTTGCCAAATCCTGGAGCCGCCACTGCGCAGTGTTATAACAGACCAACTCCTGCAAAATGCAATGCGTAGTTACGATGAAATTGAATGAACATTATAGCCAACATTAGCCATAATAAACTGCATGTGACTTGATAGAAACCGAGAATCGAAGATTGTACTGTAAGATTGTCATGTCCCTTGTTATTCTGTCCATCGCCCCGTGTACCGAATGACTTCTGTATAGTGTACTGTAATGCATTGTACCTTAAACCCAGACCCAGGGGTGTACCCCACAGCCCAAAATTGATTTTGACTGCTTTGTCTAACAAACCGTCCAAACAGTGAATTAACTTAAAATTGTTTTAAGTTTCTTGTTTTTGTCATTTATTACATACAATTTTACATCCTATTTAAATTAACTGCCCCCTCCTCCAGACACTGCCATACGTGTTTTGCCCCAGGCTGTCCAATAGGTTGCCGATCCCTGGTCTACAGGTTCCTAATTCTCTACGTTCTGGGAGCTCAAGCTTCGGCATTTTGAGCATCGCCAGACTAATCAAATAATCGGTCCTCCTCATTCTTCATTTATTATGATTACTAATTTGCTATTACTATTATTAATACTATTATAATTAAGTTGCTCAGCGCCTAAAAGAAACACAACTATCGCCAATACAGAGAAACCATGGTTTTTGTTCGTGTAAGAAACACAGCATAGCCTACATACACACTAAAAATGGATTACGGCATGATACAAAATGTTCAAAATTCAGACGGAATCAGCTCTTTTTGTAGCTTCCATCTGTTTTTCTTTCCTGCACGTGCCAAGACAATGAGGTCAGAGGGCAAACGATTGACCGCAATTGAGAAAGTGCATCGTTTCCTAGATAATAATTTCAAAGTCCTCCTTCTTCTTCTTCGTCTTCTTCTTCGTCGCCAACTACTCTGAGGTCGCCCACCCAGAATGCGACTACCACGAAGATTATTTCACAGACAGACACTAACTACTTCGGTTACTAACAGAGATAATGATCAGAACAATTGACCAACCACAATCAAGGTCATTCATAGTCGACACCTGTAATCATCGAGGTCGCTTCGTAATGTAATCGATAGTTAGACAACGAGGTCTTAGAGAGAAAAATGAGAAAGAGAGAGAGACAGACAGACATACAGAGACATAGAGAGAGAGGAGGAGAGGGAGAGAGAACGCGGCTACTTTTCTTATCAGTCAAAAAGTAAGCTTCCTGTGCGGTCTAGGTAAGTTCTGGAGACTACAAGAGAGCTACTTAGGCTTATATCGATCAAGGTCAAGGTTTTGGCACAGTGATAATTAATTAGTGACGTCAATTGAAGTCGTTTAGTACTAACTGATCTCGAGCGTTCCATATTATTAGCCCACGTCCATTATATTTAGCTACTATAGACCCTACACACCCGGAGACAATGACAGGACCTTGATAAGTATTTACTGTTGCGGTTAAATGGGGAGGAGAGGCGTTAGTTTCCTGCTATAAACGACGAGATTGTCTGTCAAGAGGTCCACTTCAGTCGGCCTTTCTTATCTCAAACGCCCATCTAATCACTACTAATGAAACCGCAGGCGTAAGGATTTGGCCTCAGACTACTTACTAATTTATGGCCCCTGGTTAAAAATCAAGCTACTGTTCGACCACCAAGGTAGCAATAATATCTTAAACTCGTTAGCAGTCACAGGGTTCAAGAACAACAACGCAGGACAGACGTACGTATACTAGGCCTACTGCACCCGCCGGGTGCATATTAACTGTAACCTGTTCAAGAAATTGCCATGGACTGTGTAAGATGGGCTGTGTATTCTTCTACCAATAGGTTCTACTGCAATCAATCAATCATCAATCAATCAATCAATCAATCAATCAATCAAAGAATCAATCAATCAATCACTCAATCAATGGGCAATCAATCAATCAATCAATCAATCAATCAATCAATCAATCAATCAATCAATCAATCAATCAATCAAAATAATTTATTTAGTATCAAAATAATTTTAGAGAGAGAGAGAGAGAGAGACATAGAGAGAGAGAGAAGTGAGAGAGAGAGAGAGAGAGAGAGAGAGAGAGAGAGAGAGAGAGAGAGAGAGAGAGAGAGAGAGAGAGAGAGAGAGAGAGAGAGAGAGAGAGAGAGAGAGAGAGAGAATTCCCAAAAAACAGAAAACAATCAAATTCGCACATACAAATATAAGATTAATATTTAAAATAGAAGTGAGGTGCAAATACAAGAGCAAGCACAACCTAAGATAACAACGATAATGCAATAAAGAATTACTATGCCAATAGGGAAAAGCAGGAGAAGAGAAACAATCTCTGTACGGTTATCAACAATAAGAGCAGTAGCAACAACAACAAGTAATTATTAGGGCCTATTCACCACAGAACACACAAATCCAGGGACATTTTTACACACCCCTAACACCCCACAACACCTCCAATCTGAGACCAACACCCCAATTTTAGCCTGGGATGACCTCTTTGCTTGTCAGACTATTTTTGGCAGTGACCCCCAAAATATACCGACACCCTCCAAATTGATAATCCTAAAATAACCCTGCACAAATCGTTCCCGACATTTCACCTATAAGGGCTGCACTGGAGAAGCGAGGCGGACGGCGTATCAATAGGAGAAAATATGCTGTTTAACCGAACGATTTAAACCCTCTAAATGGCAATACAAAATTGTTCTTCATGTTGCTTACAACAACCTTTGTGTCATTCTGAATGACTATTGGCTTAATTCTATATATCAGTGCAAATCACTGTTACACAGTGGCGTAGCCAGGATTTCCGGAAGAGGGGTTGAAAAAAATTTCGCCGATAACCGCCAAGGGGGGTTTCACCCCCAAAATCGCCAAAAATCGCCTAAAAGAATAAAATTGCATGGAAATACAAAAAAATTTTCGTCGTTCAAGGGGGAGTTTTAACTCCCAACCCCCCGTGGCTACGCCACTGGCTACTACACTCAGGCGATGACCGACGAACAAGGAGCTTCACATTGTTGAGGTCTCTCGGCGAAATGTTGCCAAATGAGACAAGACTGATCAGATTTTAGTACTAACCTCTAATCCAGCGTTTTATCCAGACTCCAGGCCTTTAGGGGGGGATTGAGGCTTTCGGGGAAAAATCGACTTGGTTGGAGGGGGAAAAGACGCAGTTCAATGCAAAATTTGTGTAAGTGCTGGGATTTTTTTGAAGGGGGATTTTGAAATTTTGAGGGGAAATCTCCCCTCCTAGCAGGCCTGTATAAAACGCTGCTTTAATCTCACTAAAGTTCCATCCAACATAAAAACCGAAAGAGAGCGACACCCACCACTTTCGGAGCCACCTAGCGAGTCAACATAACACGTAAGCAGAGGCGGAGGAAGACAATAAAAAGTACCCCCAGCCCGTCTACTAGGCCTATATAGAGACAGTGGAATGTTGAGAGTCGAGGTGCCTGACTAACTGAACTGGTCAACGTGCATTTTCAAGTGTGATTTATGAAAAAAAGAAGGAAATGTTTTAAAATATCTTTTTAATACATGATTACAAAGGTATGCCTCTCAGACCTGTAACTGTAAGATGTTTATTCACTGCTGTCAACAGTTGCATTTTGCAACACTTTCAGTACAATATTAGGGAGGCAGTAGGCAGACCTACTGTAATTGTAAACATAACTAAAATTTCACAAATTGAAAATTTATCAAGCAATTTAACCCCTTAACCGGGGAATAAATCTGTAACTCAATGTAAACTGGACGGCTCTGAGACGTTACGCCCGGTTAAAAGTACCCCGGCCTGGGCCGACGGGACCGATAGGAGTGCGCTGCCTATGCACATAAGTAAGTAAGTAAACCACACCAAAAACTACACCAGAAGATGATCTCACAACAACACGAAGCTTATCAGCATTAGCCTAGCCATGAGGGACACCGGGTACAGTGGCGTAGCCAATGAGGGTGGGTGGGAGTTAAAGCCCCCTTGGTTGTCCGACCAACATTTTTTATTGCGGATCAATATAGTTGTTAGCGCTCATATACCTATATAATTCCCTTAATCAAGGAAAATAATAATTTACCATTTTTCTGTTTGTCAGAATTTTCCGATGCTGGGAATCATACCCCCTTCGAGAAATCCTGGCTACGCCACTGCCGGAGTGGGGTGAGTGGGGTGGAATGGGGCGGGGTTGAGAGCCCTGTGCTCAGTGTTCAATCACAGTAGGTATGCCTGCTAGAGGGAAGTAAATCATTTATAATAATATTTGGCGGTAAAGTTTACTAGCCTTACCATGCCTTACCCCGTTTAAGGCAAGTTAAAACCTAGTGCAGTTCTTCTGTATGCCAGCGAAAGTAGAAAGAGACTTTTGGTGTACCTTTGGAACCCGTGGAATAGTACATGAGCAGCCGGAGGGGATGTATTTTACCCTGGCAATTAGATGAGCGAACAGAGGGACACTATTCGTCTCGTACGAAGTTAACCGTTCAACGTCTTTCGGATTCTAGAGTACGATTCTCAGAGACTCTTCAGACTCGTCACTGTTGAACGGTGTTTAAAACGACCAGAATCGTATTTGCAAAGATGCGCAGATGACAAAAGCAAGCGCTTAGCATATACTATGAACTTATGTCCTTTGAAATCTATCGATAACAATTAGGCAAATATAAAAACTATATTATGCAGTACATTCGGGGTTTCGTGACACTTAATCACGCAGACACTTAACCACGCGACAGTTAATCACGTGGACACTTAATCACCCGACACTTAATCACGCGACAGTTAATCACACGACAGTTAATAACCCTAACACTAACCCTAACCTGTCGCGTGATTAACTGTCCACGTGATTAACTGTCCGTACATCACATTCGGTGAGCAGTGGCGGCTCTAGGATTTGGCAAGTGGGGGGCCGTTGGGGTGGCAACTTCTAATCATGGGTGGCCAACCATTTGTTGTTTAATGTATGTAGCATTAAGTATAGGGCCCCAACAGGGGGGGTTCACTGGGGGACCAGGCACTCAATAGGGGGCAAGCCCCTTCCCCCCGGTGGAGCCGCCACTGTCGGCGAGTCAATAATTAATCAACTGATTTTATACCGATTAGACACATCAAATGATTCAAACGGAAAATTCATGTCCTGCATTTTGCTTAGCAAATGTACACTTATGAAGCTTGCATGTTTTGGAACTGATTAAGCAGTTTCAGGTCTTCGCATAAAAAACGAAGAAGCTTTTCATCAATGTTTCAACTCATTCGACGAAGTATCATCGGCTTCAGGGCTGCAAGAATAAATTCAGAGAGAATTTAAATCAATCGTAACAATTTTCTTCCATTTGGTGAGCATTCTCAAATGGATACATTAATAGTACTAATTTGGATAAATATTTTAAAACCTGCTCATTTTCTGCAAGAGCTATTGTGGTCAATATGATTAACTTCAAACTATACACAATGAGTAACTAATATAACCTTTGTGATATAATTATAAATTGCAATGCTAACTTTTCGTGACCGGGAGCATTTTCCTTAGCGAACAGCAGTGGTTCAAATGGTTCTCGGTCAACGAACCTTTTCACTCCTAACCAGGCAATACGATGATAATCGTCCCAATTAATATCTCTGTTAAGGCTGAATATCTAGAAAGAATATATACGCACACAAAAACATTGAAATTATATTTCTCCGCCGGATGAAAAGCTGTACGGGTTTTACGTTAGAACTCAAAGAAATGGACTTCAAATCGATATATTTTATACACTACCTTACGACAATATCAAAATTCATATACTGTCTCATTTTTGAAAGGCTTATGGGGCCTTCGAACGAAAATTATTGCAGTTCGATAAATAGGTGTTACACTACCTGGTTCATTATAGGCCTGCAACAGGTTTTATAGACATCAAAAACAAGTTTTATAATTAATTCGCTCTGTGAGAGAAGCCTATTGAAGGCCTGTTGAATAGAGGGTATATAGACCTTAGATATGTAAAAATATAATCGATTTGAACAGGTTCTCCGACAAAACCCACATTTTCCTCTTGTTCAATCTTCATTGCTTTAAACTTTGCAAGAAGAACCGATAATATTATTATCAATTTCGATCTACAGGGTTCGAAATAGAGCACACCCAGCCATTTCATACTACACACTAACGCCATTGACTGTACGAGAACGAGGGACATCAACTAAATGAAAGACCTGGCGAATATCTAACGGAATGCCTAGTAGGGCGATCGAGCGAAGAGCCGCGTATTAAAGTTCAATGCATTGTGATAGCTTGATCTAGTGTTTGCAAGCGATTTCAGCACTACTTAGCTCTAGGCTTATTCGAGGCTATAGCCTACAGTTCGAAATTTCCTGTCTCTTCTCAACAGCGTTTTGTCAGGCGCCTAGAAATTGAAAGAAGTTAAACTGAAAGTCGGTTCGACGAAGCAGCTGATAATTTTTAACCTCTCTGTCGACCGGTGACAAACGTTTCTCCAGTCCAACGAGGTTGTCCGTTTTCCAATTCCATTCGTTGCTGAAAAAGAATTCGAAGGCCTCGCGCAGTTTGGCAAACCGTAGCATTGTGGTCGTCGCTCTGATAGAACAATTGAACCGAATTGTTACCAACGCCCAAATATGTTTTTAAAACTGTTTTTTTGTTCTTATTTTTTATACTTTGAAAACGCAGTACATTTAACATCTGTAATATTTAAAGCGAACGCGACTAATGTCCGTTTTTTTGCGAAACGAGCACAATTTGCTGTACTAGCTGATACGCAGTTAGCAATTATTAGTAGTAGCAGTGTGATACTTGTGGGGAACGAAGAGAGAAAATCTTGGTCGCTGTTTAATGACCATCTCACCAGGGTTATTTCTAGGATTGTCAATTTGGGGGTGTCGGTAAATTCCGAGGGTCTCTTGCCAAAAGTCTGACAAGCAAAAAAGTTTACCCCATAGTTGAGATTGGGAGGTGTGTGGGGTTGTCGGTCTCAAATTGGGGGAGTGTTGGGGGACGTTAGGGGGTGTAAAAATATCCATGCCTCCACCCACATTGTCACACAGTAAGGGGTGAAATTCACGCTGTTATTAACTTGTTCAACTAACTTATTTGGCATGATAGAGAAATAAAATTCTTTTTCCCACAGGTCTGAGTCTTCCCTTTCCAACATTGGTCTGACCCCAGTGGCGGTTCCACGTAGGGATGAATGGGGACTCATCCCCACCGGACTTCCGGACTATTATTTTGCTTGTGAACCCTATTTTTGGGTCAAAATCTAGTAAAACTACGGGGAAATGACTGCGGATGACCTTTTTTGCTTGTCAGCCCATTTTTCAGGCAAAAATGTAGCAAAATTAGAGAAAATCCCCTTTGTCAACCTTCTTCGGCAAAGTTTATTGATTTTTTCCTTTTTTTCATCCCCCACCAACTTCCTGTGAATTCATTTCATGATTTTCATCCCTTCTCCCCACCAAGAAATCCCGAAACCGCCACTGCCTGACCCTCAAATACCACACTGCGCATTAGTTATGCATACGACGGCTTCCTTCCCAGGATTTTTGAAACGGCATCTGCAACGTAGCATCTGAGAGGCAATTCGATGTATTCGTCGAACTTTAGGTAAAGCCTGCAAGTATCAGATAACAGAGAAACCCGCTCAATAAAAACACGGACTATGAACGAATGGTTTTATCGACAGACAGCTGGAAGACGCTGCGAGCGATGCTAATAAACGTATTCATTGCTATACTCTATATCAAGTTTCTTAAAGCCCTGATTTTCGCGTGCGATAATAGCCTGGCAGCTAAAGCCTGATTCACAAAAGTCTGTGTGTGTAAATTATGCCTACTACACTGGTAGTCTTTTACTACGGTACAAAGTCTTTAAAGTCTCAAAGACCAGATACTATAGATAAAATATATACGCGGAGCGCGTAATACCCTCTACGTTTCTGTTGATCAGCAAAAACATCGGTTGAAAATATTTGAGATGCCAAAAGAAAGTTGTACGCGCGTGAAAAACGCTATAGCCTATTGACTATATTCACCAAATTCGATTGGAGATCGACGTCTACACATTCAAACTGAATGATTTGAACAGAATATATTTGTCTCCGGTCTAAGCATATCCAGATATCTTATTCGGTAGGACGCCAGCTCTGCCTTAGATGAGCTGTTAACCCGGGTTCGATCCTACGGAGCTTACTTGTCCACAGGCACAAAATGAACATCTGTTATGGTCTCTGCACTTATCTATATACTCTATAGGCCTATGTCTAGCACATTATGATAAAACGTCCAATAGCCTAAATTGTAGATTTTAAAATTCTAAAAACTGCTGGTGTCTTGATAAGAGAAAAGGTCATATGACGTGGTTAATACGCAGCTGATGCCTCTAATAAACAAAACATTTTAATTGCCTACCAGTATCTCTTATTATGTACTTGGAAAAATCTTGACGGATGTCGAATATTATATGAAAGCGGATGTTCATTTGCATATCTAACGACATATTCTCCTGAAAGCATAAATCATTGAATAGCACAGTTTGAGATCACGATAGTGGCGGTTCCAGGATTTCTTGGCGGTGGGGGGGATGAATGAATTCATAGAAAGTTGGTGGGAGGATGAAAATAAAAGAAAAAATCACTAAATTCTGCCGAAAAGGCTGCAAAAGGACATTTTCCCCTCATTTTACTACCTTTTTACTTTTTACAGAAAAATAGACAAATAGGTTGACAAGCAAAAATGATAATCTCCGTTTAGTTTTACTAGACTTTTACTCAAAAAGTAGGCTTCACAAGCAAAAAAGTAAGTCCGAAAGTCCGGTGGGGGATGCATCCCCACTCATCCTCCTCGTGGAACCGCCACTTGATCACGAATAATTGACTTTTAATATTTTTGGTTAACTGCAGATGATTAATTTGCTGCGTGATTAGTTTCATTTCAAAAGATGCACAATAATAATTATTGGCATCTTTTTTTAGCTGTGACAATTCTTTATCCTCTAAGATGGGCGTCGCCATATTTTCTCAAAAATTCAGCAGTATTGGTATTTGATTGCTCAAAATGTCTTCAACCAAGTAGAATAGTAAAACAAAAACTATTCCGTGTCTACATGTCGTGTACAGCATATAAACAAACTTAGTACAGAAAATTAATTGCCTACCAGATTCACCAAGCGTCAAAGGACTTCTGTCACCGGTTATTAAGTTGTAAACAGTCACCTTTGAAGAATCTTGTTCAGCGGTTCTACAATGAGTTGCAAATTAAAAGTAGGCATCAAAAGAATCCGAAAGAGCTCCAAATCGCTTGATATTGGACCCCAGCGCAATAACAAGCGTTGGTAGTAAAAAAAACACCAGTCTCAGTGTACTACGCCATTTGATTTTCAGTGCTGTCGCCTGTCAGATCAGCCAGTCCGTAAACTGAATGGATGGTGTAGGACAGAAATTAGCAGAGGCTTGCTCGACTGGACAAGAAAACATAAGACCATTCTCAGGTTGAACGCTAAGGTTAGGTCTAGACGAAGCTTTAGGGAAGTATATTAAAAGAAAACGTTTAAAATGACCAAACGGCATTGCTTACACTTGTGGCCAAAATTGTGGACACACGAGGTTTTGAGCAAAATCATAGGTTTTCCAGTTAGTTATCTTACACAGTTTTTACAATGAATTTAAATAAAAACCACTCAGTGGAGTTGTTTTGTTTCACGAAATGATAAAAAATTATAGTTAAATTTTATGTTTTTAAAGTTAAAATAGCTCTTAGTAAGTGCACTACATCAACAGAAAGTGTGTCCACAATTTTGGCCACCTGGGTATATTCGCGAGGCTTAATAAGGCCTGCCAAGGAAAACTCTTTGTCTTACTTGTTCAAGACGATGTCCCAGCCGACAGTAACTACAGCGTTGGCGACTAGGTCGATAGGAATTATGTCCATCTTTGGACTCTTTGCGCACTTACAGTTGACATAGGTTACGAATCCCAGTCCGATCTTCATTTTAACAAAACTTATTGACATACGACAGAATCAGTTTGTCTATGACACGGCCAGATATACTGTACATAGATAGTTACTTGTAAAACTACATTATAGATTTTCCAGAAAGGTAATCTTTCCACGATCGCCCAAGATTTAAATAAAAGCAACGACCAACAACGTTTTTGCTTGTCAGGCCTTTTTCGGCAGGGACCCCCAAACTATACCAACAACCCCCAAATTGATAATCCTAGAAATAACCCACTAGACTCACTAGCTTAAAGCACTGGACTGCATGTTGCTTCGATTTCTCCAAAACTATTTCTCAAAACGCTTACAATAAATAATGTATGTTGTTACATTAAATCCTAGACTGAACAGCTATTCAATATTATTTAATTAACAATGTCTTCAGAATTTCACGTACTCCTGCCGCCATTCCATTGCCGCCTGTCATGTTATCCACCCATCCCTACAAAACAAACCCAATTTTGTGATTAAAACCAATGAATAGGAGGAAATCACGGCCAGAATTTAACCGTAGATCGAAGGACTCTGAAATCATCAGCATCAGTTGCTGATTAGGCGAAGTATTTCACTTTTAACTTATACCATGAACAGAAACTCAATAGGCTACTAACAGTGTTCTTACCTCGAAGGGTTCCTTCATCGATGGACAGATGATTGAAGGTCTAACAATTGCAGACGGAATTGAACCGATTTCATTTTCCACGAGTCTTTCAGCCACTGCCTTTGTGTAGGTGTATGTGTTTGGAAATTGGCCCAAAATATTCTGTGTCATCTTTGTCAGTTGCTCATCATCCAATGTACTACAATGTAGACTTCGAAGATTTATCTGTTACCAAGTCATCTAAGTTTTTTCCTCTTAATTTAGTTGTACTAGGTAGGCGGTAGGGTATATATATATATATATATATATATATATATATATATATATATATATATATATGACATTGCCCTCATTTATTTCCGAGTCATAATTTTATAGACCTAATGAAAACAGTTTGAAAATCAGATCGCATTTGCCAAGTTATGGACAGATACAGGGGCATGATTTTTATTGGGTCATAGTGTTTATTCTCTAATACAGATACAATTCCCTAATTAATGAAATTCAGAAGAATTTTCTGACTGCCTGATAAAGGTTTGTCACTTCGCGACATTTGCATTTCTATTGACAAATGACTAGTCAAACGTACAAATTCTTAGATAAAACCAAAGCAGCGGAGCAGTACTACTGTGGATGCAAAAAGATTATAGTTTTGAGTTACTGTACCTTATGAACTAAGAAGGTTTAAATACTTCGGTACATCAAACGAAGCCATGAAAGTGATTTTGGAGCATAACTTTTTAACACATCTGATTCCGATCATGTTTAAAAAAAACTTACTTGACGAGGTCGATCAAATTTTGTGGTTCCATTAGAGGATCGTACACTTTCTCCTCAACTTCGCTCTTTTCTGGGTTCGAATAGGCCGTTGAAACATACACAAAACCCTGGAATTAAAATCTCAATCAGTGGCTGAAAATTAGTCGACATAGTCAGTGGCGCAGCCAGGATTTCCGGAAAGGAGGGGGGTTAACCCCCAACCCCCCGTGGCTACGCCACTGAACATAGCAGACGCTTTATTATTTTGAACGATGGCACGTTATCCGACAACACCTGTATTCACAATTTTTCAGCAATAACTGAGCGATTATGATTAGATTATGATTAGATTATGATTAGAGTCGTCGCATTCAATTAATTATGATAATCTTTTACTGTACAATAGTGTACATCAGTTGTACATTGAAGCCAGTGTTGGAGTTGTCGGAGGGTGGGGTTGGGGGTTGAACCCCCAGCTAACTATGCAGTCCTCACAAAAATCGCATGTCGGGTGCATTCAGTCTCTGTCATTAATTGAATTTCAGTCCTCATCCCCAGCTCAAATTCAAATTTCAACACTGATCCAAGTGAAGCACTGATTATTATTATTATTAATTATTAAATTATTATTAATTATTATTATTATTATTATTTTCATTTGAACAATCAACACTTTTTCATTTGAACATCTCATTTTTACACTGCATTACTTGTTTATCGGATTGGTTCATCGAACAAATGGCTCAGAGGCGCTCTGAACTCATTCCTCTTCATCGAGGCACAGGCTTCAAAGTCCAAAGATGCAGCCTGGCAGCCTGTCAAGGACTTTCTAAACTAATTCTTTGGGGAGAGAAGGGAAGAGACGACAACCTAGCCAGATGCTCGCTCCCTTGCCGAGGAAACTACGAAAGACGAACTTATTAGGTTTCATGGGCGTCCGGGGAGGAGCGGAAGGGAATGCAATTGCACCCACTGGAAAATTGTTAAGTTATGAAAAAAGTAAAGTTACATGTTTCTTTCGTCACAAGACCCTGTTTTGCACCCCCCCTAAAAATTTCTGCGGACTTAACTTGATCTCCACGTGGGACGGGTCGTCCACTTTGCTTTCTCAAAGCTGATTTCTTATAAAGAGTATAACGAAGCAAAGATAGAGTTAAAGAGATTTAGATGCAGTATTCACCTCTGGATTTTTCAAACTTTTAGCCAACTGTATGGCATAACGAGTTCCGAGAATATTTGACGCAACAGCGTCCCTGCAAATAAAAATAAATCACTAAATTAAAGCGATCGAGTCGTGCTCAAAATACGCCGTTTTTCAAATAAAAGCCGTTCGCGTTAGCCTTGGTAGGCCTATATGTCCAATATATTGCCGAGAGGATCTGTGTTTAATTCTAGGCCTGTTTGGGGGGAATTCCCACCCCAAAAGTTTTAAAATTTCCCCCCAAAATATGTATTTGTTGGATAGGAGATAAAAATTTTCCCCCAAAAGCGTGGAGAGACAAATCTTGTCCCCAAACATTTCAAACTTCCCTCCCCCAATGTCAAGATGGCTAGAATAAACACTGCGGGAGGATGATCGTTGGCGTGCCACTCCGGAATACTCGAATGTCGTCGCTGTAAAAGGATATCAATTTGTGCGATCTTGTATAGATCGTAACTGAAACGTATACAATCTGTATGTCCACCTGATTGGCTGAATGAACCCGATAGCAGCAGCGCTGTGGAAGACAATTGAAACGTTGGACGATATCTGACTGCGATCGGCGTCACTAATGCCGAGTCCCGGTTGAAGCAGATCGCCAGAAACTATGACGATTTTTTCCATGAAGTTAGGTTGCTCCCGACTCAAACGCGCAAACAACTGTAAAGAACAACGACAATAATTATAAGCTTCTCGTGAAGGGAAATTAATACAATACAATGCAAAACAAGATCGCTTTATTAAATTAACCTTGGCAAAACACAAGGTCTAAACATAATAGGTCTACATAATAATACAAGTTATACAACTATATGATTATGGCATAATACTGCGAGCAGAAAGTGTTCGGCAAAGCATGAAAATTTGCTTCTCTGACCATATCTAGTACTGCTTAGCTCATTTCTCTCTCCAATGAGCACCACTCTAAACTTTTAAGTACAGAGCAGCTCAGTGAGCAACGGAATATCCTCAGCGTCCCAGCATAATGCTATAAAGATCATAGTCTAACCGAGATAATTATTGCTAAATGACTCTATTACTAAAAATTCAATTTTCCATTAGAATTTTAATACCGGCAGTTTAGAAATGCTCTCAAGTCTTTGTTCGACAGTCTTGTTCTTCTTTGATCTCATGAGAACATAGATTCGTTCGATTTCAGGACACGATCGAAGAAGCTTCTCGATCGTCTGTTTACCAACGAATCCAGTTCCTCCAGTGATGAAGACGCTCCGACCGGCGTAGAACTTGGCAATTGCGGAAACTGACGACATTTTATGGCGGCGCAACCGTTTGCACTTACAAAACGCGCACTGTTCGCTCAGAAGAGAAAGTTAACTAACTGTGAATTCTCAATGCAGCAACTGGCGTATCATAAACATTGTAAGTCTCCCTAATATTCCATTCTGTCAATATTACACGGACCTAGAATCAAGTAAATAAGCGACCGAACTTCACAAAAACACGGCGTATTTGGGTTACTGAAATAAGTTGATTTAACGACTTGTTCGTCTATAGTCGATGGTCGTCTAATCTGCCTGAATCACCTCCCTATCTCGCCTTGCTGTTCACGGTTATATTACAGTCTGATTTTAAGCCACTAGTATAACGCACTGTCGATCTTTTCGATATTCGATGCTCATTTAACCAAAGACACTTCTCCCACCCAACACAGCCTTTTCGCGGCCATCCTCTGATATTCCTATAGCTTATACTACCCCCTGAAAAAGTCAGTTAAAGACCGGAATCAGCACAAAGTCTTCTTTGACCGCTTTCATTCGACTCTGGATCTATTGAGTCTGCCTGTCTGTTTTTTAATGTATTTGTCACAATAAAAGGCAGCAGATGTGTATAAAATTTTGACAACCGGAAACTTAAAATTCTCTTCGTAACGACTGAGATGCTTTCCATTTATTTCAAAGCAATCGTAAATCTTGCCAGGCGAAAATAACTGAACAATATCGCGCATAAATCTAATTAGACTGCGTACAAAGTTTAAAGCGAGTTAAACATTTTAACGTTAACAGCTGGTTGCGCAATAATAATTACAAACACACACACGAGGTCACAGAGGAGGCATAGTTGAGCTGGAAACAGTCGTTGGATTTGTGTGGAAACCCGATTCATGAGTAATTGTACTAATAATAGTAATAATTTATTATGACAACCATATAGGTTATATAGTATGGTTACGGACAGGTTACAGAATATGGCTACGCATTTGAAAAGAAGATCTTTCACTATTGTCCTACCTATTTGAATTTGGTTTACTTTTATTTTCCCTTACACTTGTTTTCCAGCTTAAGTCTATGATTGAAACGGCGATCATCAGCACATCACAGCCTTTACCGCGACATAATCCGATAAACGTATAAGAATAAGTGTTAGTTAGCGGGTTTAATAAAGTCTGACGCTGTTTGGAAATTAATTTTGGTTTCGAATAAGATAACAGCTATATACAACAGAACGAGTAAGTCTTAATCAAAGATTATATTATGCTTACGTGGTCTTATTTTCTAAGGTGGCTAATTATAATCTACGCCATCAAACCACTCTCTACGTCGGACTGTTCCTAGGAAAGCGTCCAGCCCATCTGCAGTGAACTCAGCCTATATTACAGCAGTGGCGGCTCCACTGAGGGGCCAGGGGGGCCCGTGGCCCCCTATTGAGTGCCTGCCCCAGTGGCCCCCCAGTTGGGACCCTATACTTAATGCTACATACATTAAACAACAAATGGTTGGCCCCCATGATTTGAAGTTGCCACCCCAACGCCCCCCCACTTGCCAAATCCTAGAGCCGCAACTGTATTACAGTATTATGCAAAGGCGTCATTATTCAAAATTCTGTTGACGTGATGGAACAATGTCGCGATGAACTCATATTAGTAAAACTTCGTAATCGAGGCTAGTCAAAGGCTGGTGCTTTCTTAGAGAGCACTGAAGTGGCTTCATGACCTGCCGTCAACCAAGGAGTCGGTAGTCTTGAGTGACAGTAGATCAGCAACGTCAAAGATTACATGTACTTATGGACATGGAAAGGTAGTTATGGACATGGAAAGGTACTCATGGACATGGAAAGGTAGACGCCTCCCAAATCCGGGCAACTGCCGAGGTGAGGGGCGCCAAAATCGGGTTTTTGGTAAGTTGAATGCATAATAAATACGAAGAAACAAGTGCGGCGACCTTTTTTCCCCAAGGTACGAGCTACGTGCTTCGGGTCGGGCGGGTCTCAAAGTACGGGCAACGGGCTCGGGCTCGGGCCGGGCTCCACCCAGCCGATAACGCTAACTTTTAAATTCAAATTTCCATTATAATTTTAATACCGGCAGTTTAGAAATGCTCTGAAGTCTTTGTTCGACAGTCTTGTTCTTCTTTGATCTCATGAGAACATAGATTCGTTCGATTTCAGGACACGATCGAAGAAGCTTCTCGATCGTCTGTTTACCAACGAATCCAGTTCCTCCTGTGATGAAGACGCTCCGACCGGCGTAGAACTTGGCAATTGCGGAAACTGACGACATTTTATGGCGCAGTCAACGATGCTCCACTTACAAACTGTACGCCGCTAGTTTGTGTAACGACCATATGACGAATTCTAACTGTAACAAATGGTGTATCATCAATTTCTAGCTCGCTCGATATAAACCACGTGAACTTGCTGTCATTTAGGCCAACGACCGAACTCTAAGGCGATTACGATACTCCTCTAACATATTATATTACACTGGCTCTGAGTGAATTTGAGATCAAATTGATGATCTTGATAAGGCAAATTTGAAAGGTGGCTCTTGGAAAGACACACCTAGCATAAAAGCCACAGTAGCAACCGCCTATATCTTCCAAAAACATGGTTACTCTTCACCTCTTTTCGAAATCCAGTGTGTAGGCCTACTAGTTTCTGTAGCAAAAAAAATGTTGCAATCATCTCTAGCCCATCTATGAGAAACAGTGCGAGTTTATTAGCTGTGCGTAAATATTGTTGCAGAGCAGACATTGCAAGGAAATTTGAAAGTGGGGTTTTCTAAGCGCCTGATTAGTGCAGTAGTGCACAGGTTCGTTAATTGCATTTTTAATTCGCTTGACCTTGAGCTATTGAATTTAGATCCGTGAGCAGCAGAATGTTACCAGTGTCCGAGGATAATTCTACTGTATAAAGATTAAAGGCTCTATAAGCAGGGATCAGAATTTTCTCCTTCCCCTTGCAAATACAGCAATGTGCATCGGTGGAAAAATATGTTTTCTGTCGTCAAACGCACAGGAGTGTAGTTAATTAATTTAGGCCATCCAACGCTTCTTAAAATTTGTACATATCTTGATCATAGATAATTAACCCGCAATTCGCAAATACAATCGTGCCTACTAGCCGAAATTAACTACACGCTTACGCGCGACAATCTCTCTTTTCATAACCATCTCCAATACCCGCCGCGAATATGACATGTTTCTATTTGATTTTTCTTTTGTTTACCACCAAAATATACCTGTAGACAACGGCAGACTAATCCAAACACCACCCCTTGTCTTCAAGCTTTGTTGCGCCTTAAGGAAGGAGGAGACACAAAGCCTTTATTGTCCGTTGACGGTAATAAATTTCTTTTAAAGTCCTTATTTCATCGTGGAACGACTACACTGTACTTCGGTCTCAGCCACTGACAATTAAAGTTGTTGCAGTCAATCACCGCAAGAACATTTCGCCATCTGTCGACGAATGTTTGAGGTTTCATTAGGACATTAGAGTTTCGTAATTGACGAAATTAGCAGAATCCAATTGGCATGTCCTGTCAATCGTCAAGCTAAATAGTCTAATAATTGGAACACGGATCCATCGTTGTCCCAATTAAATGCGTTTGACTGTTGCAACATAGACGTCGTTATGGCAGTATAGCCTATATATCACTCGGTAGTGCTGAGCATCAGTAGTCTACACTGGCAGACAATCAGGACACGTTGGATATTGGAAAATCATATCAAATTAATGCAATGAATATCTAGATTTTCAGTTTCCTGTGCTTTTTATATGTTGAAATTTAGAGTTGAAAGCATCCTTCCTCGGGTTTGCCTTTCCCTCTATAATTCAGATTCAGTTTCCCAATCTGGCCTATTGAGGGAATGAGGGTGCAACTCGAAAGCCACCCGTGCATTGGCGGCTGGCGGTATTAGCGGCCCTTCTACTACTGCTACTGCTGCTGCTGCTGCTGCTACTACTACTACTACTACTACTACTACTACTACTACTACTACTACTACTACTACTATTATTATTATTATTATTATTATTACTATTATTATTATTATTATTATTATTACTACTACTACTACTACTACTACTATACTACTAATACTACTGATATTACTACTACTACTATTACTATTACTACTACTACCACTACTACTACTACTACTAATAATAATAATAATAATACTATGCTACTTAATTGATATCAGAACGCTGGTGACCTTTTCCATTCAAAGATTGCCCACCGCGTTCCATGCAGGGGTTGACGCCTATAACACCGTTGCATCAAAATGTGACTTCTAGGGTGATTTGCACCAATGTTCAACATTAGAGTTCAAGTATACTGTAGTTTCCCAGCCATTAAATATAAGAGGTTTAACAGAATTCACTAGAAACCCTAATTGGTATTTCATCAAAGTCGTCGATCTGTGGTCATCGAGGCACGCGTTTGCAGGTTCCGATTAAAGATTCGTCGGTCATTTCGAAAGGGACGATTTGTTATGCTAATGAACGGAGGTTCCTTTCTTCTTGCCTTTTCCGTTGACCACAACAAAGCCTTCCTTGAATCGCTGTCCACGATGGGCGTTCATCGGGCAGGACTCGGACTTAGCTGCCTCGGGAACGGACGCCACGTGTACGGGGGTTGACCAGGAAATGCTTGGCAAAGGCGACTTTTCTTTGATCTAAATTAGGAACTGTATATCTATAGGTGCGCGTGTACATGCGCATGTATTCGTGCGCCTAACAGTGCGGCTTACAACAATATCGCTTAGAGTTTTCTAATATTATATATATATATATATATATAAAAGGGAATTTGGCAGTTTCCTCTTCCAGCGCTTGTCGTTGCAAACAAAGCTTCAGCGCAATCGCCTTCACGAGTTTCGTTTCCACGCCTCGAACCGGAACGAGAGTTAGCACACTATTTCTATATGTCTCCGGATCAATTTTTATCATAAGCCCGCGTGTACTCGGGAATGAAGTACCCTAGGATTAAAATATATATATATATATATATCTATATATATATATATATATATATATATATATTATAAAACAAAACTAAAAGCAAAGTGAAAGGTTCCATTCGTATTAAATATGAAATGCCGTTTGATCTAATTTATCTAAACCATAAAATATCAGTTCGTGATTTTGGTTTTGTATAATTTGTCTGTTATCACTTTCTCGAATAATTCACCAATGCGGATCCTTACGTGGGCGAATTTTACGTTGTTATCGATTACATTAATGTTATAGGCCATGGGTCTATCGTTTGTGACCAAAACACAAATCTGGTTGAATGCCTAAAATATCTCATAATGATAACAGCGATAATAATAAAATAATAATATTATTAGTAATAGTCGATCTAGCTGAATTTTAAACGGCTTAGTAGGATTTCTCCTGTGCTGAAAACCATCTTGCTGCATAGTGGTTGAGTTTTCATTGACTTTGAGTTTAATGACGCAAGCCGATTTGCTGTTTCACTGGAACGATCTCCCTCATCCAAACGGAACGACGCCGCAACACGCAATTATTAATGGCTGTCGGACTTACAACAGCGGAAAATTTTAAACGCATGTGTATAAACTTAGCTGCTATTCTTTCGTTCTGACATCCAGTATCCACTGCAGGTCACCTGTCGAACATCGACGGGCGGCGGGAGAACACGGGAACATCAAAAGAACGGGGGGAAGAGAACATCACGGCCCGCTGACCGCCAACCCATCCGAATCGAATCGAATCAGAGGCGTGCACAGGGGCATGACCTTGGGCGGTGACCGCTCCGTGAAAAACCTGTCCGCTGCAGTTGTTCTCCCTAGGGTAGTTGGGTCATTATGGGGAAGAAAGTGACCGTCGGGACGTTCCCTCCCCCTCCCCCATAACTGCTCTCTTGTTAGGTTCTTGCGATCGACAGAAGTTGATAGTAAAGCGTTGACGATAACTCTCTTGTCTTCTGAACGTCTCGGTTTTTGGCAGAGGTGTCACCGGGGAACGTGGCACCTGGAGAATCGTGTCACGTGAATGGTTTTTGGCGTGGTCGAAGATTTAATAAACGGAATTCCAAAGAATTAAAATTTTCGCGACACTAAGATTATAACAATAATTAAATAATAATAATAATAACAATAATGATGACAATAATAATAATGATGATTATTATTATTAAAAATTTAAAAAAATAATAACAACAACAAGAAATAAAGTGGTTCAGGCGGGTTCGCCATGTGTGAGAACTTCTCTTGTACCCCTTCCAATCTAGTATCTTATAGTACTGAAGTAGTGAGGTTTATTTTGAAATCATTCACACTCGTAACCATTACTACAGGGTGTCTCTGTGAAAAAAACCAGCAGAAAAACTAATTTTTTGCTCGTCAAGAATTTTCAAAAGTTGGTTACAGTCAAAACCAAAAAACCAACCCCCTTCCGAAAATTCTGGCTGCGCCACTGATATCAATTGATCCGTAGTTTCCTCCCTGTAGATAGCTCCCTGTAGATAGCATAGGCCTACAGACCATCCATATATTTTCTCCTTTGTCTTGCTCTGTCCCTTTTCCCCTCAATCATTCCTGTTGTAACAAGCTTCCCTAGCAAGATTCAACCTACAGTATTTAGGTACTTTTTCTCATCTAATTCGTGATGTAATTTATTAAGCACAATGCAATTATATGTAAATACAGTGATACGATAGTAACGTAAAGTGTGACAGCTGCGTTTGTCTTTGATAGCGGTGTTGGCGTTCGTGGCTCAATCTTATAGTTTATAGATGCGATTTAATTAAATTCTCCTTCAAAGTTGACAATATACATTAAGTCGGAGACGAAGCAGGTGTTACACATTTTAATATTTTCTAATCAATGAATGCGACACGGTTGAATTGTCGCGCTTTCATATCTTCAATGTACCTACTTTCAGAAATTCAGGAATTCTACGGAATCAATTGACAACTGTTCCAGTCACACTTTTCCATCATTCGCACATGGAAGTGGAAGCTATGGATCGCTGGTTAACTTTCACATGGATGCGAGTGAATTTCCATCTGAACCCTTTCTACGCAGTTCTCAAGCGTGATTGGCTATCTTTGACTACGTTCTCGTGATCTGTGTCGCTAGTGGATGGCACGGATGACTGACTCTCCCAGACGAGCAGACGATAACCAATGACTTCTGGCTCAACTGTCCCGTCACGGTTCAGTGAAACTGAATTAAATGAGAATGGGAGGAGCTAAGAGCCAGAACACAACGACTGCAGTCACGGAATACGGAAAATAGCTGGAAACTGACGTTGACGCTTGGCCGCAAAGGTTTCTAGACACTGAAACGAGTAACCGAACCACGTCTTCTTAGTACCACGTTGTTCAATGAATAAACTCTGTTTCGATTGTTCATCGTCTCGAAATCTAAACGGTTCGAAAAATTTAGGGACTTCAAATAATTGGTTAAGTTTAATTAAATTAAATTAAACTTAAATTAAACTAAATCGGGTCTTGAACGCCGTAGGAGGGGTGATATTTGAACGGACTGCACGCGCGCTGGACGCGTATCCAAGTATGGACATTTCCAAGATACTTTCCGACGATTACCGTCGCTCCATCTACAAGGAGCTCGTGTTCGAGACCAACTCAACGGACAGCCAAACACCCGAAAGCAGCAAGAATTCGCGGAGCAAACAGACCCGTCGACGCCGTCGGAGGTTTGTACAGCGATTAAATATTAACTAATTAAAAAATTAAAAATATTAACTCTTCTCCCGCTTCCCCTTTCAGCTTCGCAATTCTTTGTTACCAATATGTAATGTATCTTAGTATTAAAAGAAAAGGGTAAAGGTTCGCCCATACTCGATTTCGAGCGTCAATCCCGGCGTTGATGTCAGGCAAGTAGCGAACGCAAGTGCCTTACGCCTTTAATCCCGCCCTATGAGCCTTGACCGTTGAGTTTACCGTTGCTTTCTCCAGACTCGCGATTTACCTTCGCAGCCAAAGCTTACTATACTCATTTACCGCCGGCCACCAGCGAATGAAGGCTAGGGGCTTATGCGGGAGTCGACCCCGTTCCGTCAGCGTGCGAATCTAGCGTGTTACCAATCCGCCATCTCCCCGCCCCGGCATAGTAGTTCTTGCTTCAATTACTGTATTTGCACCTCAGTATTATTTTATATATTAACCTTATATTTAAATGTGCGAATTTTATCGTTTTCCATTTTTTTGAAGTTTCGCTCTGTCACTAAATAAAATGATTTTGATTGATCGATCGATTCAATCAATTAATCAAGTCCTTTATTTCTTACTCAACACTGAGTAAACGATAGATTAAGTCAGTAATAATACAGGATAATTCAAACATGACGCATTCTTTGATTGATCGATAGATAGATTGTTTGATTGATTGGCTGATTGATTGATTGATTGAAGGTCTCTGGCCAGTCGGAACCTCGGCGAAGCGGAGCTGCACGACCTGAGACTGCGCATCAACGGACGGGAAAGACAGCGCATGCACGACCTCAACTACGCCCTCGACGGACTGCGAGAGGTGATGCCCTATGCAAGGGGACCGTCCGTACGAAAACTGTCGAAGATAGCGACGCTCCTGTTGGCCAAGAACTACATCCTGATGCTGCAGAACACCGTCGACGAACTGAAGAGAAGGCTCGTCGCCGCAGACGTTTATCCAGTGTATCCTTCCGCCGGACTACTTGCGGCGGCGTTGTCGCAGCATCCTTCCGGTGTTGCTGCTGCTGCAGGTACGCTTCTTGTTTCGCCGCCTCTTCCTCCTCATCCACCAGTACCAGGGATGTCCCTCGAACTTCCCCATATCAACCATCGGCCAGCCTACCCGGGTTCTCCTCCGTTCAAATGTTCTGAAACGTTGAGGCTAGCGACATCTGCCGTCGAGTCGTCGTCGCATTTAGCGACGAAGAGACCGAGAAACCAGGAGGCGGCGAAGTCCAAAGCGCTGAATGATGGCGACTATCGCCACAGGTTCGAACGAGGAGCGACCGGCTGCGCCTACTGCGAGCACGTCTTAACCCTGTGGACCCGTAAAGCCGCAAAACCGGCTTCCGCTAGCGTTCCATAAACCCGAGAAGTCCTTTTTGAGTTATCCATTGCTTCTGGAGGACATAGACCATTCATTGTTCGCTGAAGGACAACAAGCAATCATTGGACAATTGGATGTGTCAATAATAAAGGCACGCCATCCAATAGGAGACAGACCTCCCACTTGCATACCATACCACACTCGCTAGAGAACAATGAAGCAAATTACCGCTTTTGTGTCGTCTTGTCACAGAAGCAATTAAATTGACGGTCTCAGCTGACTCAAATGCCTGTAGATGCGGTCGCATACCTTTCGTCGATAAGGCTTTCAGCATCATATTCCTGGACCGGGTAGCGTACGCTCAAACAGGTGGCGATTTGTGACCTGGAGCAGTAGGGGATATGTCGAGCTTGGGGAATGTAGTTGTTGGAAGATGCAGCAGTAGGAGGTGCAGTTGGGCAGTGGGAATTCCCCTTCCCCTACAAATCGCGCCCTGCGCTCAAACCACTAAGGAGGATATTCTATGCTTGGAAGTAAACTCAGTTCGTTGGCGGGCATAATTTATCCAGCGTAAATAATAATAAATATGTCTAAATTTCGCCGGAATAGTGACATCCCGTCTGCGCCAAAGTGGTCACGAATTATATTATATTATATCATATCATATTATATTACATTATAATATATATGTATTATATTATATATATTATACAGAGATATATATATATATATATATATATATATATATATATATATATATATATATATTGCCAGGAAACCCGCTTTCGACCAGAAGTGGTACTGGTCATAAGTTGCTGGAAACTCTGATCTTCGGAACAGTCTTATTTCTTGTAGCTTATTGTATACATGCATATTTGATTTCGTCAGGTGTCTAAACTTACAATGGATTCAAATAACTTTTTGTATTTCTTATTTCTGGTGGCTTATTGTATACATGCATATTTGAAATGCCCCTTTCAGCATCTGAAGTGATTGAATTGTCGTGAAGCAGTGGCGTAGCCAGGATTTCCGGAAGGGAAGTTTTGAAAAAAGGTCATCGATAACCGCCAAGGAGGGGTTTTCACCCCAAAATCGCCAAAAATCGCCTCAAAAAATAAAAATTGCCTGAGAATACGTACATAACATATTTTTTCGCGCCGTCCAAACCCCAACCGTCCTAACCCCAAAACCCCCCTGTGGCTACGCCACTGTCGTGAAAGCATACCAGCAAACAAGTAACGTTAACATGATACTAATAGCAGGTGTCGAATAATTGCCCATAAACCCATTTTGCCCTGAAGGGATATCTCGGGAAAGAATGACTAGCGGGAAATCGGAAGACGGTCACGCCTGAATAGGGGCATTGTTTGGTATGTTCCTTCAGAAAGAATGTGACGCTCTGGGAACAGAATTCAGTGAAAGAATATAACGCCTCCCTGGCGGCGATAGGGTCGATGCTATTGGACACTCTAAAATTCCAGAGTTGTCCAATGCTCTTCTGCTAAAACAGCAAACCATTGTTCGTTGCTGAATTGTGTGACAGATGGGCAGGTGCTTCAGAACAATGTAAGAAATGCGCCAAGCATCCCCATAATTTCCCCCAGGAGGCCAGGGTTTATGGAACGGACGCCCAAGGCCGATAGGGGTGAGAGAGTTAATCAGAGCTCATGAGCGGATAGGTGACGTCAAGTCACCTGTTGCAGACTCACTGAGCAGACGTCACCACTAGAGTCACCATCGCCGTACCAAAGACTTAAAGAGTAAAAGCGGGTTCTTTAGAACTGTTACTGACACCAAGGTCCATCATCATCATCATCATCATCATCATCATCATCATCATCATCATCATCATCATCATCATCATCATCATCATCATCATCATCATCATCATCATCATCATCATCATCATCATCATCATCATCATCATCATCATCATCATAGCCGTCATCGTCATCACCATCATTATCATCATAGTAATGACCATCATCATCATTGACGCTGTCGTCATCATCATCATCATCACCATCACATCACCATTGTGACCGTCATCATAATCAATATCATCGTCGTCATCGTTGTCATCACCGTCATCGTCATCATTGTCATCGTCATCATCGCGTGAAGTTTATATGACTGCATGTTTCCTATTGTCTGCGAAGTATAAGGTCCATAGCTTGTCATGTACTTATCATAAAGCGAATAACTGTGTCTAGAAGTTGGGATCTCTTGAAAGCTTACAAACTGCAGTCGCTATTGTACTTGTAATGTTGCAGAACCGCATGAATGCATAGTAGTTATTTTTCTCTGGAACAGAATATCAGTCATGTTTTATATCTGTTAAACACAAATGCGCTTAGTAGGCCTAAATAAACTACTTTGAATGACTATAGCAGCCTCTAAACGCAAGCATGCGCAGGATTTTCTATGGATCTGCATTGTGTCTACTTCATGTACATTCACATAGCTTAGGCGTCGAGGAAGAAGGAAGCTAGTTTGCCTCTCATTTTGACACTTCTTAGATGGGAGTCACACCCTGTGGTGAAACCCGGTGTTGAAGATCATTGGCCATAAACAAATCAAGACGATTTTTTTTAACAAGAGCATAATCATTCATCAGCTTAAACTGTCGACGAAGAATGAACAGAGTAAGGATTTTAGTTGTTATGAGTGTTAAAATGGGAAAATTAATTATTAATTTTTTGCGACGGGAGACGATCTTTTCACTCGTCGGCGTTTGAGACTTAAAATTTTTCACTCGATTTGCAAATATCTCTCGAGTGGCGATGGAAATCAGAATTTCTTCGGCAGTCGTGATATTTGTAAATCGCTTAACGTGCAAGAATTTTGTGAAACGTGTTTTAAAATGGAAACTTGAACTACATTTGAAACAGATACGATTTTTTGAGCATGCCTAGTAGACAAAGTCTTGCTGTCAATTAAGTCTCCTTGAAAAAGTTCCATGAGATGAAATAAATTTTGAAAATATTAACTGCAGTTCATTGTGGAGCAAAGATTCGGCGCACGTTTTCGCCTGCCGTCATTTTTGGCACTGCCAATGTATTTTTATACAGAGTGGCGCAAAAAACCGGACTAGTCACATTTATGTTTGCATTTAAAATAGTCCGATTTTTGCGCCACCCTGTACAATTTTTACTCTCTAAATTTGAGAAGATAGCCTGGAGTACATTTTAAAAAGCAGACATACTGTTAAAATATCATTTGAAAAGATAAAGTAATATGTAGGAGAACATTGTAGCTAGAAAGAAAGACCGGCAGATTCGTGTCTAAAATGTATAAATCTCACGTTTTGCTTCTGCAGCACTTCGAGATCAGGCGTCGTTTTGCGTCACTGGGCTATTCGACCCAACCTCTTCCACTGCACATCGCCTGCTCCGCTCTGCTGGTTGTAAGGATGTTCATGTTCCTAGACCTAGATCAAGCACAATAATTTTTACTGAGCGTCGAGCAGTCATAGTGACTGGACTCTCTCTCTCTCTCTCTCTCTCTCTCTCTCTCTCTCTCTCTCTCTCTCTCTCTCTCTCTCCCTCACACACGGATAGTCGGCATTGATCTCATCCATTCGGGCTTCACTTTTTACTCCCTCCGCTCTCTTCGATGCAAAAGCTAGTCTCACTTTTTCTACAAATAATTCGACTCAAAAACCGGGAGCGCTTCTGAATACAAATGTAAGAAGTGCCATTCAAATTATTATTATTATTATTATTATTATTATTATTATTATTATTATTATTATTATTACATTCACAAAGTGAAGAAACGTAAACGCGGTGCAATTAAGGGTGAACAACGTGTTGTCCGAGGTCGCTACGCAGTGCGCAGTGGCTAGGTCAGATTCGAACCCGCTACCCTCCGGTTTCATGGCAAAATCCTACCGCTGCTCCACCGCACTCCCTCAAATGCTGCATTACATTACATTACCGAGGTCAACAGAATGATTGCACCGAACGAGCAGCGACATCTCACTCTGACACCTTACCCGGTCCTGGACACCGAATCAAGTCGCGCGGGCGTTAACGCGGCGACGGTAAGCGGATCTCTTAAGTCAACTCATTACTATACGCTACGTCGGATTCTTTTGATTATAAGAAACCTCGGTCGGAACTGTCGCATTCCTACTTTCTGCTCTTTCTCTCTCTCTTTCTCTCTCTCTCTCTCTCTCTCTCTCTCTCTCTCTCTCTCCAATCGACGTCCTCAGGAGACGATGGCATTATCAGACGCACGGAGACAAACAAGGCCTATCGACACCGTGAGTATCGCCACGCCTCCCGTGGGATGGAGAGAGACCCCCTATCCGTCCGTTCAGAATGCGATCGGGGACTTCTCTCTCGTTTGAACAAAAAGCCGCGGCGAAAAACGTGAAAGTCATTACCAGCGCTCGAAGTCGATAATGCGTTTTTCTGATTTCCTTCTGACGCCCTTTTCGCTTTTCAAAAGAGAAAAAATCGAAAGGCACGCATCGCCGGTAGATACAAACTATATAACGTAAGCACGCTTTTTATCTGCACACAGTAAATTTTGCGGGTCGCGCCTCGAACCTGCGTTCCTCCAAACTTCGATGCCATAAACTTGGAACTTGGCTCAATTTGAAATTCTGGTCGCAAAAGAGAGTCAGAATCTAGTAGGCCTAATTACTGGCGACGTATGGAGGCATTCCATTCCATCCCAGTCCATTCCATTCCCTCGCTCGCATACTCTTAGGAGACAAAGGTGAAAGTAGATAAATGTCGTATACAAAGCAATAAACGTCAACGAAGGTTTGCGTATATCTAGAGTTCTTGACAGTAACGACGTATATATAGAAGAAAAGGGAATGTTCTGAATCTTTTGCAACACCTAATTTCACTTCTGTGCGCGAAAGGGCTGCTATCGAAACCGGAGATTAGCCAGATCACTGCAAGGGTCCTATTTGTGACTCTAAATTAGTCTAATCTTCTTTCGAAGTCTGTCCGTTTAGTCGCTCTTCGTTACTCTGTCCATCTGCACTGTTCCAGCATCCGCCCGTTCATTTCTATAGCAAATAGGCGTCGAGAGGTTGACTGCGACAATGAGATAAAAGAGGGTGGAAAGTTTTTGTGAGATTAAAGATTAACATTTTCCTTCGGGATAACGATACGAATGCTACTAAAAGTCTCACTTTCTTCTATCCTGTGACCCCAAAGCCGGGAGCGCCTCTGAGCAGAAATATAAGAGGTGCCATTAAAATTAATAATAATAATAATAATAATAATAATAATAATAATAATAATAATAATAATAATAATAATAATGGTTTCTTTCCAACAGAACATCATACCAGTTACATACATAAGTACATCAATTGCTCACATTCAACATTCATTAGAGCACAGAAAAACGAGCAAAGAGAATTACTCAAATGACATAAGTCATTATGATCATTGTAATCGTTATTACGTTGGAAAGTAGATACCAAAAGAGAACACAGTTTCCGTAGCTGCTTGAATGTCCTGGAAGCAGCAATGGTACCAAATGTGGGTTTGATTGGGGGGGGGACCTGGGGTGCAGACCTTCGAAATAATTTTCCGTCTCTTGTTAAATACGATAATACGATAAAACTTCCGCAAAAGATCTGACAAACTGGTCGAAATGAATTTTTTTACTTCGTGTTCGTTTCTAAATAATTAACGACAGCCTGTAGTGACGCGAAAACGATTTGTCTGCAGTGGCTTCCCAGGCTTTTAAAACGCGGGCGTGTCGTCCGTGGAATGCCGGGAATGCACGAATCGTTTGCATGCAGGCAACGGTATCGCTTTTATTGCTTAACAGAGCACAGGTAATTGGCTTGATGTTTCCCTTCATCCGACTTCGCTGACAGGCGGGAGTTAAGGCTTTCCGCTATCCTGATTCTTTAAACTATTCTGTTCTTCCCGTGTTGATTGATTGTGAAAGAGTTTTACGCTGGAGTTTCTCTTCTCCCTTTGACAGAGAGAGAGAGAGAGAGAGAGAGAGAGAGAGAGAGACAGAGAGAGAGACAGAGAGAGAGAGAGAGAGAGAGAGAGAGAGAGAGAGAGAGAGAGAGAGAGAGAGAGAGAGAGAGAGAGAGAGACAGAGAGAGAGAGGAGAGAGAGAGAGAGAGAGAGAGAGAGAGAGAGAGAGAGAGAGAGAGAGAGAGAGAGAGAGAGAGAGAGAGAGAGAGAGAGAGAGAGAGAGAGAGAGAGAGAGAGAGAGAGAGAGAGAGGGCAAACCTTCCAGGGAGGCAGGGAGACTTACAGACGGGCAGATAGAAAAAGAAGACAGAGGCAGAGAAGAGAGAAAGACAGACAGTCAGACAGACAGACAGAGACACAGACAGAGACAGAGAGCGAGACAAAGACAGAAAGAGAGAGATACAGAGATAGAGTCATAGACAGACAGACAGACAGATAGACTGGCTTGGCGCCGTAGACCTGCGATCGGCTAGTTAACGGAGAGATTTATAAAATCGGGTCAGAGATTAGACGTAAATTTCTGGAGAAAATATTTCGTTGGCAAAACAGCGTTCATTCGATTAATTATTCTCGCCGAGATCCGTTCAAGTCGCTTATCAGAAGTGAAACTTCAGTGCCTATTTTCATCATTCGCAGTTGAATTTTCGCAAATATATCACCCTCGGTTTCCTAAATATTCGTTAGGACAAAAATCCAGCTTCCATGGCAGCGCCTATATCTGATAGAGCGCATAGGGGTTTCAGTGCTGATGCAATTACCTAGTAGTCAAGCAACGCTGTTTCGCTTTAATTTTCCATCCTTCATTCCATCACCAATTCGGCCACCACCGTCTCTTAGTGTCTTTACCACAAGACCATCATCCATCGACCAACTCCCACAATCCCCTCCCTCTTCCAGTGGGTCTACCCCTCCCCCTCCTTCTCTACCACCAGAACTCACCGTATAAACGGAGCGGTTGGGCGAAGCCGCATCTTTTGGCGAAAGAATTATATGATCGTTAGTTTCCGAGTTATTCGTGAAATTTGGAAATTCCTGCGCATTTGCTGAGAAGCGAGAAGATTTCCTCCGTTGGGAAACTTTCATTTGTTAACAATTAGTGTTATTATTATTTTTGTATTATGGATTGTTTTCCTAGTTCGGTCTAAAATCCGAACTATAGCTTAAGTTTACCTAAGCATCGATCAATGTTTCGGATTCATTTGTCGATATAAAATCCAATAGAAACTGGATCGCTTCCAACGGTGGAAAGCGGACACCGTTCACGATTGATTTTAATGCATAAACGAGTCTTTGAATTCGTGTCCATTTGTGAAACATTGAATTTACATCTGAGGCCAGGAGAGTAGAAACGATTAAGTTTATAACGAGTAAGTTTATATATAATTAAAATGCGTTGGACTTTCTTCACGTTGCTTCTGTCGCTGTTTCCGATGGTGGCAGGCGAATCTTCATTCAACACAGGTAAACTAATACCATTGGCCTATTCCTGCCATCAGCATTGGAGGGGAGAAAAAAATTTTAAAGTGTACCCATTACCCATCCATAAATATGTTTAAAACTCTAGTGATTAGGCCCTACCATTTTGTTAAAATAGCAAAGAATCACAAAAACAACGAGCTGTATAATATAAAAATATACCAAGTACTGTTATTCTATTAGTATCTATGATATATGCTTCTTACGACAAAGCATATGTGAAATGCGTTCCCAAACCTTTTTCCTAGAAAAAAGGTACTGGCAGTAGTAGTAGTAGTAGTAGTAGTAGTAGTAGTAGTAGTAGTAGTAGTAGTAGCAGTAGTAGTAGTAGTAGTAGTAGTAGTAGTAGTAGTAGTAGTAGTAGTAGTAGTAGTAGTAGTAGTAGTAGTAGTAGTAGTAGTAGTAGTAGTAGTAGTAGTAGTAGTAGTAGTAGTAGTAGTAGCAGCAGCAGCAGCAGCAGCAGTAGTAATATATTTATAGCGTCGATCCATCTAGTTGTGCTAAACTGATTATTCTTTTAATGCTTCCAGAATTAACGACCGAAAGAAAGATCAAACTCAATAAAGTAAAACAACGATTGTTTGATTCTTACAAGAAGAGCATCACCCACCTACTTACTTATTTGTCTTACTTTTAGTGTCGAACAGCACTTTAAGCCAGTTTCCTACGACCCGGATGTTTGACCTTGACGAATTCGATGACGTCATCACCACGTACATGCGAGAGCGCAAAATACCTGGAGCGAGCATAGCCGTCAGTCGGTCAGGACAATTTCTAATGAGGAAAGGTGAGCGCGATCGTAAAATTCACAGATTCACCCATGGACACCCGCGCACCAGGGCAAGGGGCATTTGCCCCTTCCCACCTGAAAAATGCAAATCTATTTTTGTAACTAACTACATTTTGGCTTTTAAACTTTTTTAACGCTACAACACTATACTTAATTAAGGTATGACAGTACCTGCAGGGGCGTAGCCAGGAATTTGATTTTTTGGGGGTATATAAACTACCGATAGACCTCCCGTCACTACGCCCTGAGTACCTGCTTTGGTTTGGATTTTACCTGGCATTCTGGCAATCTTTTAAAATTGCCAAATTTTGCATTTGAAACCTTTATACAATTGTGTCCCCCTACCCACTTCACCACCCACCTCACCCCACCTCCACCGGGAAAAATATCTGTGGGCGTCCGTGGATTCAACTGAAAACTTAACTTACAGTTTCCAGTCACATGAGTTCGAGTCTTGTTGGCAAAACATCTTAGCTAACTTAATTAATTTTAATAGAACACATAGTCTGTATGTGTTTTCACTTTCAAAGATTCTTCCTTGGCCTCCCGTAATCCGATTTGGACGTCATATTTACCGGTTACAATGGCTTTCAACAATACCAGCATCAAGTTATCGGCTCAACGGCGAATCTTTTTGCAATCGCTCACCACCCAACATTCTTTCGCGCTCAAAATATAATTCATTCGTCAAAATCTGCAATAGGATATTCATCGCCATAAGCACACCTCAGTTTCACACTCTCGTCTCCTTCTTCCTCTCCCTCCCCTCACGCCCCCTATCTCTTCCTTTATATACTCCCTCTCCCCTTTGGATCTGGAAGAAATGTTCGTTTCAACTGAGTCTTCTTGCCATGAAAGTTTCCAGAATCCTTCTTTTTTTAATTGAGCAATCGAGCATCGCTCTTTCTGCAAATCTTTATTTCTTTATTTGTTTCAATAATAATAATAATAATAATAATAATAATAATAATAATAATAATAATAATAATAATAATAATAATAATAATAATAATAATAATAATAATAATAATGAACTAACAATAACTAATCATCATCATCATCATCTTTATCATGCAGCAAACATCATCTTTCGCTATCCAGTCGACCAACCATCGAAGCATTTAAAGCAGCCATATTTTCGAAGCAAATTAACAATTTCTTGGAACGTTTTCGTGCGAAGAATCTGTATTAAAAGGTGAGACAGCGTGTGTATATGTGCTGCCGCTTTGATTTTAGGTTACGGCCGAGCAAGTGCTCAGCGCTTGATGACTCCGTGGGCGCTGATGAGAATAGGGAGCGTTTCTAAACTGGTGACGGCGATTGCAGTCCTTCACCTCTGCGATCAAGGTCGTTTGGATCTGGACTCGAAAGTCTTCGGACCAGAAGGTTATTATTCATAACCGAAAAGATAACGTAACTTTGGCAATAGCCGAAAATATAACGTAACTTTGTCAATCACCGAAAAGATAACGTAACTTTGGCAATAAGCGAAAATATAACGTAACTTTGTCAATCACCGAAAAGATAACGTAACTTTGGCAATAAACGAAAATATAACGTAACTTTGGCAATAAGCGAAAATATAGCGTAACTTTGTCAATCACCGAAGATATAACGTAAATTTTGGCAATAACCGAACATATAACGTAACTTTAGCAATAACCGAAATTATAAAGTAACTTTATCAGGAGTAGTTTGGTGTCATATAATAATAATATTATTATTATTAATCCATCGACTTTTCTACTTTCAAGTACTTTCATATACTAGCGCGATGAATTAGGTAAGATTGCGAGCAAAAATTAATCGTCTGGGGTCTTTGAATTTTGCTGTTCCCAGGAGCAAAAAACCTGGCAACTAACTGATACTAATTCTGAAAATCTAAGAATCTGTTCAAAATATTTTGCCATAGCCTTCAGGTGACTTCCAACTGTTCACGCAGACAGTAGTGATGCCTCCTAAGCCACTCGATACCACGCCATAGTACTAAAACACCAAAAATCTGCTGCTTGCCCTTGGAAAGTGTCATATTAATCGAATCGTAGGGCCTATTTTGCTACAATTGGATGGCACGCAGAGTCCAAAAACTCTTCACAATTTGACTTACAATGCGCAGAGGAAATTTCAATCACGGGAAAAATTCTCTTAATTAGGCCTATATAGGCTTATAGGCCATATGCAAACCCGTATTCTCATTGGAGAATAATGCTTTCCTTGTCTTCTTTCGCTCAAAAAAGCAGCTACGATTCTTTTCTTCGCATAAATCACGCAAGGCCTGGAATCCGGATCATTAGCCGCAGGAGGATCGGTACATTTAGGTATAACTCATAGGCGTTCATGCCGAGCATCTTGACCCAGTATTTTTGAACGCCGGAGAGTAGAAACAAAACAGAATTCAAGAGCTATTGTGATGCGAGAAAACGCATAAAAACGCACCTCCCTCCCTTTGCTCGTCAGCCTTGAAAAATGCGAGAATTTTCGCGAATTCGCGTTCGAAATGGCTACGCGCGTCTGCGAAGTCGGTAAATTAACAGTGGAAAAAGATGGAAGAAACCGGAAGGAAATATCCTGAAAAGAAAATTTTTGCGGTAAACAAAGAAAGCAGAAGCAAAACAATACACAGAGGAAACCCAGATGAAAGCGAAATCTGTCGCATGTCCAATCAATACCGGACTAGGAAGGCGTAACGGGAAGGCGTAACGAAGTCTTCCCACATTAATAAAGATTGATACGATAGCAGCCTATAGTATATATATATATATATATATATATATATATATATATATATATATATATATATATATATATATATATAGCACATAGAATGTGCAGCTAGGTTTCTTATAAAATCTATTCATACAAGCTGCAGAGCTATAGCCATAACGTAGTACGAGGCTTTGATTTATTCTATAGGGCAAGGAAAGGGATTTTGCTGTTGCATTATGTATTCTGAGATTACGGCAGATGTTTCCACTTTCTTTCGTACAGATTTTCCTATTGCGTGAACAGTCTTTCTTACAGTTTGCGATTCTCATTTCTCGTGGAAAATCTAGAAAGAATGACTGCCCTCGGACAATTAAGTGCGCACTTCGAGGCAGGTGCACTACCGGTAGTGAAGAGATTCTCTATCTCTTAGATTTTCCTCTAAATCTATCGCAGGACTTTTATAATGTATTCGGTAGGCCTATTTGAATCTTTGTATCCAGCCTTGGAAAAATAGGACAATTTTTCATTCGAAAATTTAGGACCGCCATCGGGAGCGGATAGTCTAGGTGTCGGCCGGATGCTTTTCTTTCTACCATCATATTACTGGAGTGGAGATAGACACCAGTAGAGATAGTTTAGTCTAAACTTGTAGAAGACCCCGCCCGGTAAATCGAATACTGATCTGCGTTGCTCTTTCCCTTCACACACGAGCATAATTTTTTTAGGTTGTAGAACAAGATTCTCGATTCTCGTTTAGATTAAGACTAAGAGTTGTCTTAATTAATTATTAATATACTAGCTGTTTACCCGTCAAAAATGACGGGATAATGGTTGTGTTGCAAAGGAAATTATGTTAGATGATGTCTCACTGCACAGCGGCTTCGACGTTCTGAACATTGACTTAGCCTCGGGAACACCCGCTCCCCCTTATTCTGGCTGGGAGCGGTCGTGGAATTTGTGCAGAACTGTTGAGAAATTTTTGGGGTATGTTGCATGATGGAAGAGAATATTGGGAATGTGCGAAGAATTCCGTGACTTTTTTGCTCGTCGGAGATTTTTTAAACCATAAAATGTCGACGTTCCGTCCATCCTATTCAAGAATTCTGGTCTCGCCACTGGTTCTGAAACAAAAAGCAGCCGTTTCGAACACTGACCGACCAGCGACAACTTCATGACAAACCTCACTTGAATAATATCTAAGCGAAAGCTCTCTTCAACCGACGCTGTATAACTGACAGGGACGGAATCCGCCTGGAATGCAGTAAAACAACGATAAAGAGACGCCCTCTAGAACAGCCTTCCTACGGAGATCGAGATAGACAGCTGCAAAGACAGAAAGTACAGACGCGTATTTATTAGGTCGAAGGGAGTGGGGGCGTATGGCCTGCTGGGGATGATGGAATAGAGTAGCGAGCAATTTGCGCGTTGAGTTGTTGCCGTTGGAATAGGCGCTAATGACCGTAACTACACGCACGCGACTTGTACTTATTATCAAAACGAACAGCGGTTAACCACATAACCCATCCATTACGATCTTCACCTCCTCCGTTTGCTTCTTCTTCTTCTTCTTCATCTTCTTTTCGTCCTCCTCCTCCTCCTTCTTCCTCTACTACTACTACTACTACTACTACTACTACTACTACTACTACTACTACTACTACTACTACTACTACTACTACTACTACTACTACTACTACTACTTCTTCTTCTTCTTCTACTACTACTACTACTACTACTACTACTACTACTACTACTTTTTGCTATAGCTATAGGAGACGGATTATTCCCTCACACATTCCGTTACCGGTAACGGATTATTTTTTGAGTGTATTTGATGCCTTACTTCTCCCAAACTCCATTTTAATCTTCGTTTTCGCTCAATCAGCAAGACAGCAACCAATCGCAATCAATCGCTCAATCAAACACAATCAAAGCAATACGTTGACGGCGGTATCTATCAAGCGGCGTCGGGTTTTATTTGTTTCTTTCTGTATCTACAAACTTATTTTCTGGGTCGCATTCGGCACGGACCGGCCATATCATCTCTTCGCCGATTCACTGAATGATGATTTCATTCATCATGTCGTCATTGCAGATAACTGCTATTCTGCATCTGATACATCATGCAGCTTGACAGCTTGGATTCATTGATTACTCGATACAATACAATCAAAAATTTTGTCAGTTTTGGCGGCCCAGAAGAGTCAACTGCAAAAATTGTCGAATATCTTTCAACGTGTTATATTTATTTTGATATATCTTTAAATCGTTGAACTCGTATAAAACAATTATTATTATTATTATTATTATTATTATTATTATTATTATTATTATTATTATTATTATTATTATTATTAGTTCTTTAAAACTATTTTCCATTAAAAACTTTCAATTGTTGTGCTATAAGAACCAGAACGATAGCTCATAACAGACCGCATACCTCAGTGCAATGAAAGCTCTGTTGCAAAAACTCTGCACCAAGTTCAAAACAACGCTCACATTCTGCAACCGCACAACTGTTCTAGACACACACACAAAAAGAGAGAGAGAGAGAGAGAGAGAGAGAGAGAGAGAGAGAGAGAGAGAGAGAGAGAGAGACTGGACCGATTCATCGTTCGTCTTCGCAGGGATCTTGTCGGAGCACGACGTCATGTCAGAAGGCAGGGACCGCCTACTGCTCAGCATCACCGTTCGACATCTGCTACAGCACACGGCCGGTTGGGACCAGCGACTGACCGGCGACCCTCTCTTTCAAAGGGATCTGGTGGTCGTCGACCCTACGAAAACCAACCAAACGGTCGAATGGAACAAGGAAACCGTCGTCAACTTTATGCTTAATCAGTCGCTCAGCTACAGTCCAGGTATAAACGTCGTCACAAGTGTCGCAAACGTATAAAAAGAAATAAAAAACGTAAACAACGCGTTTTTTCTGGAAATAATTATAATAATTATGTTGTCAAATTTAAAATAATTTATGTCTTCAAATTTACTCCAAGAATTTTCCTATTTGAGATTAACACCGCTTTCGTAATTATAATAAACGTAAAAAAACGTTTGCAACATCTATGCACGTCGTCAACGTCATAGACTTTAATATCACAAGACAGAGTCTATGGTATCAGAAAGTGAGGCCAGTTTGCATGGATGGTGTGTCAAGAAATGTTTATCCCGCTGAAATCTTGGAAATTTTGGTACACTGTTGGAACGGATATCGTTTAGCCGTTTAACTTATTTAGTGTGGACTAGTTGTTTAAAATATTGTGTAATTGATCGTCTGATTTATGCGAATAGCCGCGACGTTGCGCAGTCGCTGCCTTCGAAAATTACATAGACATAGGTCACATAGTAACATAGGCTTATAGTCGTATAAATCAGCACTGCACAAAACGGCTTCAAACTCAACTAATAATCGACCTAAAAATCTACTTTTACGATACGATTATAGTATTTATATTCGGAAATCAATTGGCACGAATAAGAATTGTGGAAAATATGAGTAAAAGATCAAACGGAACACATTTAAAGCAACTATGGTACACCATATTAAAGCGGTGACGTCGTCCATATCTAAGTAGGCGCTGCACTCAAATAAATATGATAGCGCTAAAGAATTATGAGGTCTTCAAGATATCTGCGGGATAAACATTTCTTGACACACCATCCATGCAAACTGGCTTCAACTTTGGCCTGACTTTGCCATAGATAGACGGCATCCAGTGTATTATAATAAATCTATGGTCAACGTCCTATAGCCTACACTCGAACTGTAGAGTTTGTTGCATATTCCTCGACACAACCCGACAAGCAAAAAAGGTCGTCGTCACTGAATATGCCGCCCCTTCTACATTTTCCCGCCCCCTTCGCCTTCGCCAAAAACTCCTCAACAATCCTACAAACACACAGAAAAGGTCGCTTCCAAAATTTGCCGCCCCCATCATGTGTACCGCCCATGGCTAGAACCATAGTAGCCATTGGGTCGCTACGCCTTTGTGTTTAAACGTTCATACTCTGATAAAACTGTTTGCATTGTCTTTTTTTAATTGAATTGAATCGAAAACATCATTTATTTTCAACTTTGTACAAATTTCTAGCATATAACTATATAACATGAAAAAGATATATCGACACAACTGGCTGTATAATCATTAACTCTTAACTAAACTCATTAACTAAGCAATATCCACAGAGTAAAAGAGATGGGGCTCATTTCTTTGAATTAGGAACTCGTTATTCTTATTCGAATTTCGGCTATACGCTCCTCGGTCTGATCGTGGCGAAGGTTTCCGGCGAATCGTACGAAGCCTTCACTCGAGAGCTTCTTCGATCGATCGGCATTTACCGGATGAAGATCGGACAGACGCTGAAGAAAGACGCCGACATTTCAGAGGCAAGGTCAACCTTCAACCCGATAAAAACGTTGGCGGTACAGAGGGGACAGACAAAAGACGTCAATCCCGTGCAGGTCCTTGGGTCTGGACTCTCACAAAAATGTGGCTGAGGGTCCATAGGGGGCATTGGATCCTCAAAAAATCTGAATAAATCTATACTGTACCCGTTGTACGATTATTTGATAAATTGTTGTGCTGAGTAGATAATAGATACAATCAGTAAATGGTATTTTGGAACATTAATAAGTAATAAGAATTATGCTAAAAGAGTACGTGGTGCCCTCCGTCAGCATAGCACAAGCTGAAACAATAACAACAGGTGGACCCTCACAACTTTTACTACGGATTGACGCCACTGTCTCCTTAAGACTATCTTTCAACAACGGTTTGCAGTGATTTCCACCATGCAGTGCGGTATAGGCCTGTCTATGTGGAGGCAGGGATATTCCTGGTCACTGCTTACTTACTCTTCCCGCCCCCCCCCCCAGTGGCGTGAAAAGGCTGGTTGATGCGCGGGGCCTAGTTGTCGAAGGAACAAAGTCTTGACGAGCAAAAATAAAGAAAAAACATCATCGTGTCAAGTTCCAGCGTGCGTACTACCAGGGGGTATAGCGGTATATATACCCTCCCCTCCACCCCAAACAATCAGACTACCTTAAAATTTTCAATGCGTTTTAAGGGTTTCAAAGTTTTTACAGATTTATACCCCATTCACATTAACCCCAAAATCAATTTCCTGGCTACGCCCCTGTATACTACCTATCCCCCAAAAAACTACTCAACGTTTTAAAAACTTATTCGGATTTTTTGTCTGCTCGATTTTCTTACAATTTATATAGTTGACCTCTCGTTTGGTCCCCCCCCCATCAGGTGGATGCCGGGCAGGCGTCCCGCCGGCATTCTTCTGCCCACCACTACTCTCCCTCGAACCGAACTGGTCCACTCCATACAGAACAAGAGGGAAGATTCTTGCTGTCAGTAATTTATTTAGCGAACTTATTTAGCGTGATGAAACAACTACAAATTCTATAACTACAAATTCTTTCCCCCCATTGGTCTGACTCGCAAGCACCACTGTGACAAACTGACAGTTTCGATCAATTCTTTACTGTAATTCAAATTGATCGGTTATTTCTATTACTATTTTCATTTCTATCGAAAACACGCTTATATCTGTTGTTATGATTTTAATCTGTTTCTCATAATAAAGAATAAAGAATCTTCATTTGGGCCAAATTAACCTGGCATTAACGCTTACTCAGCCTGAGGTTCTAGTCTCCAGCGGTCGAACGACAGTTTCTGTTACATTTTATAATCACTAATTCTGCACTACGTGACCTTCATCTACGACAAAGTCTTTTGTTATTAAATACTCAAGGACACGAAGACAAAGAACGAGAATACAGGAACAAAACCATGATTTGTACTAAAGGCCAAATTGAAACACAATGGTTCTCAAACAGGACAGATCCTACTGAGTCATTGTAAACCCGTTATTATTATTATTATAATATTATTGTTACTATCGTTGGTATTATTATTATTATTATTATTATTATTATTATTATTATTATTATTATTATTATTATTATTATTATTATTATTTGTGGCGCAGCGAGGGTTCCTGAGTAAAAAAAGAATATAAACCAAAAGGGTCGTTAAGGAGTTCTCGGCACCTCGATTCTATTCCAAATATCCTATCTATCCCTCTCCCCATCTGAAAAAATCTCAACGGTTTTGCGCAAATCCCACGACTGATCTCATCCAGAAAAGGGGGCCCGAACCCTTTTCTTTCTCAATAAATTGTCATCACGCCAATAAATCTGTCATCATCTTATCTTCTTGACGACTACTCTACTCTATTTATTGATTTGTATTATTTTTATTTTTGTATTATTTCTATTTTATTATTGATTTGTATTATTTTGCCTCGTAATGCGATATTACGGAACGTGTTGTATTAGGTTGAGTACTTCTCTCGTTATCCGAGCGACCGCGTTCAGTCGGTCGTCGACGGCAGTCATCTGGTCTCTCCACCGTACGGGGGCTTCAGCATGTCGCTGGTCGACTCCAGCTGCGGCTGGATAGCCTCGGCATCCGACCTCGTTCGACTGCTCGAGTCGCTGTCCCATTCCAGTTCCGGTCGGGTCCTGCTCGGCAACCGGACCGTCGAAGCGATGCTCGCACGTCCCGGGTACGCGAACTCCTCGGTCTGGTACGGCCTGGGCGCGGTGGTGGAGCACGAGGGACGGTCGTACTGGCACAGCGGTACGCTGGACGGGTCGACGAGCATCGCCGCCCACGACGAGAACGGGTTCACTTGGTCGGCGCTGGTCAACTGTAAGATCAACCCGAACGACCTCGGGGACTTCATGCGTCACGCCATCTGGCGGATCTTCCTCGACCCGCGACTTCCGAGCGGAGGCGGAGACGACGCGCCTCAGGACAACACCCTCAACTCCGTCCTAGGTCACGGTCAAGGTCAGGGTCAGGTTCAGGGTCGTCGACCAAACTTCGTCGTCGATTCGATCTCAGGCGACGGAAAGAACATGGTAAAGCTGATGATTCCCGACTACAAGCTGGCGGAAGTCCTGGCCGGAGTTTCGTCGCGCCTCTACCGTCTCATCTGGCTCGACGCCTACGAGGAGCTCGGTCACGTGTTCTTCAACGCCGTCTGGACGGAGAACGACGGCGGCGCCACCAGGTGGCGCGCCTACTTCGACCTGACGTCATCGCGCTACCGGAAGCGCTACAAGGCGCGCGTCGCCCAGGGTTACCGACTGTCGCACGTCGAGACGTACGTCAGCAAACGCCGTCTGCGCTACGCCGCCATCTTCGTCAAGGACGACTGGCTGGAGTGGAAGGCGTACGAGGGCGTGAACCCGCACCGCCACAAGACGGAGTTCTTCCGGCTGCTGCGCGAAGGCTTCCGCCTCGTCGTCCAGTCGGTGACCGAGTACAAGGGCCAGGTGTACGTCGCCGCCATCTACGACAAGCTCTACATGGGCGAGATCCGCGTCCGGCTCGGCCTCGACCTCGACGAGTTCACGCAGGAGCTGGAGCGCCAGCTGGCGAACGGGCGCGTCCTGTCCTACGTCCAGGCGTACGAGAACCGCGGCCAGGTGAAGTTCAGCGCCGTCTGGTCGCCGCGGACCACGCGGTACTGGGCGGTCAGCCAGTCGATGACCAAGTACACGCTGCTGAACAAACTGCACGAGTTTGCCGTCGTCAACGTACCGCTGTCCTGCGTTACGGCGTATTACGAAGACGAGGTCCTTTACTTTGCTGCTCTCTGGCGGTGATCAATGGCCTTCTTCAGAACCCCCTCCCCCCACTCCTACTCGTTTCACTTCCTCCGGACCAGGGATATTTTTACACCCCTAACACTCCCCAATTTGAGACCGACACCTCCTCCCCATCATTCCCCAATCTCAGATGTGGGATGATCGTTTTTTGCTTGTCTGACTTTTTGGCAGGGGACCCCCAGAATTTACCGACACCCCCCAAATTGATAATCCTAGAAATAACCCTGCTCCGGACGACGAAGGAAAAAAAAAAGGACCAAGAAGAGGATCTAAGAGAAGAAGATTCGTCGGTTTGCCACGTTCCATTTTAAAGAAAAAACTTGTAGTTCTGAGGTGCTTAGAAGTTAGAATGTCGCACGACTGCAAGGTGGCCAAGAGTATTTTTCAGGCACAGTAACTTGGCAAAACAGAAGCGCATTGGCCTATATTTGACTAAGAATGCTGCAATGCATCACAAATCAATGACGCCCATATTAACTCAGTGTACTGTAATAGAGGAAACGTTAAACGGCATCTTATTGTAGGCCTACAACAGAAATATCTCGTATCAGCTGGGCTATACGAATGCAAATATATGGGTTCAACTTTGTTATATATTAGGCCCTACTAGCTGTTTGCCCGTCAAAAATGACGGGGGAGCTTGGCTATTTCCTACACCGATTTTTATAATTTAATGTTCCAGCATTTTGTTCAATGATTTATCTTTGACCAGGAACATGGCTTGATGAGCAATCTGACGTTTGCCGGGTTTCATATGTTATAGCTGGCCATTGGAAAAGACTGTCTCGCTAAAATGTATTCTTACATGTTAAAATGTTTGCTCGCTTGAATATAGTTATTCTTTTCCTCCTCCGCCTCATCGTCATCATCATCATCATCATCATCATCATCATCATCATCATCATCATCATCATCATCATCATCATGCGTCATGTCAAGTATTCCTCGTATTCAAATGCTAGCTTTTGTAACTTGTTGATATTCACTGCACATACAGGTTACGGTTAAGGCAAAGGGTTGCTCGTAGGCTCAAGAAATTGAAACTTTAGTCTTCGCAATGAACTGATTGTGGGAGTGAGAAGTAAGACACGAGTAGATAGATGGAGACAACCCATTCCAGAGCATGGGGGCGCAACAGGTATATAGGCCAGGTGGGCCATGGCTCACCCAATATTTAGGCCCAATGGGCCACAATGTGTTTGGCCCACCCAACTTCAATTGGCAAATTACAATGTTTTGTGGAACTAATAATATCCCAAAATCTCCAATATATTGGCATAATATTGCCATATATAATTGAGATATCACAGATGTGGAAGACCATTCAAAATTATTATATTTATATAACCATGCAACTGTGTTTTTTTCAATGATCGATTGATCGTAACGGCAAGAATTTCTCGCTGCGCTGTCTTGACTCTGAAATATTGGCCATGTTGGCCCATCCAATAGTTGGCTTGTGGCTCCCTCCATGGTTTTAATTCGTTTTATCACTCTTCTGAATTTTTGCATATCTATAGCCTACTGTAGCACTAGTCCTTGCTTTGTCCAGTTTCAAACAGGGTATCAATTTTATAATATTTTTGTGGTCTATAAAACCTTTAATTGAAGAAACCATCTCTCTTAAGCGCCATCTTAATTATCTCTCGATTGATTTTTTTAGACAATTGACAGAGAATAGATTTCTGAAGACATTTTGCATAGTGTCGTTTCAAATGGCTCATTATTTTTCGTGGCATTTCTAAAGCTCTAGAAAAAAATTGAGACAGAATATATTGACAATTCTAGTACGGTTTGACACAGCAAAGATGGGGACACAAGAATATGTGGTTTTAATTCGTTTCATCACTCTTCTGAATTTTTGCATATCTATAGCCTACTGTAGCACTAGACCTTGCATTGTCCAATTTCAAACAGGCCATGTTGGCCCACCCAATATTTGACTTGTGGCGCCCTCCATGCTCCAGAGAAGGTCCAGTTGCTCTGGATGACCGATGTTGGATTTCTTGTGACTCGAGCGGTACATGAATTTCGTGATTACGCTAATGGAGAATATTAGCAAAGAAAATAGGCCCCTAGTGCAGAAGGTCTCCAAGTAAGAGCGAGCCATAGGTCCCGCGTATCCGTTCTAAGCTACTGTTCCCATCCTAAAATTATTGCGAACCTCCAGCGAGATCAGATAAATAAAACCCGACCATCGAATCGCACTGGGAAGTCAAACGTAAGTAGGGCCTACGCATATATAGTTCAAAATCCCAACTTCCGACAAATTCAACCGTACAATGACGTTGACCAATTGCCTGAGGTTAAACTACGGCTGCATATTCTGCTTACGTTAGCTCTGGGCAAATTAACTATACAGTCAATCGCATAGGTCCTATAGAGAGCACGGGTGGCCAAACCCTTAGAAGGTGCGGGCCGCAAATGACAATTTTCAAAAGCTTGGGAGCCGCATTGCCACAATTAGTAACGAATACGCAGGGCCGCCGAGAGAAATTCCGGGTCCCGGAACAAAAAATTTGCGGGCCCTTAAGAAAAATGTATCAAGTCCCCGAAAAACCTGACAAGCAAAAAAAACGTTATCAACTCTCCAAAAACAGCCTGACAAGCAAAAAAACGTTATCGTCCCCCGATCTGGGCCCCTGAAAACTCCATGGGCCCCGGTACAATGTACCGGCTGCACCCCCTCTCATCAGGCCTGCGAATACGGAGTAGTAGGCCTACGTGTGATCCAATATTTTTGCAAAATTTTATTAAATCTCTGCTGCTGTTTTTATGGGACCCATGACAAAAATGACAAACAGGCAAAATTATTACTGTAACATGGTCATTGTATGCCTCTGTCGATCTGTTAATCTGCAAAAAATACTTAAACTTTTCGCGAGCCGCATATTCTGCTAGAAGAGCCACATGCTGCTCGCAGGCCGCAGTTTGGCCACCCTGTTGTAGAGCAGGCCCTATGGTCCTGCGTAATATGGCATTCTAAGTACACGACTCCCGTGACACGAGTCAACGGAAATTCCCGGTATTGTGTAATCGGCTCTAACCGGCCGTTGGTGCGTTATTTTTCAACGGGAACTTTTCTTCATTATGGCCTTCAATAGGAGGCGGCCTATATGCCTGCCTGGGCCTACGGGTTGTTTCGATACGCTACAAGAGAACACGCTACAAGACAGTTGCGACGTTTCTTAACAGCGGCGTAGCCAGGGTTCTGTACTGGGCAAAAAGGTTTCCACAGACCGACATTTCCAGCCTCGAGTAGAGGGGCTTGAGGGAGCAGGGTCATCTCTCTGAACTGGGCCTGGGACAGAACGACAGCAGCCCCCAATGTTGGGGAATACAAGATTCAAATCTTGAAATTTGAGCAAATTTTCAGATTCTATGACAGCTATTCGTCAATAGCCTTGTCCGTCATTAGATTAAATTTTCTTAATGTTTCTGGAAGAGTCTCTCTCACACTAGTGTTGGCCTACTCAAAGTGGCTGCGCTACTGAACATTTAGACACACGCGCACATCCAGTGTTTAATCTAGGCCGTTTCCGGGGGGAAATCGCCCTTTTCCCCGAAATTTCAAATCCCCCCGGAAATTTTGGAATACTGCATGGACTAACAGCGGCCCCTAGCAGAATTCCCCCGACTTTGTCAGTCCCCCGGCTTTTAGAGTTCCTCCCGGAGTCCAGGAGTCTAGATTAAATACTGCGCACATCCCATTAAATTTTAGTCCGACTAGGAGGTTTGGGGAGCTCCCCAGAAGGTCAGAGCTCCAGACTCAGACATTTTAGTAATAGGCCTGGCCTATTGCAATTAGACGGTGAAACCTGTGACATATTTTAAATAATTTAATTGTAATATATTACTGAGTCTTCAAAAGCTGCAGGCCTAATACAACTACGTATAGGGAATCTATTAACAACCCAATAAACACCAAACGTTGGGCCATTGCAGGGCCGACGCGTGTAAGTGCGGGCCACATGGCGATATTGGCCGAAGACCCGCCAACAGATTTATGCGACAGTGGGCCAATGAAGCTGGCCCAGCCGCGGCCAGTCGTCGCTTAATGCTTACCCGTAGTAATACCGCACTATAGTTCCGGCGCACTATTTTAGCTGCTTAATCAAGTGTAAATCAACAAATAACGTATAATATTATCATAAAGTTATAATTAATTACACTTATATTAATTATAAATTAAATTAGTGCATCCTTGTTTTGAATAACACTTAATCATAACTTTTAGAAGTTTTTGTAATTCAAATAAATGTTACTGCGGGACTGATATATGGCCGCGATCTGCTGCTCTCGTTAAACGCTGTGAAGTGAGTTGAATTTATTTTTGTAACAAGTTCATTTTTAAAACAAATCTTGTAATTCAATTGTCTGCACTTAATGTAGTGGTGAACTTTGCAATTTGAGGCTTCCCTATGAAACTTGACTTGGCTCTTAAAACATTGTCATGCGCTGTTGCGCCGCCATGTGATGGTATATAGCACGTGCGATCTATAATTATAATTGTGGAGGGGTGGGCGGAAACTGGCGATTAGAACCCACTGCTTACTGTTACACCTGTAATTCTCTGGTTTCTCTATTCACTGTTGTGTATAAAAGTTTAAGCATCTAGTATCGGAAAGTCGTGTCAATGTGTTCATTCATTCATTAATTCTTGGACGATTTCTATAGCGCTGTAACAAGGCTGAGGCCCACAACAAAAAGCGCTTTAACATCTCAACTATACCCCAACCCAAACAGATGCGTTTTAAAGCTCTTGATGAAGTGCTCAGGAGTATTAGCCGTGGTGACATCGTCGGGAAGAGAGTTCCACAAGATGGGGTTGCCGCGTGTGAAGGATCTCTCAAAAACTTAGTAGTCTTGGAGGGAGGAGGAACCTCAAGTTTGACATTTCGAACGGAGTGACAATCTCCTATCACTGCACTGCGGTCTCTTTACAACAGAGGCGAATACTCTGGACAGTACGGGTCCGTGTTGCTGATATGTGTGGACTTGCATAAGAATATGACATGCTTATGATGCTTATGCCAGTTGGTGCAAAATATTGTGAAATGGGTTCAAAATTTAAAATGTTGGCCTATAGTATAACAGCATTGAATGTCAGCTGGTCCAACAGATGCATTATGCAAATATAAGGAATTGTTTTAATAGATGCAATTAGCATTATGCAAATATAAGGAATTGCTTGAATAGACACAATTAGCATGTTCTCCAGTTTGTTAACGGTAATTTTAAAAGCATTTTACTATTCTTTCTTATATATAGAGACTCATATAGAGAACAAGAAACACAAACAGCACTTTTTTAGTGCAAGAGTGGTGGACAGATGGAATGAACTGGATGAGGGGATAGTAACGGCTACAACTGTGAATGGGTTCAAAATAAACCTCAGTAGTTTAGGATATTATATTGGACAGGAACAACAGTGGTTCTCACACAGGCAGTCCCTAGCGAACCACTTTAAACCTTGTTATATTATTATTATATATATTATTATATTATATTAAATCAACATGCTGTCCAGTACTGTTGTGGATGTGTTGTTCCAGCATTTGCTACCTCTGAGGAGTACTGCATGATTTTTGCAAAATTAAATCGAATTGATTCCAAAATTGAGATATTGTCGCGGAGTGTCACTATACTTGTCAACAGAGGTGGAACAAGAGGCAGCAGCTTGGATGTTCCCAAATGTCTGAAGGAATGAAACTGCCAGCCGATGCAGTCAAAGATTTGAAGGATGCAGCATCTTTTGTCAAGCAGAATGAGCAAGCTGGACAAGGCTTGGTTAGATGGTGTTAATTTTATTAACTGGTACAGTAAGATCCAGGTTGAGTGTTTTCATCTCTGATATTTATTTCTGAATAAATATTCAGATGTTTATCTCTTAATGGGCCTTCTGTTACCCTATTTGAGCCATTTAAATATGCAAAATTCGATGTCTCAAATTAGCCTAGCAAGATGATGTACTCTGCCGAGAACATTGAACATGCCAGTAGGGCCCAAAATTTATACTTTAGCCAATGCTATCATGTATTGGATGTGTTGTACCAGTACATTACATGTAGCCTACCTAGTAAAATACGACGTACTTTATGAAGGTTTAACTGGAACTGTTTAGGCAAGATACTTGTCAACATTTGGAGCGACAACTATCACCGACCAGTTAATGGTATGATGAAGGCGATTATGATGAACGAATTGTCCTGCCAATTCAACTGGGCTGAAACAGAGAGAAAGCACAGCTTCCAAGCACTGGGATTGTCACCTTCCAAGCACTGGGATTGTCACCTTCCATATGTGGTATATGCACTTTTATTTTGTTTGCAGATTTCAGGTCACAGTGGTTGTGTTTGTATATATTTGATAAGAGTTTGAGTCATTGCAATAGATTGCTTTTTCTGTCACTTCAAAACAGCTGTTAAGACAAACTTTATTTATTGACACTGACTGTAATGGGCTTAAAACAATACAAAGTGATTTGCAGTTATGTGTTGGAAGTTGGTTAAACTAACAGACTATGCACCATAATGATTCCAGAGCAGCAAGCTAGAAGTCCAATTACACCAAACTCTTGATCAGTACGTTAATAATAATAATAATAATAATAATAATAATAATAATAATAATAATAATAATAATAATAATAATAATAATAATAATAATAATAATAATAATAATAATAAATGTATTATTACTGCTCACCCAAATATATGCTGATGTCAGGCTTCATATTAAATTGACCAGTGCCAATATTTAGGTGTTATGTCTTTTGTTGTAATTGCTTGTACTGTGCAGCTCCTTCAGTTACTGTCCATTATGGATAGTGTTGCTGCAATAGTGCAGGCTTCTAGTGACTTGTAAATACATTGACCAACTTGCTTGAGATACCAATCGTTAGCAGCTGTGGCTGGTATGAGCTAATGCAGACGCATATTCTTAAAAACTCAGAGCAGATTAGCATGTTTGACCATAGGTATACATCATCTAGAATGCAACTTTAGGGTGAATATTACATGAGGTATTATTGAGAGAAAATTATATATTTGTATTTCAAATCAACAGTATTTGATGTCTCAATACTGTTGTCTAATTTGCAGATGCTGTGCGAATTAAGAACAAACGAGAGATACCGTCAACAGGCTGGCTGAAGATAAAATTAAGGTCTGGTTGAGACAGGCTCGGGACAGAGATGGTGGTCGGAAACGTTTTCTGACTGCTGCTGCAAAACAGTCATCTGATAAAAGACGTTTTGAACAACTTCCCTCAGACCAGGAGTCTGACAACAGTGTCAAATCTGATAACTGACCTAATTTTTAAAACAATGTCACATATTTAAATTACGATATAGTGAAGAAATTGTTTAGAACTGGTCATTTTATTCAAATTAGTTGTTCTTTTGGACTTTCAATTTGACTAGTTTTCATTGCTTTTTGGCAGACATTGTAGCCTTTTTGTACTGTGCAGTCTGCAGCTGACCCCATGCACGCCACATTGAGGCAAGAGATTACACTTGCCCTCCTGGAAAATGCAAATACCAATATTTCACACTAAAATTTGAAAACCTTGATAAAATACTAACTGTGACTATTGTGTTAAAATGTTTTTCCCTCCTGGAAAAATTTATGTTGCATAACCGTGATCATTGTGTTTTGCTCCTCCTGGCGAAAATTCTGATGGCTGTAACCAATTAGTAAGCAAATTTAATATCTGTTAAAGAGATTTCATTGTCGTTTTTGGCTTGTATTTTTTTATAATATCTATACCAGTAAATCAGTTGAGGCTGTAGATGGCAATCAATAATTTTCATATATTTTTGTTGTCAGATCTGATCAATAATTGATATTGGCTGTTAAAATGTTGTACCACTTACGTGAAAGTTTTTAGCATTATTTTTGTTCAAAAATTGTCACAGCAATTATGTTGATACATGTTCACAATCAGTGTTTATTCTAGCCATCTTGACATTGGGGGGATTTAGAAATGTTTGGGGGGATTTAGAAATGTTTGGGGGGAAGGTCTGAGTCTCCAAAACCTTGACAAGCAAAAAAAGATCATCATCCATCCTTCCTAATATCCTTTACCCTTCTCAAGTTCTCATTTACCCTTCTCAAATGCCCTGGCAACCAAATAAATTGTCGTCTTTACATTTTGCCCTCTCCATAAAAAAAAAGCCCCCATCCTCACACTTTTGGGGGGGAAATTATAAAAACTTTGGAGGGAATTCCCCGAGAAGGCCTAGAATAAACACTATCACAATTGATCATCGATCTTGCATTGTAAGTTGTATGCTGACTATGTTTGTCATTGATTTTTAAAAATTAATATGTTATGTTTTAGAAGTGAAGGGTGTGAGAGTTTATATATGGTAGGATGGTGCAGTATTATATGCTGGCCCACTGAAGGACCATTGAAGGCCGGATACAGATACGAACTGAGGCCTTTGATGGCCGGGCATGTAGGGCCTTTATAGGACCAATTTGCAAAATCTATGAGGGCCCACTGCAGATATAAATTGAGGGCTTTGAGGGCCCGACATGCAGAGCCCTTTATAGGGCCAATTTGCAAAATCTATGAGGGCCCAATGCAGATATGAACTGAGGCCTTTGATGGCCCGACATGTAGGGCCTTATAGGACCAATTTGCAAAATCTTTGAGGGCCCAATGCAGAAAAATAGCAATTATCGACATTGGCCCCTCAAAAAAAAATTCATTGGCCATATGATAGGGCCAACAAACTGTGTTGATTGGGAACCGCCCAAAAGTTAAACACCCCCCTCCCGAAAAATTTCCCCGCGACTTTGGGCAATTCCACGACTGATCCAGTTCAACTGATCCAGTCCAAATAGGGGGGTTCGGGGACCGCCCCCTCGTGCATGGCTACGCCAATGTGTATTAATATATTTTCTTATCTCACAGCAGCTAACGCTGACAATTTCAATTATTGTCTAAAGCTTCGCTAGTTGGAGTTTCTTAACGCTGTTTCAGACGTTATTAACGTCCGCTTAGGTTGCTTTGCATCACAGGAAGGCCGTTTGTTGATTAATTATTGAGAGATCTTTCTAGGTAAGTTTAGGCCTAAGCGTAGGCCCTAATCGGTTAAGTGGACCGATGAGCTGCTGTACTTTCCTGGATTGTAATGTCTTCCTATTCCGATAATTTTGTGATATGTTTGATCTACAGCTACAAACAATTTGTCATTTTATTGTAAATGCCCGAACTATTGTAAGTAATTTGAACTAATTTCTACCATTTATACTGTGGTTTTTAACGCAGGAGAGATCCTACTGGAGCAATTAAAACCAGTTATTACTAAATTAATGCTATAATTAATCAATCATTTGAGCGTTATTATTAAGCTTTGTTCTAGCCAATACACTGCGACCTATATCTCGGTAATATACTTATATTCAAATGCGTAGTTTTTGTCATTTGCATGTCTTCGATATTACCGGTACACGATAAAAGCTCGTTTGCCTGTCAGTCTGATTCTAAGCATATTATCAAGAAGTCGTATTGCTGTGTTCATTTTATATTGATGTTGATGTTGTAAGAGTAACCAGTTGTAGGGTTTACAACACGTTGTTGAGGTTAACGGTAGAAATGACTTACTAATACACTGTAGTTATCAGACTCAGCAGTGTTTAAAACAAGTATATAGGCCTACAACTGGATTGAGACCTCAATAGAAAGCAAATCTTGATCTTCGTTTGACCTTAAATTAGGGTCAGTATAGCGAGCAAAGTAATGAAAGTCCAGATTTATTATTTTTGACAAATTTTTAAATGTTGTAGTCAGTCTGTAAATTAGCTGGTTACGTTTGCTGACATTCTATACCTGAGGTTGTTTTAATTATTTCAGATCAATTTCCAGTTGCACAAGTTTTTTTGAGATGTCTTTGAATAATCGCAACACTGAAAGGCGCCTGAAGCTTCAAAAGATTAAGAACAGTGTACATTTTCCAGATGACAAAAGCAGCAGTTTCCCATACTTGGGTAAAGAAGTCACGGAGTGTACCACTGTCCTAAAGCCAGACTGGGACCACAAAGTGGAGAAAAGCGTTGAAAGCATTCTTACAGAGAGACGCGCCATAAACTGGTGCCGTACAATGCAGACAATTCATCCGCTGAAAATCACTGGTAGCTATAAAAATCTTTGCTCTATTTTTTGTCGCTAAAGGTAAAACATAAAGGACAACGTTTGATCTGGAGGGACCCGGGGTTTTATACTCGTGCCCACTGGTCAAAGATGATGCCCAGTAAGAGTAGAAAATTTGGGTTTGGGCCTCTTACTACTCTTTAGAAAATGGACCTTTCACATTAAATATATTCCACACTCAATTTGCGACCAAATATAGAAAATCTAGTTATGATTGAATGCCGTCTCTGCTATGTGCAAGTCCATTAAGTTAAAAATCAGCATGAAATTATGGAAACTACCTTGTATATTTCGTTCCCATTTTCAAGGTTAGTTAAACTGATTGATTGATGCATTCAGCCAACAGTCAAATTCCAGAGTATGATGTTGAATATTCATTGATTTCTGTTATAAATGTGTTACTTTTTAAATTGAAGACTTTACACTTCTATTTTCATCAGTTTTCATATTCATAGTGACCTAGAAAATTGGATCTTACTTACGTTTTTTACTTTAATTTAAACCTGAATTGAGCTAAAGCTTTCATGCTTAATTTTTTGTATTAATACATTAAAATGTGTAATTATCTCATTGCAAGGTCAAGACAGTTGGTTCCTAAGTGCTATTTCAATGGCACTTTGGAACTTTTGTGATGCGGCCAGTTTCCTTCATCGTCTTCTTTTTGTGTCTGTTTCTGAATTTGCAAAAGACGTAATATTTGAACATTGGATTAGAAACATGCACATAAATGAAACTGTAAGTGGCAGCTTGTATATTTTATTATATTTTATTTTAGGCTATTACACTCAATGCTTAAAATTGCACAGACCACAGTGATTATTGTATGTTTCATCCCATAGTTTTAATATTGTGTTTGATGAATATCACTTTTTGAAACTTTGAACTCCATCTCCACAACACAAAACTTGATTGCAGTTTTAGTAATACTGTCTCCTATTCAATATCTATTAGCAAAGGCAATAAAACTCACTCTGACCCTTTCAAATAAAGCTTCATAAGCACTATTGAGGTCAGTGTTTTATCCAGACTCCAGGCCTTTGGGAAGGGAATTGAAACCTATCGGGAGGGGGAATTGACTTGGCTGGAGGGGAAGACACACAGTTCAATGCAAAATTTTGGTAAGTGCTGGGATTTTTTGTGAGGGGAATGTTGAGGCTTTGGGAGGGGGATCTCCCGCCCCTAACAGGCCTGTATAAAACACTGATTGAGGCTCTTAATCTGCTCCTCTTATTTTGTGCAAAAGCTTTTCTAGATTTAATATCAATGTGTTTCTCTGTTGTATTATTTTGACCATTTTGTTACTGACTTGAATTCGTTTGCTTTAATTTATTAATCATTTAGTGAAATATTACAAGATTAAAATATTAACGTACTGTACTAGTTTCTGTGCACAATTCTGATTTAGGAGGTTAAGAGATACGCTTGATGACGGCCTTTTGAAGAGCTTAAACTGATTATGCTACATTTGTCTTAGATGACTGAAATTGGCTTTGAAAGGTTTATGGATATGACTCGCTGTTCTTCCAAAGTGAAAGAACCATCCACAGAAATAGATTCTAACCTATATCCACATCCAATGCACATCTTCATCATGTCTAACCTACTTCGTCGTCCCATTATGATAATTGGAGATGAGGATGAAGAATGCACTGGACTCTACCTTCCAACGCTGTCCAAGCCCGAATACTGCACAAAGTGGCCATTGATTCTTACTATGTGCAATGATTCATTCCTTCCTCTTGTGAATAAAGAACTTCTGGTCGCTGAGACGAAGCTTTCGGAATCTGCGATACCACTTGTGTCGTCCGAATTGTGTCCTGTTAAAGTGAAGTTTCTTTTGGGAACAGAAGAGAACGAGGCATTTGCGCTGTTACAGAACTACATCTGTACTACAGAACATACTTTTAAAATGTCAAGCGATAACGAGTTGTCTCTTATACTTTCGGCAAAACTGAACAATCAGCCCTTTGAGGTCGATGTAGGTCCACCGGGTGAACAGTTCTCTATGAAGCAGACACCACCAATTCCGAATGTTATGCCGCCTGTTCCTTCGGCGTCCAATATTGCTCTGAATAAGTTATCCGAAGCTTCATCTTGCATTGGTAAAGTAGAAATTCATTCAGTATTTTATTTTATTTTAAAAGAATGGGTTTCATTCAGCCCCAAAATGAAATTGGTGATTAATATTTTCTTTACTATGTAGATGCACTTTGGCATGCTTTATTGCATGAATAAATGTGTGTGTGTGTGTGTCTGTGTGTGCATGCACACCTTGTGTTTAAACACATTGTTAGTAATAGTAGGTAGGATATACTTATTTCTGCCATCCCCATCCATTATATTTCTTTGATCACATGGTTGACCATTGTACATTGGATGATATTATTCACTCATCGTGATACAATGCAATACAATACAATACAAGATCGCTTTATTAGACTTTTAATTCGTTTCATCACTCTTCTGAATTTTTGCATATCTATAGCCTACTGTAGCACTAGCATTGTCCAATTTCAAACAGGGTATCAATTTTATAATATTTGTGTGGTCTATAAAACCTGTAATAGAAGAAACCAGCTCTCTTAAGTGCCATCTTATCTCTCGATTGATTTTTTAGACATTTGACAGAGAATAGATTTCTGAAAGACTTTGTATAATGTCGTTTCAAATGGCTCATTATTTTTGTGGCATTTCAAAGCTCTAGGCATTTTGGCAAGCTCTAGAAAAAAATTGAGACAGAATATATTGACAATTCTAGTACGTTTTAATACAGCAAAGATGGGGACACAAGAATATGTGGTTTTAATTCATTTCATCACTCTTCTGAATTTTTGCATATCTATAGCCTACTGCAGCACTAGTCCTTGCATTGTCCAATTTCAAACAGGCCATGTTGGCCCACCCAATATTTGGCTTGTGGGGCCCTCCATGTTAGATTAACCTTGGCAAACACAAGATCAAAACATATTACATAATAATACATAATACATATCTTACGTATCAAATGAGGAATTTTTATGAGGGATAACCAAACTTAAAGGCCACATGCACAGTTCAATTGTCTATGAGAACATTGGCAGAAAGTTAAATTTTAACACTAGACTGAGGTGCTGTTGTAGGTTTTAATGGTCATTGACCTATTTGCATGTTACAGAAGAAAATGAAGAAATGTCAATGTTGCAAGAGACTTGTCGTTTCCTTGGATGTAATTCATTTGTTTCGACATTTACAGAACCTTATTGTTTGGACCATGTAGGACGGGACAATAATTCTGAATATCATAATGGGCCTGAAAGGAATTTAGGTAAAGATTTTTGTCGTTACTTTTCATGGATCTAGGTATGTTGATCTCACTTAAGCATCTGCACAAAAACAAAATTGATAGATTTCACAATTAAATTTTCATTCCTTTTCATGAAAGTAATCCCTGTTCTTTTTTCCTTGCAGGAAAGTAGCGCTTCAGTGGCGTTAGTAACCAACCATGGTGTAAAGTAGTGTGAAAGTAGTGTTATGACTGCAATGTTTTCACTTTTGAAAATTTTGAGTGTATCTCAATTTAGCATTCTGGATTTTCATGGGTATGGATTTGGGTCATGTATCAGGATCTAACTGTTCAACAATTACTCAGCCCAATGCAATTTATCTTTCTCTGGCAGATAGTATTTAATCAGGAATGATGTTCCATTTAATTGTATAATTGTATTATTTGATGCAGCAATGATGCTGATGCTGTTTAAAACTAATACAGTTCTCTCTCTCTCTCTCTCTCTCTCTCTCTCTCTCTCTCTCTCTCTCCTCTCTCTCTCTCTCTCTTTCTCTCGTCTTACCAATTTATTTGAGATAAACCTTGTATATGATTTTCTTTGTTGTGATTTGTAGTTGTAGTTTGTACACCAGATGAAAATTTGATATAGGTTGAAAATTTTGATCAACGGGGTTAATGTATTGTTATTATTTTAGAGTTTGCTGAAATTTCCTTAGTGAATGAAAGATGCAATGAGGCACAGTGCCCACATTTTGCTTCACGGTTTACTTATCCATATTGCTATGAGCATATGGACCGGAAATCAGCGGAGTGCTCTGTCAGAACAAAGCAGAAGTGGAACCAGCTTCCACCTGGTTAGTGGATCAAGAGCTTAGTTTTTTATTTAGTTCATAGGCTCAGAATGGATGTCAATATGGACTGCAAAAAATTTTAGGATAATGCATTGTGCATCACTATTAGAGTGCTATATAAATAGAACGTTTGAAACTTACTGTCAATAGCAATTGAGTTATATAGGAAACAAAGAAGAATGCATTTTTTCCCTTTGTTTTCTCGTTGTTCCTGGGCCAATCAGAGTTGTAATAAAAAAATTTAAGATTTCTTGGTTTCATGTCTGCTGCCTGATAATTTAGGCATAGTCTAATGTAAGAACAACCAATTCAATTCAGAGACTATAATTTTTTTCTTGAATCCAGATTTATGCAAGTTCTGCACTTCTAATGCATACATCTCTTCATTATTTCCTTTCTTAGTATAAATAGCCAAAAGATTGATTCACTGAATCCTTAATTGTTTTTTATGTTTCTGTATGAATCAATGAATCAATCAGATAGTTCAGTTTTAATGGAAAGCTGTCAACATAACAAGTGCAAGAATTATGCTTCACGGAATGTTTATCCATTCTGCTACGAACACTTAGACGACCACTCAGTTCACAGAGGAGGATCCACTTGCGGCATGCCAAAGACCAATGAGCCAACATTTGGCAAAGGTTGTAATATGTCTATTTAGGTTGGATAATGTTTCTCTTAAGAGTTTGTAGATGATGTTTAGCCCAAAATAATTGCCGCACTTGCCTGTTTGTTGTAAGGTCTGAGTTGAAACACTTCAGCTCAAGTAGAAGCTTATTTTCATTTATTATTTCTGCCCTTTGACTCAGCTGAGAGCAGTGCATTGCATGGTAGGACAGAAAGATGGGGAAGGAAAAGTTGGCAGGCCCTTCAGGATTTGGTTCTTCCATAGTCTGTTGACGTTTACTTTGGCATTTTGAAGCCATGGTAATACCTACAAACATGAGTTAGATCAATACTGTCGCTATGCTGTATATAGAGGCAGTATTGGTTTGATATGTGTTAAATACAGGATATGGTATCATAGGAGTGTCTTGAAAGTTTATGGATTTATGGTTACAACTCACAAACAGGGTCTGATTTACCAAGGAAGGCTAGAGAAACTAACCTCCCCACTGGTTGAAGACAGGACGACCCCCAATGGGGTTATTAAATTTTATTTCAAGATAGGCAGAACTTCAAGGGGTTTTGTGAAATTAAAATACTGTTCATAAGGTTTTGACTGTTCGTGTTCGTTGTTTTAGATTTTGACATTTCAATCATGGCCCAGTCTTGTGCTCATCCAAACTGCAGCAATCATGCCTCTAAGAATGTGTTTCCTGTCTGCTATGAACATCTAGACTCACCACTTGCAACCGCCAGCAGATCTGCAGCAAAAGGAGTTGAGCAGCTTCCATACACAGGTGAGAAAAATTTATAATGAGCTTCATTCATTAAGAAATTGACCACCAGTGGCGTCACCAGGAATTTTGGGTTGAGGGGGGGCAAAATGGGGCTGGCCGGTCAGATTCCTTATCCCACCCCACACACTCCCTCCACAAAAACTTTCTCACTGGATTTGCACGAATCTGATAGATGGTCTGGGGTCAGGTGAGGGGAGGAGAGGGGGCAGATGCCCCCATTCCCCCCGTGGCGACGCTAATGTTGATCACAATTGGGTTATAGCTATTTTATTGGTCACTGCTCCACAACAACAGGCTCTTAATTGTTTTGAGCCTAAGAGATTTTAAAACAACTTCTGAGGTTAACAATTTACTCACATATGAATCTAGTCCTCCCTAATGTTACTTCTGCTAATTTCAGATTTATTATCCTCATTCACTGTTGATGCCAGGCATGGTATTCCTGTTAATGCTTATATTTCTCCATAGCTGATTATATATCAAACACCACAACTTTAACTGTCATTGAATTTCTGCATTTTATGAATATGAGTCACAAACGTTGGAGTATAACTTGAGTAAAATTCAGCCAAATCAATAGAAATTGAAGTCTATTTGACAATCAATATTTAGATGTAGCGCTTCTAGCTGCAACGATGGATCAATCAATGACCATCATTTTCTTATTCATTTATTCTATTGATTGTCATATGGATGTTGCAGGGCAACTAGTGAGCTCGTTCAACGAATCCCAATTGTTAGGTGCACCAAGACAAGTACCAGATGTTGAAGACATTGGCAAGAAGTTTCGAGAAATAATGAGGGAACTAGAGGCAACAGCCAGAAACAGTTCATTCTGTTTGAAATCGGACTGCACTAATTTTGGAAATAGCAAATGTCGTGGCTACTGTCACAGCTGCTACTACAATTCGTTAAAGTGACGTTCTGAAAAAGTCTCCACTGCCATAATTAGTGTCTTCTTGCTATATTGTAAATTGTTTTGTGCTGTTCTTCACTAATTCAGCTTTATGGATGTTGAAATTCTGATCACCTGTACTAGTGTTTTTATTACATAAATATGGTCAATCAATTTTGATCATTAGTTTTGCTGATTCATAGACAAGGTTTGGAATATAAATATTTCATATACTGTACATCTAACTGAGTTGACTGAAAATTTTAAAAATTAATTCATTTATGGCTGAAGCCAATTCAATAAAATGGTTTTCAACAACATTTTATGATGCCTGTTGTTTGCACCTAAAGAATTGGATTCATACATAGCAATAGTGAAGGCAAACTACTAAACTATAAGTAGTTCTACTGTGTTTCAGTGCACATTCAGAAATTGCCCTTCAATGGCTCACCATAAAAAAATTGTATATCAGAGCAGTAAACAATGCACAAAATTATGAGGAATGAGGATCTGCTGAATGGCTGACAATACAATTTCTAGATGGAAAAGTAAACGGCTGTGAGGATCAAGCTCTCATATTTAAATCAGTTGATGCCAGAACGCTTCCATTCCTTCGACACAATTCGTTTGGCTATCCCTGACAACCCAAAACTCTGATATGCATATGCGATTGCCTTAAAGTGGTCTTTGAAAGGCTGTAAAGGCAATGTCGAAAGTGAGAATTTTTTCCTAAAATTTCGACATTCAGTTGATGTATCTTTTACCAATATTTTGCTGATGTCATTGTAATCATTCAGTGTAGGCCTGAACAATATTCTAAATTTGAAAAAATCAGGCGCTATGAGAAGATGGTCAAGTTAGGCAAAACCGGTTTTTCTATCTCGTTAATGAACCATAGTCTTACTCTAGCATTGGCGGCTCCACAGAGGGCCCTATTGAGTGCCTGGCCCCCAGTGGCCCCCCTGTTGGGACCTTATACTTAATGCTACATACATAACAACAAATGGTTGCCACCCCCATGATTAGAAGTTGCCACCCCAACGCCCCCCCCCCCCCACTTGCGAAATCCTGGAACCGTCACTGTACTCTAGTGCTAAATACCGTTTGATCAGCTGTTATCCAGTTATGCGTTGATATCTTTAAAAAACTATAGCTTGATTGAAAGTGGCATAGGAGACATTACAGTCTGTGTGGAAGCCACTATAGGGGCGCTAACAGGGCTTGCACTTCGTTCCGTAACCCACTCTGCCATCTTACGCTCTCAATATTTATTCCTAGGCGACAAAATCTCGAAAAATCCTGCATATACAAATTGACAAATTTTTCGAACATCCGACGCCATAATATTAAGGTATATCTATAATGCGACGCTCGTGGCGTGAACATGCAGGGCAAGTACGTCATCGACGAACGTCGTGCACTGGATCTTGTTGTTGAATGCCTTGTCTGGGGTATGAGTGTATGCGCGTGCGATGTGCGTTTCGTGCTCGAAAAATCAAAATGGAAGGAGTGAACATTCGCCACAGGAACCGGATCAGCTTCGCCAACATGGCCCTACAGTCGTTCGCCCTCGATAAACCGGACTCCGCTGACGCTGCCTACGACGACGAACAGAACCACGTCCAGTCCAGCCCCCGTCCGCCTCCCCGACGGAAGGATGGGATACAGCACGCGATCAGCTTCAACGCCTCCGCTCCTTCGATGGCCACCCCCGCCTCCTCCTCGGATGGACCTCTGGACGATGAAATCCGAGGTAGGACCGACCCGGTCGACGGTCAGAGGTTCTCCGGTTGTCTGTTTCGTTCGGTCGCTTGTCTGGTCGTCGCCCTGGGCGCCACCTTAGTCTTCGAGTTCGCCCTGGTCGACGTGGGGCTGACGTTACAGAGGCCGATCCTGGTGGCGATGCAGCTGTTCTGTTTCTTCTTTCTCTTCTATTCGGTCGCCGGTCACCTTCGAAGCGTCTGGCTCGACGAGGTCGTCTTCGCCGTGTTCTGCGTTTGTATAGCCGTCGAGTTTCTGATCGGCTGTGTCGTTGCACAGGACTCGGTGAACGCCTCGTCGACGCAGCCTCTGCTGACCCTGCTGCTGCTGCTCGCCGTCGGTGGGGTCAGCATGGTCCTGTCACTGGACGTCATTCAGTGTGCCCTCGTGATGACTGGAATTAGCGTCGTTCGGTTTTTCGCCTGTTCGACGATCAGCGATCTTCCGCCACGATTGAAGCCGGTGCTGGCGTACTGTAGCGGGGCGGTTGGAATTATCGTGGCTCGCTACCGACTTATAGCCACGCACTCGGCTTCGGCCAACTGCTCGGATCTGTCGAATAAGGGACTGAAAGAAAGTTGTGTAGAAGCAGGTGAAGCCGCATTAAAAAATTCTCAGCATCGCGTGAAGCCTCGACGAATCTCGTTACCCAACCTCACAAGAAAAAATACAGTAAGTATATTTTGAATGGTTTGTATTTACCAGTGCTCAGACAAAGTCTGTTGCCAAGCAAGTACTGCTTCAGTGGTATTCTGAGGCAGGAAACACATTATAATGCATGCAGTTGCATTTTTGGAGTTAATGCCATCACTGAGCATGTGATTTTGTATAGTCTTTGATAGTCTAATTGCAAAGTATATTTTTGTGCATAATGACAAACAGCACTATTGTATGTTTTTTCCTTGAATGTCATTTTTAGTTGGTTGGCTTTGTGTGCTATTGAACTGGCAGTGTCCATGAGTTGGCGATGGCTTTTTGACTGTATTGTCTGCCTCTTATTCAAGTAAATTGCTTGAAAATAGGCTGCATCATTGGGTATGGCTTTTGCAAGCATTAGCTGAGATGTGGAGGAGATGTTGCCCTTTCAGGAATGTAAATCCAGCAGCAATGCTTATTTATAAACTAGTCTTGTTTGCTTTAGTCGTTGGTCTGATTTAAATTGTTTATGAGATTAACCTCTTGGTTTGGTCTGTAAACTACAAGAGTGGTGTTATAGCAATGCACTGGGCTTCACTTGATTGAGAGCTTTTCTTTGCAGTCTACATAGGGCTCATCCATATAGTACGTATGCAAAAAGGCTTATTTTCAACCGCCCCCTCGCCCGTGGCACACAGCATGCATACGAAAAATCTCCAAAATCCAACCCTCCCTCTCCTCTCAATGTGTATGTACTATATGGATGGATCCATACTTAAATTTATATTGTTGCTTCAACTGTTGCTAGTGAAGGTCAGATTTCATTAAGTAAGTCTTTTAATATAATGAAGCATTTATTCAATGTGATACTTGAGCACTCAGAAGCATTTGGTTCGTGGTGCTAGGTACTGACATTGAAAGAACTATTTGTGATTGGCATTATGGTGAAACAGTAGCTGATTTTGTGTATAGCAGATATATGTTGAAGGTTTGTTGTTTAGTAATATGAGGCACTTTCCTATAGATGACCTTCGTTGAAATTTCCTTTTAAGCCTTGATTTCTTATATGAATGGAGATATTTACCAGTGCCGGTAATCGAGTTGTTCTTTTGGAGGTTCTTTCGAGTAAAATTTTCGAAAATATTTGGGGGTGAATTATGATAATTTCAGGAATGGAATATTGAAATGTGACACATTTTCTCTATTCAATGTGTCTATAATGTATGTAGCTTGGGAAACCTTGAGTTTACTGTTTCTTGTTTACTTCAGTAGAACATCGACTTGTGGATGGATATAGGTTTTTGCCTTGACAGTAGAAAAGCCAGTTTTAAATGGCTGAATGGTCAGTAATTGCAAAAGCCAAAAATGCAAAGTCGTTTGTCTATAGCAGTTTTTATAAATGGTAGAGTAGTGAACAGTGGCACACAAGTTAATTTGCTTGAATAGCAGAATGTTCAAAGTAAATTAATTTTAGGGAAATTTGTGGCAGCATGTTTTGCTAAGCATATACAGCTTTTTGACCTTTTTCATTAAGTGTTCTGGTGCAGATCAATAAGACATTAGCACCAGAGAGAAAAAATTTCATTGCCATGTGTTTATCATGAATATTTAATTAAAGTAGCAGAATCATTAGAAGTAAAATGGCCCACTTAGACAAGCATGACTAAACTAACTTGAGAGCATATGGCAAGATGCTATTAGACAAGAATGGGCATTGAGCCTTTGATTTGACTGCATTTTATAAATGAAATTTGCAGAAATTTCGTTTAGATAAATCTGATGTTTTTGATACACATTGGAGTCCTTCTGTCTGTGTAGGCCTTGATGTTTTTACTTGGGACTTGTGTCATGTCATTGATAAATTATAATAGTTTTCTTAATTGCTGTGACTGGGCATTTGATTGGTTATCATCAAATTAAATGGCTAGAGTCAATTTAGAGTTTAGGATATTATAATTGGATTCTAACTGATGTTAATATCATTTTCTTCATTTCATTTTGTCAATCGTTTTCAGATTAGAAGGGATCTGTGACTAAATTTCTTGAGACAATTTGAGGCTTTCTGGAACTGATGGCCTCCTTCCAGGGGAACTTTTTATCAGATTTTTTGGAGAAAGTGCTGACTGTCATTAAGTTTAGTCCACTGAAGTCCAGTGATGCAACACGTTGATTGACACGAATCTTTGTTACTGGTTTTCACTCTTGTCAACGGCTTTGTCAAGGTCCCTAGTATAATAAAGTATCTTAATGGGAATTAGTTTTTGCAGTCCTGATCATTTCCACATCCGGTGATAGTGAATTTTAAGCAACTACCGGTAGTTATCCAGCTTTGCTTGCTATTTAGGCTCCAATGTCTGTCTGATGTGAAGCTATTTGTAAGTCTAAAGTAGACTGCAATTTAGTTAGCATTGTGCCTGCACATGTGCTGCTAAATCACAGTGTAGGCTTATGTGTTCACTATGTACTCTGCATATTTGTAAGTGTTGTGGAATATGTTAAGAGGATGTGTAAGGACCAGTCTCCTTATCTATGTTTAGCCAGATGGCAGCTTTGTGAAGAGGTCCTAAACTTGAGTTTCCCTATAGTTACACTCATGTGATGCACCCAGTATCTGTAGGATGTACCATGCATGGCCTGTGAACAAGTGCATTGACTCCATGTGCAGTGGAGTAGTGGTGGGATTTCTGCCAAGCAACCGGAGGGTAGTGGGTTCAAATCTGACCCTGCCATGCATTGTGTGGTGACCTTGTGTGAATGACTTAACATGTGCTAGAAACCATGTAATAATAACATTATATTTGGAGGAGGAATAGGATACTCTGATTTAAGTGGTATTGGCAATATCTGTACATTTTTCTGGGTCATTAATATTTCATGGGGTTATATGGTCAGCGGTCTTCACCCGTGGCCCATCAAAATTTTAAGACTGTGGGCGGTCGTGTAGTGTATGAAATTTTAAGTTCTCAATAATTGACAAATGAATTTTTGCAATGCAATCTGTGCATCTACTCTGTGGTGTATTGGTCAGATTTTAATTGGTTTCTTCCATGGTGTATTGTTACAGGATTGATTGGAGCTCAACATTAATTTTGACAAATATATCATAGATGTTTAATTGCCATCGACCCTTGGGTCAAAGGTTCAGTAGGTCATGGATCATTTTGAGTGACCCACTGCCATCTCTCCATCAGCTGTCTGGCATTTTGCTTCTTCATTACTTTGCAGAAGAATGGAGAGGCCGAAATTCAGGAGATTTCTTAAGGTGGAGATTTGATTGCATGCAATTCAGGGCTTCAGTTGCCATGTGGATGCCAGTTGCCATGGTGATTTTATGCATTGCTATAATGGTTTAAGGATGGTGCCATATAGGTGTTTGCAGTGTTAACAGCTGCTTTCAAATAAAATTCAAATCAAGACCCCAAACGTACCCATGTACACTACAGTAACTTAGTTTCTGACGGCTTATCTCGCTTAATATAGCATCTAAAGAGTTGCCGTCAAAGGTTCACATATAGGAGGGTTATCTCTCAAGATTCCCACAGTTACCTGGCTCAAAAAATCAAATTTATGAAAATAAATTGCCCCTTTAAATCAGGGTATTTAAATTTTCCCCATGTTTAAACACAAGTCAAAGGAAAGTACTGGTAATTAAAAATGATCTTTTATTAAAAGGTAACATCTATGATCTTGCCATCTTATGAAAAAAATGAATCCAAAGTTTATTCTCAGGTTATATATATATATATATATATATATATATATATATATATATATTTAAAAATATTTTTTATATATATATATATTATTTTTTAAAATGCCCTCGGTACTTCATTTCCGAGAGACTTATGAAAAAATTGTCCGGAGACATATAGAAATAGTGTGCTGTTAACTCTCGTCCGGTTCGAGGTGTGAAAAAGAACCTCGGAAGGCGATTGCGTTGAAGCGTTGAATTGTAACTGACAACCGCTGGAAAAGGAAACTGCCTTCCCTTTTGTCTCCGGATTGTTGAGCTAATCGTCGACCCAGCTCGTGAAGAAAACAGAGATCGTCATTGTTGATGGGGCCTAGAATCTCGAATGCAATGGGCAGGAAGATGTACGTGGCTGCCAGATTTTGATATTTGGACGTTTTTCTGACAGCAGCGGCTTCTGCGGAGGATATATATATATATATATATATATATATATATATATATATATATATATATATATGTATATACATGTATATAGATATGATGTCATAAACAGCTAAAAATAATGTCCATTTAAATCGGGCATTTAAAATCGGTGCATGTGTAAACAGCCATTGAAAGAGACGAAGATCTTCTCCGCAAGCATCTGTGTTTCAGAAGGCGCTAAAGCAATGTGGAGAGCTTTAAGCACTGTCTCAACTGTAAATTTCCTCATCCTGGGTACTAGTTAGTGCATTGCAAATTGACCAATAAGAGGTTATAACCAATGCTCTCCACCTGTTGACAGACGGCTACAATTAATTAATGGGCTGTTGCGATTTTCAGACACTGTTAAAAGCCATAAAGAACCTCAGCACAAGGATTGTGAGAAGTGCAACTGACACTTTGAAGGCAAATTATGATATTTGCTCATAAAATAATGTTATTTGGGCTTCCAATAGGTTATTGATATAAGGCCAGTTCAATCCCAATGACTGTGTACTGTACTCAGTTGTGATTCATTGTTCTCTCTTATGCTTCCCTATCTAATTCGCTAGAAGCCAACAATTTTTTTGGGAAGTAATTGCTGAAGGACAGATTGTGTAGTTTTGCAGAAATTTTGAATAGTAATTTTCAGAGTGTTCTTAGGGAATGCCGAAACAATTATTGGGTTGAACGTGGAAAATTTATTAAAAGTGAGATTTATACAATTTTTGTAAAAAATGTTGATGTAATCCAGCCTTTCAATAAATTGAACTTCAAAGTCACACTATCATTTTATTGAAATCAGAGCCAGTGACAGTCAAGTGTGTACAGTGTGGTGCAAAAAAGCGGACTAGTCACATTTGAGTTTGCATTTAATATGGTCTGGTTTTTTTTGCGCCACCCTGTATATGCTTCCAGTGATGTTTGGTCCTCATTTAGAAATTATTCTTTTGTATATTTACAGTATTCTATGAATTTTTAAACAAATTTGCTGAATATGAGAAGCATGGTCTTATTTGCACCATGTCAAGTTGCATTCTGGTTTTGGCACCTTCCAGCTGCCTAGCACGTGTATGCGCGTGCCTCGGAGAATCACCGTTCTTGGCAGTTTGCTGACATCTGGCGCTTGTTTTTAGCGCCTAAAGTGCAGACAGTGACCTTCTCGTCGTTTTGGGTGGTCATCTGCACTTTCTCCGGGCAGTTTTGGACGTTTTTTGGTCGTTCGCCGTCGAGTGTCTGGATCGCCATCATTTACCGGCCGCCGTTACATCGACGCGGCCTGTAGCACTCTAGATTAGACACATGCTCGAAAATGCGACAACACTTGTCTTTCAGACTAGATCGAACGACTGCTGCCCTAATCTTCGCCCGGAATTCCATCTCGGGTCGGATCCGCCAAGTTCTACGATGGATTATACTCACGGAACGACCGCACCTGAGGAATGCACCGCCTAATCTTGCCGTGCGGAGAGTTCCTTAAAACATCTCTGCGGAATTTCAACATCTTCTTCCGTGCTTCGTTGGCATGTCTGCAAACGTTTCTGTTGTGAAAGACCACTTTCTATAGGATTAACCACCGTTTTCGTTGGGTGTCAAATTCCTTCATTCCACCGAAACAGACTTTCAAGATTGTCATCCTACGTTTCGTCATTGACATGCCAATGATGTCAAAGCACCTTTGATTTGGGCCTTTGCTCTGTTACGGCGCTATAGAAGTCGTCTTGGATAAATAAAATAAATGTTTATCAGTGGCAACCCTAGGGTGCCTCTAGAATTTTCAAAGGGTGCTGCAAAAAATTAGGGACTTTTAGAAATTTTTGAAAAGAGCAACTGATAAATTGTACAAAATGTACAGAACATGGGATAACTTGCCAGCATGAGTGGCGACCAACAGATTATTTCTTACTTAACTGTTTCATCATTTTTCATAGCTTTAAAAATGCAGCTGATATGTGTTCCTTTAAAAATATGAATTTCTTATTTAGTGTACAGTACCTGGTGTGCAGTGGGGGAAAAGGTTGGTGTTTGAGTGCCTTGGACCAGGCAGGTTGTCTGCTTACATACATATATATATATATATATATATATATATATATATATATATATATATATATATATATATATATATATATATATATATATAGATATTCAGTGCAGTTCTGTTAGTGTGGACTTCAGAGAACCAGGCATTATCTCCTTGTTAACCAAAAGTCCATGTTAGTCTTGTCCAAAGGAGCCTACTGAGTTTCGTTGAGTTATTCTGGTCTGTGTTATCCTGGTATTTGTTAGCGAGTTTTTACTGTACATGTATTTGCATAGGTTCTTTTGATCTTGTAATGTCATGTTTGTTTTATGAAAGGGATAAATGCTGTGTAATTTTAGTTGTGATTCAGAGCAGATGACAGATTGCTTGAGTTTTAGGATCACTTATGTACTTACCCGGTAAGTAGCAGTTGCATGACTACCGGTAATACCGGTATATAGGCTACCGGTAATATATTGAGTCTTCAGAGACACTGAGAGGATGTTTGAAGTCACACAATAAGCCTGGAACAGAATCTAGAACCTGTTGCAACTTATAAGCTAGTTATATTGATTGCAGGTAAACTAATTATGCTTAAGTGTAGTAGAGTCAATCTGAGTAATGGGTGTATGTAGTTGAAAAGTACTGATTGTACTCATTGGAATTGTGGTCTAGATTGATCTGTGTAGAGAATATTTATTGTGTTACATTAGACCTTGTCAAAATTCAAAATGCTCGTTCTATGAGGACATCTTGTTTTGTAAGGTTAAAAATTTTTGTCATGTATAGGAATTTTGGTCAGAATTGTGATGCATCAAAGCATGGGCGTCCGGAAGGGGGTGAAGTTGCACCTGCTGGAAAAATTGTGAAGTTATGAAAAAATAGAATTACTAAAAATAACCTATAGTACTAAGTTAAATATGAATTTATATAAGAATCCGATGAACTTTCTTGTAGCGCTAAATAATTTATTAGTCCAATAGATCTTGACAATCTTGTACAGTACTTTTTATTCTTTTGTTACTTGACCCTGTTTTGCACCTCCCATCCCAGAAACAGGGCCTGTTTTAATGTGCAGTGGTACTGTGGTAAAATGCAATTTTCGGTGCTTTGTGCAGTGATAAATTTTCCAGTCGACCCGATTTTTTGCTTGTTTTTGCACGGATGTCCACAAATTTTCTGAGTTTGGTGCAGTGATAAATTTTCCTTAAAACAGTCCCTGCCCGGAAACATTTCTGTGGACACCCATGTACCAACCAAAGGAAAATGTCATCATCTTCAAGCTTCAACACTTTTTGACTTTCAACAATTACAGCTGCTGTTAACAAATAGATGCACTGAGATATGTGCAGGGAATTTGTCAGGATCGGGCTTCAGTGGTTGGCTTGGCGAGCCCTTGGAAACCTAGACTACCACTGGGAGCATATTATCTCTTGTCAGTAGTTGGATGGCTTACAGTGATGCTTACTATATCTGTAGCCTAGATAGTATAATATGGCCCATTTGTAACCGTTGAGCCTTATTGCTTTTATGAAATAGTGTAGTGGAGACTATGAAGTATCAAGGATGCTTACTGGTCATATCTTGTTTGCATCTGAAATTGGAAGCTTTGTGATACTTGAAATTGTATACTTGGTGATACTTGTGTTTCTGAATGATGATTATGATGAAGATGAGTGCATGATAGTAATGAGTAATTACTTTGAAGACCCAGTGGACATAGCAAGGTTTGTGGGGGCCCTTGTGGTGCAGGGCTTCAACGGTGGGCCCTTGGATACCCACTTTGAATTAAACAAAAAAAGTGCTGGGTGCTTTCGCAACATTTACATATTGCGTAGTTTCACGCTCCCTTTTATATAACAACTGATATTATTAAATATTAACCATAGTCATTTGAGTATGTACGCTGTTCGTGATATGTAGTTCTGCTTATAGACTTTGTAAATTTTTAAATTACCGGTACATTCTGAATATTTCTAAAGTAGAAAACTAGTCACTGTCAGTGGCTTTCTAACCGCTGGGGGGCCCTGTGCGCTGCGCAGTCTACACAGCCCTTTGCTATGCCAAGACCACAACATCAACAATGACATAGTGAATTAATGTCATACCGAAGCATTAGCATTGTCTGTTATGCCTGTATGATGTTAGCTGCTATTTAGTATGGAGTAAACCAGCTATGTTGCTATATACAGAAACCAGCTATGTTGCTATATACAGTATAGCTGCTTTATAGCTATCCACTGATTGCATCTAATTCAGTGCATACAGGTACTGTAGCTTCACACTATGTATGTTAGCTGATTTCTATATAGAATTATTGACACTGACCAATTTAGAGAATGTTTCTACACCAAGTATGGAATGTTAATTACTTTGAGTCCATCCAGACCTCTGCATGTTATCTGTAAATCTATATTACCTGCAAATCGTTTTGTGCTATATTGCATACAGAACTGGTCAGCCATTTTCATTCTGCCTTTGTGTGCACTGATATTAGAAACATTCAGTATGCAACTACATGTACTGTACAGTGTACACGACTGTAGTTGGTCTATACATTTGGCCAGATCAGTGTGTATCATGGATGCTAAGGTAGCATCTTCAAGAGAAAACTTCCTTGAATACTAATCGCCCAATAGATATGTTCACCACAAGTGATGGGAATAAATCTTGCCTTCACTGTTTACACAGACTGCAATGCACATCTTTTCTGAGTTGGAGGAAGATGAAGATGTGGACCAAAAATCTAATCATTAGAAATGTGAATCTGCTTTGATCTGCTCATGATCTTACAGCAACAAAATAAGTGAAGCCTTGTGAAAAACAATTCCATTCTCATGAGATGAATTACACAGCATTCGAACAAAGAATATCAGATGCTGTACATCTGCTCAGGACTGTCTATACAGAGCTTCACATATTAAGCACTACAAATGTTAGCGCTTGTTTAAAAGATGTAAGGCTTTTAGATGCATGAGATTATTCCGAGGAATCGCTAAATGTCCGCAAAACAAAATTCAAGAGTATCAGTAATTACAGCAATAGCATTTAAATATCAGTAAAATGTCAATGAAAATGTCCAATGTTATTTAAAAACCATTACGCTTTATAAACAAACCTTGGAAAGAAATGCATCCCAACGAAAAAAATATTTTAATTTTATCAGTGTGTCTTAGTTATACTGTATCTATCTATCTTAATCTTTTTATGAGGGTTCCTTCTGGTTGCCACAGGGAGGCCTGTGTATGATCAGATGCTTATGCATAGTCTCCCTGGTTGGCACTTGCCCATTTCTCATATTACATAAAACAGGAAAGTTAATATTAGTGTCCTTGAACTTTTCAGCTGCATCAGCTTAACCTAGTTTTGTATTCAGCTTGTGTAAAGATTCTGTGATGCAAATGTTTGGTTCAGTCCAAAGAATAGATATTAAATTGAACCATCTTTTTAAGTAAGTAAGTAAGTAATGTTCAGATTAATGTTAAAGTAACTTTTTAAACAGTACCGGTAACTTAAATACAATGGGATATTTGGTTAGACATTTATATGTTAGTTTAATTTATACATATTGATTGTAGTACACAAAACTATGAAGACTGGCATTTTATACTGCAAAATTGTGTTAGTTTTTCCTAGAATCAAAGATAACATTTGTGGCAGACAAATGGAAGTTGGGATATAGGGCTTAAAAGTGACAGTGGTTTTCAACACAGGACAAATCCTATTGAACCACTTAAAATCCAGCTATTATTATTATTATTATTATTAGTAGTAGTAGTAGTAGTAGTAGTAGTAGTAGTAGTAGTAGTAGTAGTAGTAGTAGTAGTAGTAGTAGTAGTAGTAGTAGTAGTAGTAGTAGTAGTAGTAGTAGTAGTAGTATTAAAGCGTTATTTTCTTATAATGGGGTGGCCAAGTCCATAGGAGGTGCGGGCCTCAAATGACAATTTTTCAAAAGCTTGGGAGCCGCGCTGCCACAATTAGACACGAAAACTAGGAATTGTGATCCAATTCTTTGCAAAATTTTATTAAATCTCTGCTGATATTTTTATGGGACCTGTGATAAAAGTGGCAAATAGGCTTCTGTTGATCTGTTAATCTGCCCCAAATTTTAAAAAAACTTTTAGGATTTTTTTTTGAAGAAACTTTGTCGAGCCACAGATTCAGCTCCCTGTGATATATAATTTCCTGGTCAAGATTCACAGGATATTATGCTATACGACATGTCTTACTGTTAACTGTGTTTAATGATATACAATCAGTTTTTAAAGCTTTATTCGAGTAGTTGATACAGATTCAGCTAGAAGAGCCTGAGTTTGAAATTTATCATAATGCAAAATCTTTACACCTATGTATAATACCCCAGCGGTCAACTTTCCAGTTTGAAAGAGGCAAAACGGACCACCTTTAATCATATACTCGCCAATGCAGATTGGCCACCCCTGTGATATATAATTTCCTGGTCAAGATTCACAGGATATTATGCTATACGACATGTCTTACTGTTAACTGTGTTTAATGATATACAATCCACACAACCTCTTGTACATGCAATTAGCAAGGTTTAATTGTATACATGACTTTCTGTATGCTAAAACTTAATGATGACTGTGTTGTTTACTTTGCTTAGAATTTGGACAATGCTTATTTGCTTTCCAGTAGTTGATAGGTTTATGTGGAGCAGTGGTTCTCAAACTTTTAGGATTTTTCCGTGTGACAGTCCCTTAGAAATTTTTTTGAAGATCTGTGGACCTTATAAAAGTTGAATTTTAAATTAACTGTAATTAACATATAGGCTTCTTGTTTTGACAATAAATTATTTCATCAGAAAATTGGAAATCTTAGCCATCAAATTTAAATTCGAATGGAATCAGCACTCTTCGAGCTGTCAGTGTGATTTGTGTTCTGAGGTGTTGGGGAGATATCTTGAGAAAGTATCAGTAATCCTTTTAGGGTCCCGCTGAGACCACTTGGCAGTCCCCTACGGCATCAGTTCTCAGCCTTTTTATTGTGAAGGACCACTTGGAGATATTGAGCTTACATGGCGCACCACCTTCATTGGCAGTGCCGAAGACGTTCGTTTGCGTGAGTAGAGAGTGTGTGGAAGCATCATAAGCTCCCTCACTGGGGTCTGTGGTCACCCCAGTCAGCAATGCATCTGGTTGTATTTGCCACTAAATAGTGACTAAATCAAGCCTGTTGTTGGCCTATAGTTATTGTCAACTTATTCATAAAATAATGCATAGATTTCTGCCACAATTCCTTCACATTTAAAATAAATAACTATTTTTATTAATAATCATCTTTATTCGTGACAAGCACAGCATAACAAAAGTAGTACACAACCAGTAGTACACAACCAAGGAAAACACAAATCAGCTGAACAAAACTAAATAATACAAAAAACAAAAAACAAAACAAAAACAAACCTAATAATAAACAAGTAAACTAAGCACAGACTTTATACAGTACAGCCTCTGCCCTCAGACAAATCCTAGTAATGCACTGAGCAAAGTACAGTGGCTTCTTCTCATATCTATTAGCAAAGGATGCTTGTCGCTTTTCTACAATAGCATGCATACTATCCAAACCCGTCAGGATTAGATTAGAAACAATATTTAATTGATTTTAATGCAAGCCTTGAGCTTGTACACTTGAGCATAATTTGCCCAAACAAGGACTACTGTTTGAAGGACTCAACCTAAATTCATTTTCAACTTCGAATTTAGGCTTTGCTTGTGGACCATCAGGCAGGTGGTCCCGGACCACCGGTGGTCCTCGGACCACCGGTGGTCCTCGGACCACAGGTTGAGAACCGCTGATGAAAATACACATCCAGTAAAAGAGCCTGAGTGACCTTACCTGCCTTACCTGAGGCACACTCTTGTCAGCAAGATGTGATTTAGAAACTGCACTCAGTTGATGGCATTGGTTAATGCTTAGAATCTGTCAAAGTGAAGAATATCTCATCACTGCAACAATGTTTATTTAATGGTTCTATGGACCGGAAACACTCTGTTGAGTATCTCATTAAAAAGTCTTTCTGGCTTGTTTTATTGACCATGAAGTTTGACTCGAGGACTTTCAATCAGAAATTATTGCCTTTTCCAAAGTTACAGTAGTACCTTCCTCACCCTTCTTGTGTCATTGGTGCTGGGCTGATGTTTGCAGATGCATAGATTTAGCTTATGGACACAGGATGGTCTTTGGCAGATGGATTTGGACTGCCAACATTAGTGCTTGTATGTACTTGAATTGGTGCTATGAAAGAACATTATTGTTATTATTATTATTGTTATAATTATTTTTGGTATTTTCAGTTTCCAGTTATTTAATTTCACATATGAGTTATTACTATGTATACAACTATACATGCCTGTTTAGAGTCTCATGCAGGCATGATTTTGTAGGTACCTAAAATTAACCATATACTACTGGGTGTATTTGTAGGCTCTTTGTTTTATTTAGGGTCATTGGTTTGGCCAACAGGATTTTAGTTATTTTCAAAATTTGCTTTCAAAGGAAATTATATGTATTAAAAAAATCTTAGTTTATTGATTGCAGATGCTATCAGTAAAAGTAGAGTATAAAATTTTGTAGATATTCTATTTTGATATTCAGTGACAGTTAGTGCCTCTGGATCATGATAAAAATGTATCATAAGATATAGATACAGCTTTAAGATAACGATACATATGTAAGATAAAGATGCATCTTTAATAGTTAAAAGTTTTGTGATTTTAACTTTAAATGAAATTGCTTCTTTGATTAATTATTGAAAATGTTGCAGTTTACTAATTTTAGTGAAGGGATTTTGTGTTGTCGCTATTGCACATATCTATTATGTTGATACATCTTGCAAATTTTAGAATATTTATGTATTTTTTGTAAATGGACCGAAATCTGTTCTAGAGCTTACGGTGATTGCCCGATGTTATCTGTTCACTGTTGTCAGCATTTAGATATAAAGCTTGATGAACTTTGTAGTCTGGTACAGAATCTTTTGATTCGCTGAGAATTATGCGCTGTCATATTTTTAAATATTGAGCTGAACATGTATACTGATCACACACTTGCTTTATGATCAATGAAAATTTAAGCATACATAATGCACTGCTGATTCAGGCACATAGGTGCATAATAGCTGTTGTTGTCTGTGGGTCGGAGTGCACTTTGTAGCCTTGCTGTCTAGGATTAATGAGCAACAATTGAATCCTGGCAATTCAGTTTTTGTGTTGCAAGGACATTTGCTTGTTGTACTGGGCCCAGAAACATAACAGATTTAGGCCAATAAGCTCTGAGGACTAAGTTCTGGGTCCTGTTGTGAGACCTGCCTCTGTTTCAACTGAGAATTACTAGTTTAAGTTTAAGTCATATTCATTATAATTATTTATTGTTCTACATGTCTGCTAAGGATGCTGCTGTCATTGTAGAGACATCCTGTTGATGTAAATTGCCAGTGCCCCTTTCTTGGACTCCAGGGATATTGTCCTGTTAAATTCATGTGCAGTGTGTATAGTTGGCTGTTTATTTTGTACTTTGGTTGTGTTTTGTTTTAAAGATTTGGGAAAATTGCTATAGACTAGAGTGTTACTGTAAAGTAAGGACTTCTATTCAATTTTTTTGGTTTCATCTTCAGGCAGAAGCGATAGAAACTTCACAGCTGTCACATTATAGTTTGGTTACTTGTCTCTATATATTTATATGCATTTGCATGGAGCTATATCTCATTTCAGCAATAAATTATTGATATTGATGTTTTTCATTTAGATATTATTTCAACTGTGCTGTAGTTTTTTTCCACTTTTTTGGCATAGATGTTTGTTTTATACATATCTGAGTACATATTAGGCTATGCAATAGTCTGCCACATGAGTGAATTGTGTGCAGGTACTCAGGCTCGATTCTTCTTCTTTAGATGCTGTGTATTTCTACGTTAGCGATCATGGATTTCCACTTTGATCGATCTTGACATCCCCTTATTAATTTGATGTTCTTCTTTACTTCCTCGCTTCCTTCTTGTAGGCAGTCTACGTAGGCGTTTCTCTGCCTTCCTCTTGCTCTTTTTCCCTCCACTTTTCCGGTTATTGCCAAGTGCTCCAGGCCTTCCTTCCTCATTATGTGTCCGAAGTAGGAAAGCTGCATTTGTTTGATGGTTACCATCATACCTCTTTCTATTCCAATTGGGACTCAATTAGCAAATCGATAAGAAAGTAAAATAGTTGTTGGTATTTGTAATTTCAGATGTCACCCTCGGCCACATCCGAATCAACTTTACTGATGAAAGCCGATGGACTTCTGGAGGATCTCGTCATAGATCCCACTGTTCCTCGCCACATCGTTCGTGTCCTTAATGCTGTTAAGTCGTTGCTCAAGCAGTCCATTCCTTCTATGTCGACTGCACGTAGATCCAAGAGTATTCCGCACGTTTCACTGTTGAGTGGCGGCGGAATGACGTCGATGCACGGCTACTCCGATCTTCCGTACACCGACGATTACTTTAATTTCGGTTTGAATAAGGTTATTACACGTTTTTATGATTTTCCTGTTGTGTTTGCTTGATAAGGAAGTTGCAGAGCATTCAGTTAGTTTGACAAAAGTGTAGAAATGGTTCAATGTTTTATTAGAAGAGAGACATAGAGAGAGAGAGAGACAGACAGACACAGAGAGAGAGAACATTGCAGGTGAACATTGCAGGTTGAAGGTTGGCTACACCGTAATGGCTGAGCATTACTGCACCATAAAAGCGTTAACCCAATAACCCAAACCTTTTACAGGCCATTTATTTGTACAGTACTGCTAAAAAAATTGTGAACACATGTGGATTTTGAAGCAAAATGAAGTTTAAGGCTTGTTAAAACATTGCAGTCACAACAAAGAACACCGATGCTGTATTTTTTCATTAATGATACTATTCTACGATTGATGTACAGAAGGCTATAGATATGCAAAAATTCAGAAGAGTGTTGAAACGAATTTTATCCACATTTTCTTGTGTCCCCATCTTCATTGCATCAAACCATACTAGAACAGTCAATATATTTTGCCTCAGTTTTATACTAGAGCGTTCCAGATGCCACGAAAAATAGTGAGCTATGTCAAACAACACTATGCAAAGTCTTCCAGAAAGCAATTCTCTGTCAAATGGTTACAAAGTCGATCGAGAGATAAGATGGATCTTAAGATAGCTGGTTTCTTGTATCACAGATTTTACAGACCACAAAAATATTATAAAAATGATACCCTGTTTGACATTGGCCTTCAGAAGGACTATTGCTACAGTAAGCTATAGATATGAACAATTCAGAGGAGTGAAGAAACAAACTATATCCACATTTTCTTGTGTCTCCATCTTCATTGCGTCATACCGCATACTGTACTACAATAATCAGTATATTTGTTCTCAATTTTATTCTAGAGCGTTCGAAATGCCACGAAAAATGGTCAACTATTTCAATCGACATTATAAAGTCGTTATAAAGTCTTTCATAAATCTATTCTCTGTCAAATGTCTACAAAGTCGATTGAGAGATAAGAGGGGTCTTAAGATAGCTGGTTTCTTGTATCACAGGTTTTATTCACCACAATAATATTATAAAATTGATACCCTGTTTGACATTGGCCTTCAGAAGGACTATTCCTACAGTACTATTCCTATTGAAACTGTAGCTCACCATTTTTTGTGACATTTTGAACGCTCTAGAATAAAACTGGGGCAGAATATATTGACTATTCTAGTACGGTTTGATGCAGTAGTACATAAAAATTATGGATTTTTTCATTAATTTATTGTTGCACAAGCTCACTGTTTTATTTAATTTAATTATGACATAAAAATTACAAAATATCGCGCTTTAACAGACAGCGAAGAAATTGGTGGAGCAAATTTAGAGCGTTTGACATCCCTTATTTCAGGGTTTTCACTATTTACACAATTGCGTTTGAGGAGTCTTTTTCAACAAACAGTTCTTGCCTATTGCCTGAGAAAATAAAAGCACAAGTTTTCTCAGTGGGGCCTCTGTAAGACTAGGACTGCAGTGTGGCCTTTATTTGCACCGCTTGGATTTCGGCAAACACTTGACGTTAACCTTCTTCGGATTCGGGAAATCGGTCTGTTTAAATTTGAACAGAGTAGTCATGGCATTGCTGTGGGTAGCTGTTTGGGCAGAGTCGAGGTTAATGTGGTGAAATGAGCGAGCTGAACGTACGATGGATCCCGGCTGCGATGGGCTTTCTAGTAAACAGTTCTTGAATGCGGAGCAGTCGGTGTTTGAGCACCAGGTGGCGGTCTTTACTTAGCGTGCCAGCCATTCGTAGACACAGACATGCATGGTGGAACACTGTGAGGCTGCTCCGCGAGTCTCGAAGGTTGCAGACTTTGTTCAACGCCACCAGTTGCATGGGCATTATGAACAATGCCACTGTAGGCCTAACAATCATGCATGGAACGACCATGATCTATTGGAGGCCTTCACTGTAATGCGATTATGAAAGATAAATATATATTCTTTGACAACTTTATTTAACAAGCGAGTAATTTGATTTAACTATCATACCCGACCCTAAGATCGCGACTCTTTTAAGCTATAGGGTCTTTAAGTTATCGCTGTTTGTGAAGTTTAAATGGCCCAGCAAAGTTACCGGTAACTATCCATTATAAAGGTCTTTGATAGAAGTTCTGTGTTCTGTGCTAGATGCCGATCTTGGGAGCTTAAACTAGCTGTTAATTTGAGCCCAGCATTTAGTGTTGATTTGGTGTTGGCCGAGTGTGTGCATGTCTGCGTTCTGAGAATGGGTTTGTTAATTGTAGAAGCTGTACGGCAGCTCTGTTAGACAGCCTGGTATTCCTGGATTGGTTTATAGTGGTGCTATAAAAGTATCACTGCCATTGTGCATTGTTTCTGCTGTTCGAGCCGGTCATTAATAAGTAAGATCCGCTGCCTTGCGTTCTTCCGGTTCTTCATTTCCAGTCCTTTGGTTGTCTGAATTGCTGACCTGGATGCAGTAAATAGCTAATTCCAAGAGGTTTTTGTTTAACTTTTATGTTTTTTGGAAAGACTGGATCAGCTTTGTCTAAGCAAGCAGTGAGAGCAAGAGAGACAGACAGAAAGATAGATAGGCAGTGAGGAGAGAGAGAGAGAGAGAGAGAGAGAGAGAGAGAGAGAGAGAGAGAGAGAGAGAGAGAGAGAGAGAGAGAGAGAGAGAGAGGGGTCGTTGGCCCTTCATTTAAACTTGTATGCTATACAAGTTGAAGCAGCATTCTAGAAAATGTTCATCAGTAATTTAGATCAGTGATTTAGATAGTTTCATGCAATGGAATTTTTTTAAAGATAAAGAAATCAAGTGTTGTGTTGTTACTATTCGTTTAAGTAAGGCTTATCTATGGTTAAGTTAAGTTATCCAAGTGACCATGTCACAGAGACTGTTGTCCAATTTTGTATATACCGGTAATTCTAAGAATTGTTTTAGGGTTCATCCATATAGTACGTACGCACTGAGGGGGGGAGAAGGTTGGATTTAGGGGATTTTGCATATGTATGGTGTGCACATGGGAAAGCTGAAAATATGCCTTTTTTGCATACATACTATATGGATGAGCCCTTACAGCAGTTATTTAGATTGTGTTATTGTAATCTGGATTCCTAGATAACCAAGTGGTTTGTTTGGAGTTCCTGTGATTTGTAGATGACCATAGCACGGTGTTTCTGTTATGGTTGTTAGCATGCTTGTTATTGCAATTTGCAACCCCTTTCTGTTTTGCAAATATCAAGCGCTGCTGACAAGAAATTAAGATGTCAGACATTTCCCTAACAATTTGTGTAAAATATATAACTTCTGTTAGCAGAAACTATTGATTGCAGTCTTGCAGGAATGGTGAGGTGAGTTTGTGGCAGAATTCAATAGTTTTTCCTCTAATTAAACAACAGGGAAGCTAAAGATCAGTGGAATTCAACAATCTCTTCTTTGCTTTTGCTTGAATAGTCAGTTCCTCCTTTGTACCTGTTCTCTGCTGCTGTCCATACATTGTTAACCCTTAAACCACCGGAACTGAGTATACTGGGAAAATTGCATATAGTTACAAAGTATTCATGGTCTATAAGGGTTAATCTTCTCCAATATTATAAGCTTTGCATGTTGACAAATGAAAACCGATTCACAGGATTAGTTAAAATTGTACTTAACGGTAATACCCGGTTACTCTTGCATAATAATTAATTAGTTTGCATACTTATAAAATTAGATATGAAATGTATAGTATGGCTCTTTCTAATCTGGCTTTGCCACTTCAGGGTGTCATTATAGCTTTAAAAAACTATTTGCCATTGAAACTAACTGGTGTTTCTGGTTGTTTTATGTTCATAAATAGCTCGTTATACCATACTATACTTGTATGTTTATTTTATAGCCCTCATAGCATATTGTGCATTTTAATTAACTAGACTTTAGCATGCAGAGACCTCTTCTTTGAACAGTTGCATTTGTTTGTCTTTTACCAGTTAAACAATTCTTTTGAATCAGGTGTTCTTGTATGAAGTTTTCAGACTGGGATGTGCCACATTTTAAAAATCAAGCCTATCCTATGGCATTGTCAATCGCTATTATTTCTCCTTCTGATGCTTTTATGCTTGAGAAACCAATGCAGATCATAACGTATAAGTCTGCTTATGTGGCCCAACCTGGATGAGAACACTAGCAATTTAAACCCTCAACAGCAATGGAAATTGCTGGACAAGCAGTGGCTTAAGGGCAATATGTACAGTTTGACTCAGAGCCAGGGACTCTGAGTATAAAGGGCTGCTCTTGTTTTAGCAGAGAAATTGTTGGCTTCTGACAGGTACACAGTTCCTAGGCAGTTAAGGATAATAATTATGGACCTATTCTAGTGTCTGATACAGTCAGTTATATGTAGATGTCCCTGGTTCAATTAACCAATAATTCATGCATTTTCTATCTAGGCAACAAAATCACGAGAGCCTATGCATTGTTCATATGATTGCACAAGATAATAGTACCACGTAATTCAGTTCCAGAATGTCCGGAGACCATCTTCAAGGGAATTTAGTACTATTGTTTAGTAATAAATTATAGGAGTTTACAAGAGGTTGGAAGGCCCAAGTAGAACGATTCCGTGGTTCAGTGTTACATTACTGTCACCAAGAAAATAGTTATAATTCTTTTAAAAATTGATGCACACTAAAAAAAATTCTTTGCACTGTTTCCTAACTTCTTTTCAGGGTCTGCACCGTACAGTTCAGAATATCACCTTGAATAGATGTAATTCATCGTTCGGTATTTGGTCGACTACAACGTCGGCAACTGGGATGCCGAGCCTTGAGTCTGAATTGAGCAGATCAAAGTTTCCAGTTTACGGCGATGCAAGTTATTTTGGTAGAACAACCAAGAATTGGACAATTGATGGCGACAAGTCCGAAAATAACCATGTTGGAGACGCCTGGTTTGGCGACCGTCGGAACTCCAGTGAAAAAGACTTTGAGGTAACGCCAGAATTTCCAGAATCCAGAGGAGAAACCTTTGGAGCGAAAACTAAGTTCAGTCTTGGTGAAGATCAGGTAAACAAAATGTCAGAACAGTGAAGTCAATGATGTACAGAATTTTGATTTGAAACCTAGAATTTGCATGTTAGCTAATTTCCAAGATTGTTTTCAGGCTTGCTTGTAACCCAAAGTGTTTTTGAAATGCTAATGTAAGAAGTTGCTTTTGAACTTCTTGTTATATACATACTTGTATTTTGTTTCAATGCATTTATAAATAAAAGAATACCTGCATAGTTGCATACAATTATATACTGTGTGAGTGTGTGACTGTGTGTGTGTGTGTGTTTATATTATATATATATATACACATATTAATTGTAGATATATATTGTATACTGTCCGACTGAGTGTTGAACAGTTAGGATGCGCATAAGTATATGATGATTGACAGTGTAAAGCACACTTGACTTTAGCTCATGCCATGCTTAACCCACTATACTAAATCATCATAATTAGCTAACTAAATAACTATGATGACTGATTTGTTATGTATCATAGAATACATTAAATCAGGCATAGCTAAACCGTCAGTGGCTTAACTGATGCTTGCTAAGTTGTATTATAATTATTATCAGAATAGACAAGTTCAGTTTTGACTGTCTGTTTTTCTTATGGGACAAAGCACATTGTTGAAGAAGCATTTTTCAAAATTTAAACTATTTTTCAATGGTAACGTTAGAATGTCTGTCAATTAGCTTCTTGCCATACCTCTTGACACAAGTTGACGCCTCCATCAGATGTACAGATTATTCACACTGTTTCATGGTGTTCATTATTAACTGAATTTTTGATGAGGTTCTAACATTATGTATTTTGTGTATTATGGAGAATAATAAAAGGATATCATCCTTCATCGAATTTCCTCTTTCGCTTGAAGTATTTCACAGGTGTTTTTGTCTGAGTGTTTCTAATATTTTGCTATCTTAAAAATTTAATGTCAAAATTAAATGTTTTTATATGTAGGATCACCAGAGTAGCTCTGAGAGACCGAGGAAGCATGGTACTGTGCCTAAGCATCACATCATGTTTGCAGAGAGTGTTAGGCTTAGAGACGGAGAATCACGCAGTGACCAGAAGGACTTTGATATTTCGGATAATCTTGGCAGCAGTTCTCTCTTAGATATCACGGAGCTCCAGAAGTGGGATTACTCAATTTTTGAATTGGCTGCTAAAGCACCAGAAACACTACTTTGTCGAGTGAGTACCTTAACTGATTCTGCAAAGGGAAACTGTAATATGATTTATTTTAGTACCATATTTTCGCATATATAAGATGCATCTTATATGAAATTTTACATACCCAGCACCTAGGGTGCGTCTTATATTCAAGAACGTTTTATCAAAACTTTTTTGTACACAAAGAACTAGCATCTATCTTTTTTCATTTTTTCATACAGTTAATGGATGTCTATCTAATTATTTTCAGACAAACAAATGGTAAAATTGTGAATTTAATTTCTCACCAGAATGAGGTCTAAGTTTAGTAGGTAGTTTAATAATTCTTTATACATTACATTTTTTGCTAGTCTCACTAGCTAAATAGTGTTGTCATTTAGCTTCAAGTTAACTGATGAGTATATAACTGAACTGTGATATGCTTTTAATGCAGTAATAATAGACATTTTAATTAACAAAGAAACATGCTATACAAGCAATGAATGTATATAGGTATGCTGGATAAAGTTTTATCCTTGAAATTTCTAATGCTGTTAACTTAAACTAGAAAAATATAACCAACGTGCATTTGTTAATGTGTTGGTAAAAGAGTTTTAGCAAATGATATTGGTCCTTGGAGACTTGCCAAATTTTGAATCTTACAATTAGATCAAGATATATTACTTATCTCAGAGATTCCTATGATATCTGACCCTCTTGGTGCATCATATATATGTGGGCATGTTATCCATAATATTTTTTACACGAATTGTCACAACCTGCATCTTATAATTGGGTGCGTCTTATGATTGGGTGCATCTTATGATTGGGTGCATCTTATGATTGGGTGCATCTTATGATTGGGTGCATCTTATGATTGGGTGCATCTTATGATTGGGTGCATCTTATGATTGGTGCTTCTTATATGCACTAAAATACGGTAGTTACAAGAAATGCCTTTTGGTCAGTAGTGCCATAGACAATGAAAATTTGTTAAGTGTTATAGCAAGTATTTTCATTCTAATGTTTACTATCCCATGTGCATTACTGTTACAATTCATGATACTTTGCATTGGATTAATGTTACTTGTGAGTTTGTAAAATGGAAAAAATGGCTGGATAGAAAAGTAACCAATGAAGATGTCTGGAAGTGAAAAGAAGAAAGGAAAAGCCGGATAAACACACTTTTCACTAGACAAAAGAAATGGATTGGTCATGTTCAGAGAGAAGAAACATGTCTACTTAGAGAGGCACTAGAGGAGAAGATGGGAGGAAACCACAAAAAAGGACAACCAAGGAAATTGACCTAGAATGGATGTTTGACACTACAGCAAAGAACAAGTATAAAATCCGGTAAAAGAAGACTCGAGATAGAGAGGAGTGGCGGCGCTGGAGTTTGGAGCCTGTATCTGGACAAGAGCACCTGAAAGAAGAAGAAAATGGACTAGACTTCTACAAGGTTTACTCTTATTATTTCCTGTATACACTTAGCACGTGCAATGAGGCACGAGTAGGTGGATACTTACTGCACTTGTTGAAATTGTTTCTTCCTTTAAAATTAACCATAAAGCACATTGTGTGCAATAAGAGAAATTGTTTGTAATCTTTATTGATATATAGGTATGCCTGTAAGATGACGTGTATTAGATAAGTAATGCCTGTATGTTTGGGCACAGAATTTTATTAGATATAATGTAAACTGGCATACAATTACTGGTACTAGTTTGCATAGTGTTACATCCTCAGTGTGCTCTTCAAGTCTTGAGTAACGATGAGACTTGTTAGAAATATTAATATTATAGCAATGTTAATGCTGGCTAGTTTCTCTTAACTGTTATTTGTATTAGGTGCCAGCCAATTTTAGGCAAAATGACTTTCATGGCAGTAAGTAATATGAATATGATATCATGTGAAGAAGAATAAAATAAATATAGTTATATTTGCATTTATAGATGTTTTAAGGGTTCTAATACAAACTTCCTCACAAATTTTGAGCAAAAATATGCATGGTTAAATATTTGTTATTTCCATTTTAAAAAATATCGTTGTACACGGGCTATTTCAGAAGAACCATGACGTAAGCTATTGTAGATTTAGAGTATCCGTCCGTTGTACTAGGTGCAGCTTTGGATAGTTTGTTGTTTAAAAAATTGTTAGCGTGACTTAAAGGCTATTGCATGTTTTTAAATTTGATTGATGAGTTTGAATCCAGTGACTTCTTGACATTTAGTTTTGAGACTTCAAGATGTTCAGGTACATTTTTGACATTTAAATTTATGACTGTTTTAATAGACATCTGGTACAGCGGAGAATACTGTGGTGTGTTTAAGGGTTGCTAGTTTCTAGCGTAGAACGTGAACAAAACTCGGCAAACTGTTGCAGTGAAATGATATTTGTAGTTTGTCCAATATTGGTTTGTTTTATGCTGCTTAAACTCCATGTCTGGTTCCAAAAGGTTTTGCCTACAGAAGCATAATGCTAAGCAGCGTGTCCCTAAAATTGCGCCATTCCGCTGTTCTGGTCTTATTTACGACCAAATTACGTTTGGCAACTACCGGTAATATCATGCTGGTTTGGATTTCTGCTTGAAAACCTGTTTCTTTCAGACATTTTAAAGGTTTTAGCCAGTTTACAGTAGTAAAAGGCACACTATATCAGTTCAGTTTTACCCCACTTTTACATCTTATTCTGCAGACCACGTATTTATTTGTCTTGACACATGTTTGTTAGAAGGTGTTACAAATCAATCAGATGACTACAAACTGTGCACTTTAACATCTGAAGGTCGGGCTTAGCAGTCAAAACACACAAACCGACATCTATTTTAAACAGGAAGCAATTTGGAATGGACATCTAAAGGTTTATGGGGGTTCCATTCGAATAAATACTAAAAGCTAAATTTATATATGCAGACAATATATTTTTGTGGCTGGTCTTTTCATCCCAGTCACTTAATCCCAGCCATTTAATCTCAAGTCTTTTAATCCCAGTGCAGATAATCCAATGATATAAAAACTTTTAATCCCAAATTAAACATGGTTATAGGATAAAAACAAATACACATAATCCAATGACATTCAATGATATAAAAAAACCTATTTAATAATGACAAAGAAATGTTTGTGTTAAAAAAAATAGTTAAACATGGTTATAGGATAAAAACAAATAGGGTTACGGTTAAATAGGGTTAAGTTTAAGTTTCAGGATTAAGTGACTGGGATTAAATGGATAGGATTAAAATACTTTGAAATTAAGTGACTGGGATTAAATGGATGGGATTAAATGACAGAGAACCTATATTTTTATATTTCTGTTTCTAGCATGCTTTAACCAGACTAAACAGCAGCTGGCAAAAACTTGTTTTTTGAAACGTGTTAATAGAAAACTGACTGGTTAACCTTGAACCGATAAGTTTAGCAATTTTGTGCGTAAAACCATAAATTCAATGTTTCTGTCAGGTCGCTCACAAGATATTTAAGCATCTCGGATTCTTCGAGTCTTTTTCCATCCCAGTTCAAGAGTTCCTGAACTACTTTCATGCTCTGGAGATGGGCTACCACGACAATCCGTGTAAGTGTTTTGGCAGTGTGGCCATTAGTTATCCCTTTTCGTTTTCCCCTTCCTCTTGAGTCGTAGTCGTCTGTCGGCCTGACATCTGTTTAATGGCCAGCACGGTTAAGTGCATAATAGTAGGTTGCCTTCACCCAGACCTGCATGCTTTTTGCATTTATTGTTTCTCGTTATTTAGTTGAGGTTTTTGTGTCTGGTGGTGACAGATTATCGTTGATTCTGATTGATTTATTGCACCGGATGATTACTAGGATCCTTGCCTAATGCCTATCTAATGAGGATGTCTTTTGTACGCTGTAGCTATAACAACCTGCCCTGCTGCCTCATGGATACACTGACCTTTGCCTGGCTGACAATTCACCTTGCCTACGGCTATTTCAAGAAAGACTCTTGCCCATGGCTATTTCAAGAAAGACGAAGTGCATAAGAATAGGCAGCAACTACTGTACTACTACTCTCCAAAGCGCTATATAAATTCATGAGATTTTACTAACTTACCAGTACTATATAAAAAGCCCTGGCTACCAACCGGTTGGCTGGCTGTGGCTGTTCAGGCGTCAGAGAATGATCAAGCATCAGGATTGCAGATTGTTTCCCACCCCACCCCACCATGCTGTGATTCCTGTTTCAGTGCCCATAACTCTGTAGTTACAAATGCCTGGTTACCATCTCCACGGTGACGCTTGATAAATTGTTAGGGTTAGGCTGAGTTTAGGATTTGAGTAAGACTTTTTCTCACATAATAGCTCTTTTAGAGGATATCTTTTGTGACTGTTGTTAGAAATGGTGCTTATGACTATGAACGGAATAATTGATCTATCTGTTTAATTTGTACAAGTTTTATTTGTTATTATTTTATATGCACAGTATTGAGTGAGCAGCATAAATAGCCAAAAATCATAAATTTTTGCATTTCTTTAAGTATATAGCTATACATTATCTCTTTGGTAAAGATTGATTAATAGTGCCTATTATATACAGTGAAACCCGCTTAATTGCATAGGTGCCTTGCAAGCCTTGCTTATGCGATTAACTGGGCTATGCGAATAGCCCAGGACATCTGATAATGAATTGTACACACAAAACACTGATTCAGATTGTTATGTTGTTATGCGATTATGCGGGTTATGCAATTAAGTGGTATGCGATTAAGTGGGATCCACTGTAATCTGATCCATTTGAAACTTGACTTTGAATATTTTTGAAACAAATGGTTAAACTGTGTAGAAGTAGATTTAGGAAAGTTCAAAGTCCTCTAACCATCAGTCAGAATTTTCCATGTTAAATCACTTTGTACTGGAGTTGAACATGACCTACTTGACCTGCAGCAGCTGCTGTTCAAATAATTGTGGCAAAGTGCCTGCAGCTGTCCAGTCTGGTCTAACCCTTATGTTTCTATTGGCCAAATGCTGTAAGTAGCATAGACAGTTAAATACAGGGTGTTCAAATAATTGTCACATTTAGGCAAAGTGCCTGGAAAATGATTAAAAATAAAGACATATTACTGTCCAGTCTGGTCTAGCCAAAAATTTCCACCTCAGTGATGTCACCCTTACCGGTATGTTTCTATTGGTAATGTTATTGGAATGCTGTAAGCTTGCTTGGAAACAAGGGCACATTTAAATACAGGGTGGTGCAAAAAAAGATGCTGGACTTGCGGCTTTGGATAGTCAATTATTTTAGGTTTGTATTTAATATCTTGAGTCTGGTCTTTTTTCTAGATAATCAATAAAATTTTGTCTGTAGATTTAAATGCTATTTTAAAACATAAAGCACATATTGCAGCTGTTGCTTTGGTATGTGCCCACACTGTAGCATATATGTAGTAACTGTTCTATTATATACCGGTATATGTAATCTGATAATGGTGCTTCATTATGATTAGTTATACAATTGTCATATCACTTGCTGGATACAGAGAGCATCAGGTTGCTGGATCTTTGTCATTTCCCTCTTCGTTAATGACTGTTGATGATTTTCTTCATTAATGACTGTTGATGATTTTCTTTGTTAATGACTGTTGATGATTTTGGCTGACTTGTGAAACTGATCTAAAAGTTCACTGTGATATGATTTGACAACTATTGTGATAAATTCAATAGAACATTTAGATGATTTATTGAATAACAATTTTGCCATGCTTCAGTTGTATTGTTGCCAGCAAGTATGTTTTACTTACAAAGAAACCCTGCAGTACATCAACAAAAGCCCTGTAGTGCATCAGTTAACTTAATCCCAATCTCATTTGTCCAATTTATCAATGCGCTTACAAAAGTGTCAACAGTTTCCCTTCACTTTGCACTCAACTGTAAGGAAGCATATTGTCCCATGCTGAGGTCTTGTCTTCATGGGAATGCTGTAGAATAAGGTGCAATTGGGGCACAGACATTCTACCCCTGGACATTATTCCCCGGACATTATCCCCCTCTCTCCCCGGCAAAGAAGTAATGAACAATGTAAATCAATATCATAGATCTTAATTTTAAAAAGATCTTAATTTTTGAAAGGTACTTATCGGTTATCGGATGCCATGGCTGCCGTCAGTATCGGATGCCATGGCTGCCGTCAGTATCGTTTAGGATTAGTGTTTCGTGTCTGGTTTATGGTGTGGGTAATGATTATAGTCAAAGCCCATAGAGTAAACAAAGGGGGGATTATGTCTGGCAGTGTCATTTCAAAGGGTGTACTGGGGGGGGGGTAATGTCTAGGGGGATTATGTCCCTACACTCAATGCAATTGTACGTTTGCATGACTTAATTTCTCGACTTTAAACTTTTGACCTTTTCAGCAGTTGTGTTATTGGCTAGCTGTCATCTTCCTTATTATTACAGTGACAATTTTGGTGGTTATGTTGACTTTTTCGTCTTAAGTCAAATTAGAGACGTTAGGCTTTCAATTTATGTGTGCATGCATGCAAACCTCATATTATTATTGATCAATAAGACAGATGTGGCAAGCTGGACTGCTGCTTGAGACAGTTTGATGTTCTGTATATATACTGTTTATTGTCATGGGCAGATTAGTGGTTTGTTTAAATGGATTATATATATGTTGCTGTTATTTTAATATTCAGTTTTTAACAAAGCCAATATACTTTTCAGCTGCATACTATTTAACCCTTAAGCCACTGGAACCAAGTATACTCATACATTGGCATATTTGACATTGGCGTATATGGCAGTTTAAGGGTTACTTGCAAATCACATAATTATATGCCTGATAAAAGACTTTCATTAACATGAATAATTATTATAAAAAATTATAATGCTTGGTTCATGACCATTACCACTGCTTGAAGGACAATTTATTGATAGAATGGTACAATACTTAATGCATTGAATGACCAGATAATATCTTTGGTTTTGACTTTATTTTCCATGCATACTGGTAGGTGCAATGTAAATAAGAAATGTTAAGTAAAGGGGACCTATACATCCAGTTAATCATGCATGCAAGGATTATGTAGTTGTTGTGGGTCTTATTTGAATATGTTTCATTATTTATGTTTATAAGAGATTTTGTTTGTGTTTTGTGGTTGCATAAAGATCACAATCGAGTCCACGCAACTGACGTACTACATGCCGTCTTTTACATGACAACACAACCATTGACTGGATTTGTCAAAGCCAGTCCAGTGGATGATTACAAAAGCCTTGAAACTGGTTAGTAAGATCATATCTTAAGTAAGCAGAATAAATGTTGTTCTAGATTAATTTGCCTTCTTTAAATGATTGTAAATAACACAGGTTTTATTCGATGCGTATAGGAGACCAATTCGACAGTAATTTTATGCCAGAATTTTAATCTTTGCTTTTAGATTTGTTTGCTTGTTTGCATAGGGACACTCAGCAGAGGCATGGCTAGTGGGGGACGGTGGGGTACATTTGTCTCCGGGCGCCAAGGTGGGGGCGCCAAAATCGGGTTTAAGGTAGAAAAAGCATCAATATAGACCAAGTTTTGCTTGTCAGGGTTTTTGTGAAGTTCAGGGGGCACTACCAGTGCGTTTTTGTCCCCAGGCGCTGGACACCCTAGCTCTGCCTCTGACACTCAGCTGGTACTGTGGTCCTGTTTTTCAGAGTGTTTAGAAAGTTTGAAGGTGAATGAGGTTTGAAAATATATTTATAGAAGTAGTTTGATGATTAGGCAGAATGTTAGAGTTTACCTGAGATGTTGTGCGACTTTAAAATCAGACCTTCACAATTATGGAAGGCATTAATGTCACAGTTTTTTTACCTTGAAAATATTAAAAGTAAAATTTGACATTTGGTTAAGTTGTCAAAATAGACATTTCATGCTAATCATTTATCTCTGTGATGGATGGACTTCCCTGAGATTAATTTGTTTTGCCTGATGTTAAGAATTTTAAAGATAACTCAGTCAAATTTCATGTATGAGCTGAATAAGCTACAGTACACGAATTTCTTTCATGTTTGATGGGCACCGACCTAGAAAATTGGGGACTTTCGTGTCACCGGTGACATTTTAAGAGCACACAATTCTGATATTTTACATTGATATTAAATTGTAAAATAACGGAATAACCAATGGATAATTAATTTTTTGCAGAACAAGATATCAGTAAAAATAGTCAAAGTGTTGAGACGCTGGTGCTGGATGGAATGGACGACTGCATGAAAACGAATTTTCTACCTTTGGAACTCATGGCACTGTACACGGCAGCTGCTATGCATGACTACGACCATCCAGGTCGAACCAACGCCTTCCTAGTCACAACCTGCAATCCTCTGGTAGGTTTTACTTGGTGCAGTTTATTTCGGTCAAACCCGGTTCACGTAGCGTTGAAAGGATCGCTCCTCAGATTCTGGAATATTTAGTCGATTGTTTACTACTCAATGTTAACCTACTGTCCTCTTATCTTCAGGCTTAAGATAAAGGATCATTGCACAATTGTGTAATGCTGGAAATGACCTTTTTTGATCCACTCTGTAACAATTAATAACATGTTTCAATAGACCCACCTCGGCAGTAGGCAAATGTGCCGTCATTAATACACTACACGCATATGGATATGATGTCTTAAATACACTGTCTACCTGCTGTTCGATGGCAGATAGCTAAAATTTAACAATGCTAGTTTTACCCAGTCTGAAATTTTCCTAAATCAAATGCAATACAGTCCCATCAACTGAGTATACTTTTGGGGCGTTTACTTTTGGGCGAGCGTTTGCTTTATGGGCGTTTCAGTGATGTTTACCTGAGTCATGTGTAGCAGGAACCAAACAGCAGGGGTAACAATTGGGGCAATTTGATGAGGTTTTTATTTGGGTGAAGGTCAGCACACTTCTTGCACGACCAGCAGATCAGAAAGAGATTATTTGGTCTGTTTAGTACATTAACTACAAAATCAAAAATACTTGAGTGTCGCAGCTGACTATAATAGCCAGTAAGAATGTTTTAATTGGTAACTACCATAGTTGTTATTTTCAAGTGTGTGTGGGGGGTAGGAAAGAGAGAGGAGGGAGTGCTTGCTTCTGTTATTTGGTCCATGCTGAAATGTGATGAAGATATGTCAATTTGATGTTTGTCAAATATGTCTCTTTATTTTAAACATGTAATGGACTGTCTCACTGACACTGACTGTACTGTTGATTTGTTTTTGCTTTTGTGGAATTATAGCTTGTCTTTACGCAAATGATGAGTCAGTTTAAAGTGAATGACTTTGCTAGGTCTGTGTTACTGTAGAGTTCTTGGTGTTTTTTTTGATGCAATCAGGCTGTCCTGTATAACAATCGATCAGTCCTGGAGAGTCATCACGCATCTTCCGGTTGGCGCCTTCTGCTTAGCAACGAACGCTATTCCTGGCTGCTCAATCTCAACAATGCACAGTTCAAGCGATTTCGCTTTCTTGTCATCGAAGCAATTTTAGCGACTGACCTAGCGCGCCATTTCGATATTCTCGCTGAATTCAATGCGAAGGTACTTGTGGCAGTCTTTAAAAAGCAACCCCCTTCTACTGAAGATACAGTATATTAATCTTGTTTAGATTGTTGTATTATCATGCTTTTGCTTTAAATGTTTAGGACTTATTTTGCTGACTAGCAGTGCTTTTTTCAGTGGGAACACACAGGAACGGTGTTCCCATGCCTTTTTTGCCAGATTGTGTTTATAATTATGGATATGTAATAATGCGTTTGGGAACGTACAGGTACGGCGTTCCCACACCTGTTTTGTTGATGAATAAAAAAAGGATGAGTTCCCAAACCTTTTTTTCTAGAAAAAAAGCACTGCTGGCTAGTATTTATTTACATTTGAAGTCAAATCTTTTAATTGCGACGAATTTTGATTTGACAATGGTGATCGTGTGTTAAAATGGTGTAAAGGTTTTCCACCTATCTGTTCAAATGTGCAGGTAAATGAAGAAGATGCTGCAGGAGTTGATTGGCTGTTGGAAGCTGATCGCCAGATGGTGAGCAACATGCTTGTCAAAATGGCAGATATCAACGGGCCGTGTAAGCCAGCAGATCTGCATAAGCAGTGGACATACCGTATCAGTGAAGAGTTTTATGAGCAGGTAAGCCAGGCGTTACACTAACACCCCGTTACCCCGTTAACGTGTACATGGATCCTTGTTTTAATGCAGACTCATCTCTAAACCAGCTGACATTCAATAGTCTTTTGGATGCAGTTATTATTATTATTATTATTATTATTATTATTAACATACTGATTAACCCCTTAACTGGGGACCCCGGATATATCCGTCCATTTTACATTGAGTTACAGTTAAATACACGGTTAAGGGATTAATGTGGTAACTCGTCCAAACGAACTGCATGAACACATTACAAAGTTACAAATAACATTGTAACTACAGTTACTGTCCCCGCCACCAGATTCCATGCGACCCACAAGATCATTTAGAAATATGCATACGAGTGGTGGCAGAAAGTGGGATTATTTGAATTATTTTCTATGGAAACGTGGCACTTATAAGCAATTTGGCTTTTTGTATGTTCGGCCCACCATATGTAGACCTAATACTAGAAGCGGCCCTTTAAAGAAAAAGTTTGCCCAACCTCCTGACTTGTGTGTTTAACTTACAAGGCTTTATGTTCATATCTGCTGATACTTTTTCATAATTTATGGTCATTTATTTAAAGGGTTCTATGGAATTGGTAATTTATGTTGGGTGTTTTAGGGAGACGAGGAGGCGGCGCTTGGTCTGACGGTGTCGCCATATATGAACCGAAATCAACCTCAACTGGCCAAACTCCAGGAATCATTTATAAACCACCTCGTCGCTCCCCTCTGCAACTCCCTCAGCAGTGCTGGCCTGTTGCCTTCAACGCAGGCTGCCGAGCAAGATACCTCGACCAGTAGCGATAGTATGTTTGTAAATCTGCTTTTAACTCGACGTTTTTACACATAAATTACGATATGAAGATTTGCGACAGTGGCATAAACGAGGTTTTACCATAGAACATTGAGACGTTTGGACGAAGAAGAAGACTCAGATTATTGTACAAATCTAAAATCGGTAGAATTCAGTTGATACCATTGAAAGACAGATTTTATTTTTGACACTATTATTATTATTATTATTATTATTATTATTATTATTATTATTATATATACACATAGGATACCATGAATTAAGAATTGTTAATATAACAGCAAGTGATTATGTGAAAATCTCTTATGGAAAGACAAAGAAGGAAATATATTATGGACAGACTAAGGATGCTTTGAAACATTCTGTACAGGAAGAAGCAAAGTAGAGAAAAAACATCCGAGCAAAAATATTTAATTACACTTGTAGAGGAGGATGAGTAAGAGAGACGGCACCATATTTTGACTAATGACGGTACAATTTTTAAACACTGTTTTTGCACTTTATATTAACGTTGTTACTGTGTTGCATCGATCGCATGTTGCATATTTTCTGCAGTTTCTAGCGCTTTATTGTTAGTGGTGGTGTGGAGCAGTACTTGTAAGAAATGTGCTTTTGTCTTCAAATCTGACACTGGGGCCAATCAATCATGCTCCAAGAAGTCATTTTACTGACATTTCCTTGGAAAGTTATGGCATGATGTATAATTGACTCGTATCTTATGCTGTGTACACTCATTGTAGTAACTATAATGATCATCCAGTTGGCTAAATAATAATTATTATTATTATATTTTGTGATAATTTTTATGTAGTAGTTTTATTAGTATCCTATTGTATGATGATTTTGTAGGCACTGCTTTCGATAAAGAATCGTCGCTGATGATCGTCTGTCCTATGGTTCAAAATATGGAGGAAAACCATCGAATGTGGATTAAGGTTATAGAGGAAGAATCTTTGGAAAAGTCCATTACAATGCCTGAAAATGCAGCTTGTGAAGTATGAACTGAATTTATTATGAATTTCTTTAATGTGCAAGTTTTGGTTTTGAATTTTGACGTTTATGTTATGTCGTTTAAAATACCCGTTGTTCTGCATAATACCAGAGAAAGAAAATTTATTTCCATCCAACACCTCTGTTGAACAGCAAATTTGAACTTAACTTAGTGTCGTGTCATTTTTGACGTTGGGGGCTGTCCATTAATTATGTCAACAATTTAGGGGGAGGGGTTTGAAAAAGTTTGACAGTTGTTGACAGGGGAGGGGGTCAAGAGAAGTTGACGTCAACAATTTCACTTTTTACAAATAATCAAAAATAGGAAATTTCATGGAATACTACTTATTACAATGGAAAAAAGCATGGCAAAAAAGGTCATCACCACCACATTTTACACTCGTGGGCAAAAAAAGGGGAAAATGGTCATCACCGCAAAAAATAATAACCTTGCTATTGGGACTTGTCATTGATCTTGGGGGGTCAAAAGTTTTTGACGTAATTATGGGGGGGTAAGTGAAAGTTGACAGTTGTTGACAAGGGGGAGGGGTCAAAAATTGCCCAAAATTGTTGACATAATTAATGGACAGCCCCTTGCAGTTAGTTTGATTAATTATTATCATTTTCACGATTTACTTGGTATTTTTTTAATTTAGACCAAATCGACCGCTGTCGAATCTAACATTCCATCAGATGCGATGTCTGCGAAGGAGGATTCTGATGCTGCATAAAGAAGTAAAGATTACTTTGAGTCCAGCCAGGAACACCCATTCTTTCCGTTGTGACAATGTTTAACGAGAGTCGAGTCAGACGTCCTTTAATGACTCAAACGAACCCAGCATGACAGTATTTAAATTTGCTGTACATGACCACACTGTCTCCTTTGAGTAGTATCACTGGTGTGCTGATGACGCAGTAGCTATATAAATTAGGGATGTCGCTGTAAGATTTGTAATGCGTACGAATGTAAGCAGTATTAAGTACGGAGTGGAGTACGAGAAACGTAGTCTAGAATCTTCTGTTTGAAGTGTGTTTCTGATCACGATCCTGTGAGTGTTGTTGTAATTAACTAAGTCTCTGATGTCTATAAAGTATTGTTGAAGTGGCTGTAGATATGTTGAAGCAGTCATTTGTTGTTGTTGTTGTTTGTTTGCTATAGTTAGTATAAGTAGTGTTCTTGTGATGATATGCCGAGAGTGTGGAAGCGATGAGTATGGTGATTTCGTGAAAATTGCTGTTTTCGAGTCTCAAAACCGTTGCAGAATCTTTATAAGGTTTCAAGTTCAGCTTTAGCGTAATTTAACATCATCCTAACCCACGCCTCTTACCGCTTGCTGCTTGAAAATTTTTTCTTGGCCCTGTTAGATATTAACTGAAGTCAGATGGTTTGTCCTTTCAGCCTTGCTTGCCTTGGCATTTATGTGCTGTGCGAGTATCAGTCTGGTCTGTATAGTTTCAGTGTTTGGAAGACAATGGCTGACAAATAAAAACTACCTCCTTTACTTAGAAAATTGCAAGTGTAATGCTTTGACATTGATTACAGGAATGCAACTGATGTATTTCTTTTGGATGGAATTTGCTGTCAGCAGTAATTGCTTTGTAACTGTATGCAAGTGCATTGTGTTAAAAATGTCATATTGGAAATGTTAGCATTTTCATGACAGACAAACTGTTATATGCAAGTGTGGATCTTCCTGTTATTATTTTTGGAATTTTTGTTTCAGAAATGAATACTTTTACTGAAACGGTATGGCATAAAACGATTAGTTAAATTTTTATGCTCATATATTTTTTGTAGTTTTTGCAATAGGTCTTTGCTGTTAGGCCCATAATCGCTGTTCTAGGAGTTATTTTTTTTCACACTTGGTACTTGTGTAAATTTCCATACTTTCTCAGTGGCTGCCTCCGAACTCTGGATCGCATTGCCTCGGCATTTGAGCACTGGTTGCCAGATTTTATAAAAAGATTAAAAGCTTGTCTTTTTCACTTGGCTTATCCACCATGGACCATCGTCTGGTTGTCCTGCCTGATAATCTGGATTTGACTGGGATCTTGTGTGATTGTGATTTGGCATGCTTCTATGCATTATAAGGCAGGTCTAAGGAAGTTAGACTGGATTAGATGATTGCCAGGAACATAATTCTATACCATGATCATTACAGGCTTTGAATTAGCAGAGAGTCTCATTCATCATTTGACTTAAATCTCTATATCTGATCTGAACACATGTTTGTATTACTGATTGAACATTTTCTAAGTTTTATTTAAGAAACTAACTAATTCAACGAAAAATGCTGGTATACTGTCTTAATTTACTATATTATTTGTCTCTTTAAGTCATAGGTTTTTTCCAGTGTGTCTACTGTCTATGCATACATATTTCTCTATGACAAGTTCGAACTTTTGACAGAGCCAAAGACAGTTGTTGGTATGAAATGCTGAAACTTTGCTGCTTGCATAGGAATTTAATGACCTATCACCACTTGCATTTGAAAGTTGACGTCAACTGGCAACTGGTTTTCAATTGTGCCGTCATGGATATGCGAAAAGCTGCTGAAGAAATCATCTTCACCATTGGCGTTATGGTCAATGATGTTCCTATGAAATCTAGCCGCACAGACCGCTTTCGTTGATATCATTTGGTCGGTTAAGAGATGCGCTGTGGCAGCATTCTTCTGTTGATATTTTTGATCGAGAAAAGATATTTTTGAACTAGCTCAACAAAGTGCTTATCTACGGCTTGTGAAGAGTTTTTCAGTGTTTTGACAGGTTCTTCTCGTTAGTTGTAGTTGTAGTAAAAAAGAAGACAACTGCATGGGTACCCATGGTACAGTATATCCTTAGATAGACCTTTGTGCACCTGTTTAGACAGGTTCTATGCTCTTCCACGATATGGACAGAGGCTGCGATGGAGCAATCTTCTTTGTATTTGACTGATAAAATTCTATGAATAAACTATGATAATGACTGCATATTTAAGCAATCTTTGAAGAAATATGACCAATTTAAAAGCATTAAAGAGCATTTCTGTGCCGGGTTTTCACTTTCTTTCTTGACAAACAGGTGATATAGAAGACCCAGTTTTTTTGATATTGACTCAAATTTAAGAATATTTTTTGTTAATGTCTTTAGTTTATTGCATACTACGGCTCTTATTTTCAATGACTTGAGCTCAATTCATTTTCACTATAAATGCAGATACGTTTTTAAAAATATTTTTAGTCTCAAATATATGAAGCATCACAGTAATTTTGTTTTGCTTTAACCCCTTTACCATTATATCTACCGGCCGTTTTTGCATTATGCTGCAAATAAATGGCCGGTAAGGTAACCTCTTTACGGGCCATTTATTTGCAACGTAGTGTAAAACGTCTGGTAAATATAACGTAATGTAAAGATGACATATCTGCAGGATATAAGAATTACTGCTGCTGTGGTAAATTTGTCTGATATCAACTGGCATTAGACATTCATTTGTGTCATGACGTTGTAGGCAGAACACACGAATGTGGAGGAGAAGTGATTTTTATGTGACTGTTTGATTTACCCTAAGTGTTGGAGAAATTGTTTTGCTGTCATTAAATTTAAACAGAGAAAAATGTCCACTTTTAGTAATAATTAAGATTTGAATTTTTTTGAACTAAGCTGTTTCAGAAGAGGCCTACTACTGCTTCTACATACACTATCTGCAATTTGAAGAAGATTTCACTTTTGCATTCATCCAACATACAGTATATGCATCTGTTTGCATTAAATTCTTGGCTTTGTTAAAATTTTGTACAGCTGTTTAATTTCTACTGGTACTTGTTCATGTTCACTGCTGAAAAAAGGTGGTTTCAGTAGAATTTATGAGAGCTCTTCTGCAATGTAATTAATGGATGATAGGAACTTCGCTTTAATAAAGCTGCTGTGATATAATGATTGAAACGTTGATGTGAAATGCGAGGAGGGCGTGTTTGATTGATAGCAATCATTAATTAAGTTTTTGCTTAGCAATGCTACTAAGCACAGCCTTCCCCAGATCCATGAATGAGTATCAGTTACCGACTACGACAGTTGTGTTGATAACAGAATTGTATTAATATTGCAAAAGTAAGTAAGTAAGTAAACACAAAATTTCTATAGCGCTGCCCGAAAGCTTGGCGCAGTGCACCAGCTTATTCACGAGCGTTCAATCTGGGTAAATCCATAGTCCGTGGTGGTTGAGGTTGTAGATCCAGGTAGGCAGTCGCAGCAAAGTATTTTTATGGAGGATGATAGCAAGATTTGCAGCGTGTAGAATGCAGGCCTTTACTAAAGATTTCACCACCTAATCTGTCATAGGTAAGCAAGCAGTGGTGGTTTTTTTAAATTTGGATTTCTCAAACCCCAGGGTTTTTATCTTCACTGAAGGGTGAAGGGTCGGATATGATAAGTTTACTTTGGGGCAAACATCAAATCTGCAGAAGATAAATGCACGTAAAATATGATTTTCTCTTTATATGGTAAATCTTTGATATAACGGACTTGGTTATAACGTAGGCCTATATAGTCGGTTATAGCATGTCGCAACGCACTGTCCCATTTGATAGGCTTACATTATCCGCAATGGTTGGTGTTGGTTATAACATACCTCAGATATAACGTACTAAATTTTGCAGACCCATTAAATGCGTTATAACGAAGTTCAACTGTACTTGTTTTTATCATTAGCCAGCTATAAATTGTTAATGTGGTCTATTGAAGACACGGGATGGATGAAGCGTCAGAATTAAGTGCTTTAAACATTAAAAAATTCACAGAGACGGATCATTAGCGTATCCATGACGGAACTTGGGGTCGCCCCGCCCCGCCCCCCGTTTTTAAACTGTGACCAGTTGTTGGATTTGTGCAAAATCGATCTGAAATTTGTGTCTTGAGTTATGAGTGGATGTCAAAGGAATTGATAGCTAGTCTTAGTTGTATTACAACTTGCACTCCTAGGCGGCGATCTGCCACAAAACTTGGGGTGTCCACTGTCCAGACCGTACATGGAATGGACCATCCCCATGCATCCTGCCTTTTTAACGGCGGTCGGTGCCCCCGAAATTTTTTTTAAGTTTTAGAAGTCAATAAGTGAGTTGCTGCATTTTGGACATAAATCATGTCATCTAATTATTATTGTGTTTTGTTCTGTATAAAACCTGTCATACATAAGTCATACCGAAAATTCCCTCGATCGACTTGGGCCTACTAACCATAGCCTATATAGTCCATGTGTTTTTGCAGACATTGGGTGGAAATTGGGGCTTCATATTTGCACCGATTGAAGTCCAGTCGATGCCTACGACGAATCTACCCTCATTTTGGATATCTATCATTCGTGTATTAAACGTATTTATATTTAAGTTTTTTGTCCCGTATAATGTTTCCTACTAGGCATTCCGCAAGATATTCGGCAGAACTTTCATTAGTTGATGTCCCTCGTTCTCGTACAGTCAATGGCGTTAGTGTTTAGTATGAAATGGCTGGATGTGCTCTGTATCGAACACTGTAGATCGAAATTGAGATGGTATAATAAAATATAATAATGTGATTTTAAGTGGTTTAGGAGGCTAAGTAAGCCTGTGTATCTTTGGACATTCTTGCAAAGGTTAAAGCAATGAAGATGGAACAAGAGGAAACTGTGGATTTTGCGGGAGAATTTCTTCAAATCGATTAGATTTTTACATATCTAGGGCCTATATGCCTTCCATTCAACAGGCCTTCAATAGGCTTCTCTCACACAGCGAATTAATTATAAGACTAATTTTTGATGTTCATAAAACCTGAAGAGGCGTAGCGTCCCAATGACTGCTACTAGGCAGCTGTCCTAGTAGCAGTCTGAAAACTGTCTGCCTAGTAGCAGAAAGTTCTGCCGAATATCTTGCGGGATGCCTAGTAGCAGTGCCGCCCATGGCTCTAGCCATGGGCAGCACACATGATGGGGGCGGCAAATTTTGGAAGCGACCTTTTTTGTTTGTCGGGTTGTTGATGAGTTTTTGGCGATGGCGGCAAAATGTAGAAGGGGCGGAAAATTCAAATTCAGTGGCGACTACCTTGTTTTGCTTGTCAGCCATAGTAAGAGAAAATTGGGGCGGCATTTTTTCCGGGAGCCATGGGCGGCACAAATGCACTCTACGCCACTGGTGGAGGAGCTTGGCTACGCCAAGAAATAAATATGTGGGGCTGTCCATTAATTACGTCAACAAAATAGGGGAGGGTTCGAAAAAGTTTGACAGTTGTTGACAGGGGATGGGGTCAATAGAAGTTGACTCCAGCAATTTCATTCTTTACAAATATTAAATCAAAACAATAGGCAATTTCATGGAATGCTATTTTTGCAGCGGGAAAGCCTGAAAAACAAAAAATGGGCAATCACCACCACATTTTGACATTTGATGAGCAAAAAAGGGAAAATGGCCTCATCGCCGGAAAATAATAACCTTCTAGACTTTTTTAGGGGGCCTCTCACTTATCTTATGGGGGTAGGATCAAAAGTTTTTTCACATAATTATGGGGTCACTGAAAGTTTGACAGTTGTTGAAAAGGGAGATGGTCAAAAATTGCCAAAAAATTGTTGACGTAATTAATGGACAGCTCCTAATATATTGTAAATTTCCTTAATAATAATAATAATAATAATAATAATAATAATAATAATAATAATAATAATAATAATAATAATAATAATAATAATAATAATAATAATAATAATAATAGGTCTCATAGTATTAATAATAATGTGATTTTAAGTGGTTTAGGAGGTCAAGTAGGCTTCCTAAACCTGTGTTTAGTGTGAAAATCACTGTTGTAACTCTCCACATTCAATAAACTAGTTTTCCCAGACAGCCTCTGAATCCGTTCATCGTTTTAACTGTCACTCCCACCTCGTCCGATCTGTTCCATTAGTCAACAACCCTTGCATCAATTGTTTTTCTTTCTTTGTGCGAGTCCTGACTCCGGAGTCCTGCGCTCAAATGAAAGCAGTGCAGTTCTATCAGCAGTATATGCCTCCGTGCGTTAAGAACATTTATCATTCGGTGCTGAATGCTGTGCTTAGGTCGGCCGCCCGGTGTTTCGTGTTGAGATGCAGACTTCTGTCCCAAAATTCCACCACTCTGCCGTCGACCGAGGGGTCTCTTATCACCAGCCCCAAGATAGGCGGTAGGCCTAATAATTGTGGCGTATTTTCCTGCCTTCTGTTTAGTCTGACTTCGGAGTTGTTGCCTTTCCCTCGTCTCGTTCGCTCGCATAGTTGCCCAGGCGCTGTGGCTTGTGTCAAAACCGTGGCAGCATCTGTCGACTTTTGCGCCGATAGATACAGAATCAGGCCCTATATATCCGACGCAGTAAAACGAAATCCAACGCTCAGCAATCTAACGCCCCGCGCGTCTCTAGATAACTCGATAAACTCTCGTTTAGGGAACATATCTCGTCGCTTAATGGCCTATTACCAGAGTTTTGTGCGTTTGTGTGTGTGCAGTGGCGTAGCCAAGAGGGGGTTTGGGGGTTGAAACAGCCCCTTGCCTGCCGACGAAAAAACATTTGACGTGCTTTTTCATACATTTATCATTTTCGGACGTGATTTTGGGGGTCAAACCCCTCTTGGCTGGCTGCCGATTGAAAAGATTTCTAAGTGCTATAGAAAATAGACAAAATTAGAAAGAATGCGAAGGTGACAACCTTTTTTGCTTGTCAGCTCCTAAAGAAGGAAAAATAAGAAAAAAATTTGCACAGTTTGGTCACGATCGAAACCAAACCCCCGTCCGGAAATCCTGGCTACGCCACTGTGTATGTGATTGTTTTGCAACCAAGATTATCGGCAGTGCCGTGTTTTGGCCACTGAGAGGCCTAAGCAGTGTTTTACCCTGACCCAGACCTTTTGGGGAGAGGAAGGGGGAGATACGCAGTTCAATGCAAACATTTGTGTCAGCGCTGAAATTGGGGAGAGGAATTTGAGGCTTGGGGAAGGAAATCCTCCACTAACAGGTCTGTATAAAACACCGGGCCTAGGTGACTACCTCGAGTCCCTAGAGCGACAGGTTAGGGACTCTAGTCACGG
>CM030848.1:11362698-11377698 GCA_018105865.1 Metaphire vulgaris | reverse complement strand
TCTTAACCTACATGCATTTATGTACACTTTGCGTTGGTACTGCGCCAGCTTTCTTTCCTTTACAATGCACAGGCACGCACACACACACACACACACACACTTGCTCTAGGGACAAGACGGAGTCAGCATCAGCCGGTTGGAAACTGTCTGAAAAACGCGATAGCATTAATTTGCGATAACCCTATCGGTGCACCTCGGTGCTAGACAGATGCTGGCCGCGTTTGTGGGTATTTTCTGTCTACTACTACTACTTTTCTAAGATTGCAAATAAACCAATCCGGTGGCATACTATATGCGGTGATTTCGAATGCGTTCAACTGAACGAAACACTTCGATAGAATTTTCCGGAGAAAATGCGCTAGAAGACCAGGGTCTGTGTTTTGTTGCTTCGTATGCAAAACCGTTCGACGGTCATTCATCGTCATCTAAGATCGTTCCGCTGATTAATTATTTGGCTCAGGGCCTATTTTAACCCCTTAACTGGGGATCCCGGATATAACCGTTCATTTTACATCGAGTTACAGTTAAATACACGGTTAAGGGGTTAAGGAACATTTATCACTCTGCACTAAACTCAGAAAATCTGTGGACATCCGCGGCGCAAAAAACAAACAAAAAAGGTCGTCTCCGGAAAATGTATCGCTGCACAAAGCACGGAAAATTGCATTTTACCACTGCACATTTTGTGTATCACTGCACGTTGAAACAGGCCCTGATTTGGCAGTTTGGCATTTGCATTAGTAGCAACAACGAAAGCTGAGCTCTGGGCCGCCCTCCAACAACAACAACAACAACAACAACAACAACAACAACAAATAACAACAACAGCAGCAAAAATAACAACAACACAGGGACCCTTTTCTTCGACTGACGACGATTGGCTACCAGACAGCGTTATATTAGTTAACGAAATTTTTCAAAAAACTAAAATTATTTTAATTTCGTTAACTGAAACTGGAATTATTTACATTGTCAAAACGACATGAACATAAAAACCAAAAATATTTTAATTTAGTTAATTAAACCTACAACTGAAATCATTTACAAAACGAAAACTAGATAAAAACTAAAATGGCGGCACCGAAACCATATAAACATAAAACTAAAAGTAGGCCTATATCTGCCAAAAACTGAAACATCACTCTTATCAGTGTCCTGGTCTCCAACGACCCGGCGGTGACCGCTTCAATTGCACCGGAAAACATCCCCACCCCCCGCCACCCCACCCCCACCCCGCACCCCGTTCCTTCCGATCTCTTTTCATCGGTTTCGTTGTTCTTCGTCGATCAACAGCCGCCGCATAACTGAGTGTCGTTGGCCGCTAATCTCTCCTCCTCCTCCTCCTCCTGCCGCTGTTCGATCATTCTGCGCCGTTGACGACCACTCGTCATGCGCGTCACGTACATCGTTTGACCGCTTGCTGGCCGCGAGAAGACTGAGCGCCTGGAGTGACGACGACGGTGTGCTGTCGGCACGGCACTGGCAGGACTGTGTCGTGTGACACTTCGTGCAGAGGAGGCTGAGGAGGCTCTTCGTGACCGGTGACACACCTTCGTGACCGGTGGCGTCGTCAAACACACCAATTAGTATCAAGTGAAGGATATTAAAGCGGTTTGTCTACAGCGTCAATCCTGCCTCAAACACATGCATGCATTTTAGTATTTTAAACATTTCAGGATATTAAAGCAGTTTGTCTCCCTCAGCCCTCTGACTGATCAATCCTGGATCTTTTGCATTGATTTTGAAGTACCATCGATTGACTGTATTATGCATGCATGCATGTTATTATACATGCATACATACATGCATAGGCCTACATACAGAATTGCCATGACAGGAATTGACGCAGATGTCTTGTCAGTTTTTTGCCAGTTGGTGCATCTGAGGCAGCATGTCGCCCATTGGCATGGGCGTCCGGAGGGGGGGCGAGTGCAAGGGGGTGCAATTGTTTCTTTCGACGCAAAACGTTGTTTTGCACCCCTGGATAAAATTTTAATTTCTTTCGTCACAATTAGACCCTGTTTTGCACCCCCTGGAAAAATTTCTGCGGACGCCCAGGCCCATTGCATGCCAATTTTTAAACATAACTGGCAGGATTGAACGGGTGTCGGTGGAGGCCCATTAACCTTCACGAAAACAAGAAATGAAACTGTATGAACACTGAGTTGATTTCTAACTGGTGTATAATTTATATTCATGTACGAGAAACCCCGCTCACATTCAGCTGGAGAGAGAGAGAGAGAGAGAGAGAGAGAGAGAATTTGAATTCTACCGAGTAGCTTACTGCAGCAAGCACATTGCCGATTACTTTCACATTGTTCTTCTTGTACTGTCGGAACAGATCCAAGGCTAGTGACGGATCTACTTCGCTCAGTTCTGCTTGGTAAACTATTGCTCTATCACCAAATAATGTTCCGTCAACTTTATTGTCTGCCCATGACGATGTATAACTGGTTTAATCAGCAACACGGATAAATTTTTTCAAAGGTTAAGATAAATCTCTCCCCTGTTACCACCGAACATCAAGAACCGAAAAATGTCTCCCTCTCCTAAGGGTGAATGCATTTTCCTGTCACAGTGGTGGGGACGATTGACTTCCCTGGCAGGGATGTCAGTAGCCTCCTCAGTGGGAAGATGCAGTTGGGCAGTGGGGAGGAAAAGCCCCCCTTTCCCTACACCATCGCACCATGGACATACAGTAAGTATGCCTATAGCACAATTTTTACGCATTTCAAAGCAAGCTCAGAGCAATATTATCAGAATCATACCTACCCGCAAAAAGGTCAAAAATTATAAACGGATAAATATTTTAGTTCAAAAATTCCGCCTATACCTCGCCTATACGCCTAGGACCGGCGGCACTGACTTCTGTCTATAATGGCCAATATAGTATATAATAAAGCGATCACGTGACTTCATTGCAACGGCGTGCACGTGAACCGGTGGCGGCGGTGTAGGTCATCGATTATAAGCCAGCTTTTCTTCTGCCAAGGTGAATCGAACTTCCTCTTCTCCTCCTTCTCGGACGGAGCGTTTCTTCCTCTGAGGACGCCGAGCAAGAACCGAGAATCGGCGACGCATGAAGACCGGACTCGACGGCGCTCGAAGCGGAAGCAAGCAGCAGAAGGCAAGGCAGAGACAGCGGCGACAGAGACACGGAGACAGAGACGGAGGAGGAGGAGGAGGAGGAGGAGAGAGGGAGAGAGGGAAAGGACGAGACCCAACAGGCGTAATGATCGTCGTCTAAACGCAGAGAACGCTCGACGACGACGACGACGACGACGATCGAATCGAATTATTGCCTCCGCTGCTGCTGCTGCTGCTGCTGCTGCTGTTGAGATATCTGTGGACCGAACATCATGAGGACCATTTTCCCCAAATGGCCTCCGCTGTTCATTTGCTTCGTCTGGACTCTGATGCTCGTATCTGTTACGCGTAAGTGCCACCATCATCATCTTCATCATCGTCGTCATCATCAGCAGCACCATCATCGTCATCATCATCATCATCATCATCATCATCATCATCATCATCATCATCATCATCATCATCAGTACCGTCATCATCGTCGTCGTCGTCGTCATCATCATCATCATCTTTTATCTTTTATCATCATCATCATCATCACCACCACCACCACCATCTTTTATCATCATCATCATCATCATCATCATCATCATCATCATCGCCATCATTGTTAGCTGAATCAGCTTTTTAATGTTAAAGAGCAACAAGTTACCAGGTTGTTCGACGTATTGTGCACTCAATAATATCAGCACTCAATCCCGAGTGCTTCTATAATTATTTATAAGCATTGGAATCTCAGGTATACATCCCGATACACATTGTCACAGTAATTCGTGTTTTTTGATAGGGTGGGAAATGATTTCTCGTTGAAATTTCTGTTTAAATGTCAGTCAGGAATATATTTACATCCCCTTAACACCCCCAACACCCCAATTTGAAGTCGACACCCCCCCAATTTGGTAATGTGACAATGGTATGCATACAAAATGCATACTAATTATCTCCGGACACCCCCCCCCCCCCAATTCACAATCCTAGAAACATCCCTGATGTCAGTGCTGTAAGGGAATTCCGCCCTAATGTCAAGACTTGCATCGTGCGCTGAATTCCATCTCTTTGACAGTTTTTTGATTGACAGGCCTCTCTACCTACGATGCATTTGAACTCTGGTGCCACGAAAGTGCATTATTATTATTATTATTATTATTATTATTATTATTATTATTATTATTATTATTAGCATTTATTATTTTAGCATAATATTATATCTATATTACTATGGATGTATCGACCACTGTCTGGCTGACCTTTCACATTTGACATAGCTACTGAATTTTAAGATAGACTAAGCGCCTAAGAATGAGGAGTTACTGTGGTACTAGCAGGGGTTTAATCTAGGCCGTTTCCGGGGGAAATTGCCCTTTCCCCCGGAAATTTCAAATTCCCCCGGAAATTTTGACATACTACATCAACTAACATCAGCCCCATAGCTGACTTCCCCTCCGGCCTTGTCAGTTTCCCTCTTCCCCCGGAGTCCAGAGTATAGATTAAACACTGGGTACTATACCCCTAAAGCACTGTATAAACCCACGAGATTTTACTTATTATTATTATTATTATTATTATTATTATTATTATTATTATTATTATTATATGGTATATATTTATATTGAATACTACTGCAAGCAGAAGTAGTTTTTGTCGTATTGTTATCGCTTACGTCATGGTTCGCCAACCTTTTTCTAGAAGTGGACCATAATTATAGATTCTGATAAGCATGCGGAGGACCGCATTTCTTAGCGCCTTTTGCCAATCATTGCTTTCAACACTGCAGTCACATAGGGTCTGTCCATTAATTACGTCAACAAAATAAGGAGACGGAGGTTTGAAAAAGTTTGACAGTTGTTGACTGGGGGAGGAGGGCGAGAGAGGTTAACGTCAACAATTTCCTTTTTATTTACAAATGATAAAAAATAGGAAATTTCATGGAATGATATTCATTAGAATGGGCAAAAGCCTGACAAGCAAAAACAAGGTCATCCTCACCACTTTATGAATTTATGACACTTGATGAACAAAAGAAAGAGAAAATGGTCATCGCCGCAAAAATAATAACCTTCTAAACTTTTAAGGGAGACCAGTCACTGATCTTAGTTGAGGGGGTCAAGTTTTTGACATAACTATAAGGGGGTCACTGATAGTTGACAGTTGTTGACAAGGGGGAGGGGTCAAAAATTGCCCAAAATTTGTTGAAATAATTAATGGACAGCTCCTAGGCTACCGCTAGTAACTGGTAACAGTTACTATTAAACAGCAATTTAAATAATAATAATAATAATAATAATAATAATAATAATAATAATAATAATAATAATAATAATAATAATGTGATTTTAAGTGGTTTAGGAGGCTAAGTGAGCCTGTGTGAAAACCACTGACCTTTTTTACTAAAAGTCTTACTCATGACTCAATACTGTATGCAAAAATAAGAAAAATAAAATTTATTAGGGTAGGTGTCCTGAGGACCACCAAACAGCTCCTCTGGCTGTCTCCACAGTCATCTCTCATTTCAACGGACTTATCCTACTGAGCGCCGTGTCTGTTGATTTTGAACTTTTTAACTCATTTGTTTGACGGATCGCTGCTTTGCAGCTGCCATTAGCTTATAGTCTTCGTCTTCTTTTCCCAGTTGCAGCACGTTGCGTTATTCCAGGAAATTTCATTTCCCTAAAAGCCTGGTCACGTGATTGCGTCTGTGTTTGTGTGTGTGTGCGTGTGCGCGCAAGCACTTTGAATTCGCCGGCTCTGCACATCAAAGGCTGTTTGGAAGATAAAGATGGCGTACAAGTGATGCGCAGTATAGATGCTGTCGTTAAAACGACCAAAGATGACGAAAATATGCATAAGATCACGTTATTTGTCCCCTGGAAGAGTTAGGAGAAAAGTAGAACTAAGTTTATATAAAGCAAAAATAATGCCGTATTATTTGCCGAGACAATGATAATGTAACAATAATAGTAAGCCTACTACTACTAACTACTACTACTACTACTACTACTACTACTACTACTACTACTACTACTACTACTACTAGATTTAATTACTGATTTAATTACTTGGAAGAAAAGTTTATTATCATTTCAGCATCGCCGTAGGTTTACTTAGCGCGTTGTACATTAAAAGGCCATAAACGTGAACATACAGGGGAGGGGGTGGGTGGTGGCGTCCCAAACGCAAAATAATTTTCAACCTACTACTACTACTACTTGTTCTATTATTATATCGAGGATCATGATCAGATCCACCGGGGACTATTCAGGGGAGGGGTTATAAAACGGAAAATAATTTTCAATCTATGAATTGTTCTAAATATCGATGATCAGATCCACGCGATGTTCTTCTTATAATATTCGACCGGTCATTTTATTCTTCGTACCGGTCATTTTATTCTATCGTATCAACCATATATAGTTTCTCACCGTTACCTCTGACCTGCATGTTCCAAATCCGAGGGGAAAAATTAAACTCGGACTTTATGGATTTACAAAACGGGCGAAGCCGTTTTACGAGCTCCGCCATGGGTTGCATAGGTCGCATAGGTCACGGGGTCAGACCGATACAACGTCAGTGGTCTGTGCTTGCGACTGCGTCTTCGATCGTCACGTGACGTAATATGCGAATGCCGCGATGCGCATGCGTGTGGGTGTGTGCATCGGCGTAGCCACAGAGGGGAGGGGCACGGGAGCCGGGCCCCCTATTTTTTGGAATCTGGGCAAAATATCTTGGAATTTTTTTGGTTGATGTTGATCGAAGAGAGTACGTGAATGTGGGAGCACTGAAAATGCAGGACAAGAAAATGACTGACCAAAAATACTACCATAACTGGAAAAAACCGATCTGGAAAATGACGAACGAAATTTCAGGGGTGGAAAATGACGGGCGGGAAATTGACGGACCAAATTTTCGGGGGTGGAAAATGCAGGACTGGAAATTGGCGAACCAAATTTCAGGGGTGGAAAATTCCGGACCTGAAATGAAGGACCTGTTATTGTTGTGCCCATGTTTCCTGTTATTATGTCCGTCATCTTCCTGTCCTGCATTTTCAGTCGACCCGTGAATGTGAGAAGAACTTCTTCGCGACCCTTATTCTCGTCCGGGACCTTTATCAACACGAAACTGCCTTTTCCGGAACCCTGGTTATGCCGCTGTGCCTGTTTGGGGGGCGAGGCGGGGATGGGATGGGGGTGGAGTGTGCTGCGTGGGGCGGTGAGTAGTTGGGTGTCGAGGCCGAAACTAGTCTGATGCGATTAGATGAGCAGCTTCGACTAGATAAGAAACGATCGCCGCCCGAAGACAGATCGGCGACGGGCGGACGGTTCGAGCGGTTGACATATTGCGCCGCCATACTTACGTCGCCTCCACAAGACATACGGGAACGGGACAGAGGAGAAAATTAACGACTTTCACTCCGTACGCGGACCCACTGGACCGCACCAAAGAGGCTTCTGCGACCGTCGTTATTATTGTAAACGAATCGAGTTTTTTTTTCTTCTTCTTCTTCTTCTGAGGCTCGACCGTTAACCGCAAATGGGTGATTTACTGATTTACGTACGTTCAGTCGCTCCGGTGGCGGTCCAGCTTTGCTTGATTATTGGTTTGGGTTGGTGTCTTTTAAAAAAAAAGAATTTCCCAATTAAATTTCTTTCCTGCGCAGAACAATTCATTAGCTGTTGTCGACGGCTCTTCGTCGAATGATTGGAAAGTCAACTTGCAGGACGGACATCTTGTGTGTGTGTGTGTGTGTGTGTGTGTGTGAGTGAGTCAGAGGGAGAGAGAGAGAAAAATATAGAAAGATATCATATAAGATGTGCGTTTATTGGTTATCGTTCGCAATGAAGTTCAGAGTATTGGCGTAGTCACCGGGGGGGTGCGGGGTCACCCTACTCTGGATGGGATCAGTTGTGGGATTTGCGCAAAAACTGTTGAGGAATTTTTCGGGAGGGGGCAGTCAGGTAGGCTGATTGGAACAGAATCGATGCGCCAAGAACTATTTGACGACGTTTCTTTGCTTTTAGTAATTTTTTAACTCGAGAATGTCGATCAGGGCCATATTAAGGCGGGGGCTGAAGCCCCAGGCCCACCATAAAACCCACCCACCAATATGTCAACCCCACCGTTTTTCATGTGACGACCTTTTTGATTGTCAAGATTTTCAGTGAAGGCGGCGGGAAATTTTACAAGGGGCAATTTTCAAATTATGGAAGCGACGACCATTTTTGGCTTCTCAGCCCCAGGCCCACTCGGACCTTAATCCGGCCCTGATGTCGATGTGCCCCCCCATTCCAGAACCCTTGTTACGCCACTGGTTTAGATAATCGTTCGTAAGACGCTTTCCTTTTCATAAATGAGTTTTTTTTATAAAACTGATTAGACTTTCCTGAGAAATTACTTCCCAGGCTTAACCTTTTCCCTGACGTCTCTCAGATATCTCCCTCATTACCTGCAATTTGGCTGCCTCTTTAGATCTGATTTCAATCGTTCTTGGTTTATTTTTGCCAATTTAATCCTCAAAATTTATAAAGCATCTAAAATTCAGCAGACCCTGTTGTTGTAGGCTAAAATATTTTTGTAATACTTTTTATATTTTTCACACAGGCTTACTTAGCCTACTAAACCACTTTAAATCATATTATTATTTTTTATATAACAATTTGAGGTCAGCATCCCCAAATTCACAATCCTAGAAATATCCCTTTTTGGAGTAGGCCTACTATCTATATATCGATACCCTATTGGTTATTAGTAATGGTGCCATGAAAGTGCAAAAATTATTATTAATTATTCTAGTTTCTGCGAGTGAATCTCTACTGCATGTGCAGCGTTATTCGCCTTTGCGTTCCAGACTCATCAATTACCAACCCATAACCGATGAGGTTAATGTGCACGATGAGTACATGTAGATTCCTGTTCGCTTGTAACCAATCGCTGTCGATGAGACGCACTCAAAAACCTCTGCCACCGACGACGACAGACAGACAGACAGACAGACAGACAGACGTGTGTCTTGTCCTGTGTTTTGTCCTGTGTCTTGTCCTGTGTCTTGTCCTGTGTCTTGTCTTGTTTCCTGTCCCGTGTCCTGTCGTGACAAACCGTTCGATCAGCAAATCAGAGACGCTGATCTTGTTTAATTCCTTCTGCTGCGCCGTCGTCGTCGATAGGCCATCAATCAGTAGAGACACGTATTCCTCCATTCCGAACACGCGTCTCCCTTTCTAATGCCTGCTTCTCTGACGGCGAAGGTTGTTGAGTGGGAGAAATAAAATAATTTCCCCATAAATATAACCAGGACCTCCTCATAACCAGCTAAAGTGATTGATATTAGGCCATTATTATTATTATTATTATTATTATTATTATTATTATTATTATTATTATTATTATTATTATTATTATTATTATTATTATTATTAGAAAGAGGCTCGCTTCGCTCGCGCTCGCTTCGCTCGCAGTGCAGGATAATACTAATCCAATACCTATACCTAATACCCAATCATTGAATTCATGCTGAACAACATTTCAATGATCGCCACCTAGCCAAGCTCTGCGCCACGTAATAATTAGGCCTATGTACGTTAAAATCACGCAACTGTGGCCATTTGTGACGCTGTACACGTATTTTTTGTGTACGCTCAAATGTACGTTAAAATTGCTGCGAACAATTGTTACCAATAGCAACGTCGTCGCACGCCCAGCCCTCTGATGCTGCACTGACTCGACTAAACCGGTTCTACGAACAATTGTTACCAATAGCAACGTCGTCTTCGAACATCGTCCACCAACGCATCGCGCGTAAGGACTAAACGGTCTAAACCGTCTACCAATAGTCAACGCTCGCCCACCAACGCATCGCGACGTAAGGACTAAACGGTCTAAACCGTCTAGCAATAGTCAACCAATCAGAACGCTTGAAGGTAGCAGACATACAGATAACGATTTTAATATAATAGATTATTATTATTATATGAAAGTTCTGTGGATTATCATCAGCTTCGTCGTCGTTATCATCATCATCATCATCATCATCATCATCTTCAGCATCATCATTATCATCACCATCATCATTATTATGCCTATATATTATGTCCCTATTATTAATTTTTATTTATTATTATTAGTAGTATATTTGTATATTCATCGGTGATGTCTGTTTTTTTCGCATTCGTAGTGTTTTGCCTTCGAAAGATTCTTTCCGTAGACAACGAAGGCACATACGATCGTCCCCATTCAATCATCCTGCACGACACTTCTGCTGCTGCTGCTGCTGCACCTGCCCCGGGCATGACAACTGTCACTTATCACCGCTCGACAGCAACGCACCAGCAGCAGCAGCAGCAGCAGCGACCTCTACCTTTGAAGTCGCGAGAATATAGAACGGAAGCGGCGAAGCAGTTTCATCATCCACCGATTCATCCACTGATTTTTCCAGAGCGTCGCCCGGAAGAAGACAGTCCGTGGAATCGAGGCGAACCCAAGGGGCGCGCCAACTGTGACGCCGCCGCCGTCGCCGGCGTCACGCGGGGTCTAGACTCGAACGACTCGCAGCAACAGGTAGACCTACGACGGTCCCTCGAATTCTGCAATGTCGAGAGAAGTTTCAGCAGGATCGATGACAACAATCAAACGCAAGGTATGGCAATGAAGATGAAACGCGTAAGCCAGGGTTATTTCTAGGATTATCAATTTGGGGAAGATCGGTAAAATCTGGGGGCCCCCCTGCCAAAAAAAGTCTGACAAGCAAAGAAAAGGTCAAAGAGGGGGTGTCAGTGTTTAATCTAGACTCCTGGACTTTGGGGAAAATGAAAAAGCCGGGGAGGACTGACAAAGCCGGGGGGAATTCTGCTAGGGGCCGCTGTTAGTCCATGTAGTATTCCAAAATTTCCCGGGGGAATTTGAAATTTCCGGGGGGGAGGGGCAATTTCCCTCCCGGAAACGGCCTAGATTAAACACTGGGGGTGTTGGGGTGTCGGTCTCAAATTGGGGGGAGTCTGGGGAGTATAGGGGCGAGTAAAAATATCCACGGTGTAAGCACAAAGAAGCAGAACGCCGATACCTGAAGTATTCCCCCCCCCCAAAAAAAAACACTCGGTATTTGTCGGAAGTTCGCTATTGTTGTTGTTGTAGTCTTGCAAAAACTCGGCACTGTCGTCGTTATCATCGTCACCAGCTTACTGTCAAAATAACTATAGCATGCAAGGGGCGCTGTGGAGCAGTGGTAGGATTCTTGACGTGCAACCGGAGGGTAGCGGGTTCGAATCTGACCCTAGCCACTGCGTATAGCGACCTTGGACAAGTTGTTCACCCCTTAATTGCTCCGAACTTACGAATCTTCGCTTTGTTAATGACTTAACGTGCGATAACAACCATGCAATAATAATAATAATAATAATAATAATAATAATAATAATAATAATAATAATAATAATAATAATTTTTGTTCACCGTCATCATCATCATCATCATCATCATCATCATCACTGTAATTATAACTTCGTAACTTGTGCCAATTAGGCTTCGCTGACGACGGATACCAGATCAGAGCCGTTGCCACGGTGATGCGCCATGGTTACCGGTCTCCGATGTACACGTTGCCATCGCTACCGGGTCCAAGACTGTGCTGCAAGTCGGAGTGGTTCAACGGCGCCGACGGTCTTTCCGCGAAACAGAACGACACCTGGCGACGGTTTCTTGCGACCTCTCGTCTGCTTCTGGGCAACCGGACATCGCCGGCCCCTCGGATCTTCCGTAGATTCGGACTCTTCCCGAACAGTGAAAACTGCTACGGGGCTCAGCTGACCGTACAGGGTGCACTGCAGATGCTCCGCTTGGGTCAGTACTTTCGGTCCAGATACATCGGAGATGGGGGCGGTGGTAGGCTCATGTCGGAAGAGGACGCGAGAGCCGGGTCGAGGGTGTACGTTCGAACGACGGAGTACACGAGAACGTTCCAGAGCGCCATGGCTTTCGTTTTCGGATTCCTGGAAACGCCGGATCTCGGTTCGATCGAAGTGGAAACGTCCAAGAATTTATTCCTGTGTCCGGACGCGCCGGACAAAAGAAATCTGACCTGCAACTGTCCGGCCGCCAATAAACTCTCCAAGTCAATTGAAGCTGCTGCTGCTGCTGCCGCCGCCGCCGCTGCTGCTTCTGGAAAAGCGGCTTTTACCGGCAAAAGGAAGACAGTCGGACCGCTGAGGTCGGAACTCGAACGTCTGCTCAACGTATCGTCGAACCGTCTGCCGAATAATGGCGTCCTTCTGGAGGTTTTCATGTCTCACGTCTGTCACGGACTCGGCCTTCCGTGCGCGCCGTCGTCTGCCGCAGAAAGCCGGTCGTCACGTGACTGCGTCACGTGGGACGTGGTCAACGGCGCGTGGCGACAGCTGGACGTTTCCGGTGGACAGAAGGTCCAACGGTACGACGGTAGATTTCTCGGTCGGTTGTTGTCGTATCCGCTTTTGCACGAAATTCTGCGAAATTTCGTTTCCGTCGCAGAGGGCGGCGAATCGAATAAGGCGTTTTTCCTCTACTCGGGGCACGATAAGACGCTGGCCGCCTTGGCGGACGGCCTGGGGCTTGGCGACGGCCGATGGCCCCCCTTCGGTTCTCACCTCGTGTTTGAACTGTTGAAGCAGATCGGAACCGACGAAACTCGGTTTTTCGTTCGGATATTGTACAACGCGAACGACGTTACCGAACGCATAATGGCGTACACGGAAGTGGCTAATTCCGACAGGGTGTCCGAAAGAGAGTCGCGTCAGACTGGACAGTTGATAGTGCTGGACGATCTCGCAGAATTTGTTTTCAATCGCAGTTTACAAAGGACTGGAAAGTCCAGTTATGTTGACGTATGCGAAAATTAAAATCTTAGGCTGCAGAGATAGCCACTGCCTCTATAACTTAGTCTAATTTAGGCCATCAGATTTTAAAAATTAAAGTTATTAAGGCCCAATCTACAGTATTTTTTCGTAGGCCTAACAGTAAGTACACTGTAGCAGTCTTGTAAATTTGTTTTGCGAACTTTCACTTCACTTATAATTATTATTATTATTTAATTTATTATTATTATTATTATTATTATTATTATTATTATTATTATTATTATTATAAGTATTAAGACCCGGTTATGTGGCCTTCGCGTGGTCAAAATTCCGGGGTTAAGCGGCCGTGTCAGGATTGTGGCCGTTCTAGCGGCCACCTAACTTTTAGCTACCAACTGAACCAAGAATACAGGAAATTAACTGCAATTGAAATATACCAACGTGCTTAGTGATCCTCGAAGTTGAATAGGAAACTGTGTTTTTTGAAAAAATGTCAATATTGTAAGAAATAAATAAGGAAAAATTGAGAAATTATTATTGAATTATACTAGAATTTATTAAAAAGCGGGATTAAAGGGCCTTCCACAAAATGTCTTTTTCTTGACGAAAATGAAATTATGTCTTAAATTTTACTATTGATACTAAATTAATGCATGAACATGCGTCGAATTTGATAAAAATTTACTGCGGCACGCATCGATTTCCGACGAAATCGATATATGCATAAAAATAACCGCTTTCCGAAATGATAACATAAAGTATAACTCCTTAGCAGCTCCGCCCCCAAAGGCCGGAATATAAAGGTGGAGGCCTGTGCAGCCCGGCCGGCTTAGAGCACATTCTACCGTGCCCAATAAACTCCGCCCACCAGCTGAGATAAATATTCCTTCCATCAGTTAATAGTCACTATTAGTCAGTCAGTCAGTCAGTCACTGTAAATAGAAAGACAGAGAGAGACAGAAAACGCGCACAGAGAGAGCCAGACAGAAAGACAGAAAAACAGAGAGGGTTGGAAAAGTAGACAGACTGAGACTGAGAGAGATACAGACAGAGAGCGAGAGAGAGAGAGAGAGAGAGAGAGAGAGAGAGAGAGAGAGAGAGAGAGAGAGAGACAGGCGAAGAGAAAAAGATACAGACAGAGAGAGAGAGACTCAGAGATGGAGAGAGACAGACAGAGACGTGGCTAGACAGACAGACATACAGAGAGACAGATAAACAGAGATGGAGAGAAAGAGGGAGAGAGTGATTGGATGACAGAGATGAAGAAAGAGAGAGAGAGAGAGAGAAAGACAGAGAAGGGGAGATGGAAAGAAGGATAGAGAGACAGAGAGGCATAACAAAGAAAGGAGACTGGGACACAGAGGAATAGACAGAGAGGAATAGACAGAAAAAGAGAGAGCGAGAGAGAGGGAGACAGACAGACAGACCTTGAGAGAAATGACAGGGAGAGAGTGAGAGAGGAAAAGATACACCGAGATAAAGAGCTACAGTCAGAGATAGACCGACAGACAGGCAGACAGACAGAAAGATAGACTGACTGCTGACTCACTGACTGACCGACCGAGCGGCTGGATGGCTGGCTGCGAAATGAAGAGGACACCAACCCATAGACCGACATAAAAACAGGCAGTCTAATATACAAACAGAAGTTTGAAAGCATTCAATTTAACACTTTTATGTGCGTGTTTGGGTGCATACATGTGTGTGCTTCTTCCTTTTTCAACCCGGGCGGAAGTGCCTTCGTAAGCCTATATCATATAAAATTTAGGAGTAACGGCAGCTAGGAATAACGTGGACGATTTGACAAATAATTGGAAAGTTATAGTCTAAGTTATAGCTGCATCAAGGCTGCCAATTAAGACATGGCTTGAACAAAGGGTAATTTACATGCTTGGGCTTCAACACCTTGCCCGCGTTTATTAGTAATACTTTAACTTGAATGTGACCGACAGGAGAGATAAACAGAGATACAGAGACAGACAGACAGATTGCATTGAATTGAACTGGCTTCCTTCAACCTTAGTCGACCGTCATATTATTTGTTATCCTCTTTAACTTGAAATTGACTGACAGGAGAGATAAACAGAGAGACGGA